>JAJHJA010000486.1:0-472919 GCA_021202915.1 Heliconius himera
TAATTAAATTACCATATCCGTTTTTTTGTTCACAAGTTCCGAGATTAATCCATTCCATTTCCCTTGGTGTAATGTTCCCCACCGTCCATCTTCAACCCGTACGAGCTCATACGTGAATCCTAAATGCTCGGCAAGTTGTTGCAAGAGATCTATACAAAACCCACTACAGCATTGATAGAGTGAGCTGTTTCTATATGCGGTGCCTGCTTCTAACCTAGTGTTTCAAAGTAAGAATTAGACGATAATTTATTTAAATATATGTATACCTAAGTATTTTTATTAACTACAAGCTTATCCCACAGATGAAGACTAGTGTTAAGGCACACAATTGGCCAGTGCATGGGGGAGCCCACGCACTGGCCAATTTTTCGAGCCATTACAGGTTGAATTTCACGCTATATTCCGCACTCTTAAGGTACTCAGAGGAATCTAGTTTAGTGTTAAGACACTGTACCCTACTCTCCGCCGAATTTTGAAGTTGAGTTGAGTGGCGGAACTCATTGCCGCGCTTTTGTCTCGATACCAGAGCCAAGCAATGAATATGTAAATTTTAATAAATATTTTAATTTCCTCGAGTGGGAATCGAATCCATAATCAGTCGCCTCGTAAGGTATATTTAAAAAAAATTAATTAAATTAGCTTCACGCTATTTCCCGCACACAGCAGGGTAGGCGTAGAGGGAACCTAGTGTTAAGACACTCCGTTCCCCACTTTCTGCCGAATTCTGGAGGCATTGCGTGTTGAGTGGCAGAACTCAACGCCGCGCTTAAAGGTATACTTACATACGTTAAAAACTATTTTACAATATGAACCTATATTGTATATCATACTTACCCTGCAACTTCTACTTCGGGTGCTACACGGCATATAACACCGCGGTCTAACGAGCATCGCCCACTCACAGGATCAGGTGGAGCGAGGTTTATATAGGGTGGTTCCTCGAGAAATGTGATCCTCATATGAAATTTTTCAGGTACTCCTTGAGGCGGCGTGTGTAATCCACCGGGCCACACTATATCTTTAATAGCTAAACGTTCTTTTGGATACGAGTTCCATGTCCCAATTTCTTCCCATACAAGCTAAAATAAGATATTTTATCAATGTCACATGATGATGAAAATTTTAATTCCTATACTTTCTTTAGGTTTAATTAAATATCTTGAAGTTTCTTAAGGTAACGAAACAAAAAAGAATTCTTTGATTGAATACGTATAAATTCATTAATTAATATACAAAAATTGTAATTAAATGCGTGCCAAAGTTGCGGTTTGCGGTGCGTTCTCTTTTCGTGATTCATGTTAATAAAACAGAAAACAACAAAAACACTTGCCTGATCTCCAAGTGTTGGTCTCAAATTCATTATTTTGAGCTCAGCCGCCCGTAATTCTCCATCAGGTGTAAATTCTATGCTTGGTCTACCAGATTCACCTTCAACGCTAACGTTACGTAGATGTCTGTAGAACCTTTCCCCGGTAGACCAACGAGCTTCTCCCGTACCAACACCACTGCATGACAACCTGGTGCCAAGTGGGTACCGAATATTTTCCTGATCGGACACGTAGGACTCCACACCATATGCAAAAACCTTAACTGCTGTCGCTATTTCTGATATAATTGATGAGCTCGATGTGTCAAAATGGACACCTATATATAAGTAAAGAGACGATAAATATTTAGTAATACTGTTAATAGTAGCACTACTAGAAAAATAAAAATAATGGGTAAATCTATTTTTTCTTAATCATTATTATCATTAAATCCACCTATTTAGGCGATTGCAAGTTACAAGAAGAGATGATCTCATTAAAACAGAAACGGAAATCTTTGGAGAAAATGACATTTACATTTCGTCTATAACAGCTGCAAGCGAGATTGTGTAAACCTACCTAGCACTCCGACCGGGAATTTATTAGGTTGCTGCATTGATCCAAGTACACTCTGTGTAACAATCCAAACGAAGTTTTCTCCAGTGAGATGAAGGTCTCCTGCCCATGACAATATGTCAGCAGCTTCTTCACGGGTAGCGTACAAGAGCATTACCCGCGCTTCGCTTGTTACCAACTCATTCAGGTCCACTGCTTTTTTTACCACAATGGCATTTAGTATGGTAAATTTGAATCGATCCTGCAGGACATTTCAAGTGTTATCTTAATATACATGATACTCATATATGCATAATATATCAACCACGAAACATACTTGTAAAGCGGTAACCCTTTCCCTCACGGCTTGTATAAAATCGTCGTGTCCAGCAATAGCTGAAGTGACGACGCTAAACTGGTGCCACTTATACCTCTCCAATATAGATAACATTGCTGCCGTTTGATGTTCGATGGTTGGCGCTAACTGTAGTCGTAATGAGGCATGAGAAGCATGTTTCTCCAGACCACTGTTGTCTGCATTCCATGCTATAACCTATAATAAGTTATTAATGTCACTATGATTTATGTGTTTCACATTTTATTCGTTTACTTTTAGAAATCATTTTAAAAAATATTACCGGTATCCCAAGGTAACCAGCGAGTTGTAAAAAATATTGTGCGGAGGCAGTAGATCGCCCGTATTGTTCATGATTCATAAGATAAAGTATAGCAGATACATTGACTGCTAAAAATTCTTTACATAGCGAGTCCAAGATAGCTGAAAGCATTTATAATAATATTTATATAGTTTGGCTTAGTCTTTCCTTTTAATATCATATCATTAACAACATGCAATTAAATAATTGTCGTATTTAACAAATAAGTGTTTAATAATATTAGTTTTATTTAAGTAGTAAACACAAACGTTGTGTAATTTTTTTAATTTATATTAGAACGTATAGCTTCTATTGTTTACAAAATGAGAAGAAGCCTATGAAGGAAATATAGGCATATCAAATTACAAAAAATATTTTTATAACTAAACATTTGATAGATGACGTGCCAGTGTCGTGCATCTCTACAAGACATTCCATGCATTTAGACAACTTTTGTTTTTTATTTATTTTTAACAGGCTACTTGACGTGTATCTAATTTAATACAATAGATACCTAGAGTAGTAAAAAAATCCTCGCCCACCTAGGCTTCCGTACCAATTTCAGGATTGTAGGTCAACGGGAAGTACAAGTTATAAAAATAGACAAACTTAACGATGCATAAATGGTCGTGCCTTTTGATTGCGTTGAATTAAAAGATTTTTTGTCTGCGCTGTAAGGGACCATAGATCTAAATATCTGATATTTAATTAATTTATTAAAATGGCTGGCAGTGTTTCTGCACGTCCAAGGAGGTTAAAATTGAACATTGTTGTATTATTATTTTTGGGTTCTTTGGTGTCAAAAAATATTGTAATCTATTATTTTGGAGTATAGTATACCTAACAAATATTCAATATTTTAAACCAACTTTGAAAAAAGCCAAGTAGCCTATTAATGCAGCACTAGTTAAATTGTTAGAACTAAAGTCGTCTACGGATAACATAACATTTTTAAGAGCCACTTACACATAGGACTAGGCGTAAGGCCCTGCATAGAAAGCGTAACATTTAGGCGCACTTGAGTAAAAAGTTTGAATTTGCGCGGCAGTTTGGACAAAGCCGCCTTCTCAGCTCTTGTATAGTCGCGGGCACCGAACGCCTTATGGGGGACTACGAGAGCAGCGGTGACGAACGGGGGCACGCGCGGGGCTTGAGGCGCCGGTGAGGTGCGCGGCCGCCACAGGCCGTCGCCGCCCAAGCGGACGCCGCTGCCGCGCGCGCTCTCGCGCCCGCCCGCGCCCGTCGCGCCGCCGCCCACTTTGATGCCACCGCCTCGCTCTGCCGCACCGGTCGCTGCCAACGCGCCCAGCGCCGCCAGCGCCATCAGCGCGGTATGCGCCTGCATCTCTTCTTTTGATGCTGATACATACATATGTATAAATAAAGAGTCGATATTCTTAATTCCATTCCCATAACATGAGGAGACATTCAAATAGTTGTAATTTATATATGTTGACATTATACAAAAGAGCATCCGTTAATATTCGTGTACACAATGTTAGCAAAATAAAAATTTTATCCAATAAGGTATGTTGCGCAACGTCTTGTTTATTTTTATCCATTTATCTATATATGTATAATAAAAAAAATATATTTATAGTAGAAGTTACAAGAACTATTTTTTCGATATAGTAAGAAAAACCTCTCCTCTCTTAATTTTTTAACTAAACGAAAGTTGATGAATAGACTCTATACTAGTCTATAATAGACTTCTATTCACGGGTACCAGATACTCGCTACTATCTGCCTACGAGGCAGCGGGGCCACTACCAATTTCAGGATTGTAGGTTAGAGTTAAGTATGACATAACTAGTGGCGTAGCGAGCTTTACTCACGCCCAGGGTAAAATAATATAATATTGTAAATTGTAGTTTTTGAGTAAATAGTCAAAATGTCCCATAGAGTTAAGCTGTAGAACGTTTTGAAATTATATTGGTCAGTTTTAAAGAGTTTTGTCATGTTGTTTTAAGTACCACTTAGTTTTTTTTTAATTACATTGCGCAGCATAGCTTCGCTCAGCCACACCCGCCGTGCACAGCATGTGGCGGATCCTAGTTACGGAGTAAACGTAGAAAGGATGTTTTTAGACATTTTTATATAATCAATACAACAATCAATATCTTCAGTCCAGTTCGAATCATATTCGTGAATCGAGAGTTCCGTACCAGTTTCATGAGTATACACGATATGGTAGATACACGTAACTTATTAAAGTTGACATTTTGTATGAAATTAAGTATAGATGAAAAATTTTAATGGTTTGTTTTCTGTGACACAAATACAACAAATTATCAATTTTTGGAATTTTCTTTTATAGATACCTACCGTAAGTTTTAACCTCTTACTAAAGTTCGTATTATTATGATGATTTAGAAGATATTTTTTTTTGTGTTCTAAGGGAATAGGTATGGACTTGAACATTGAGGTATTATCTATCCTCAAGCGATCTTGTGAAAAATGGTCTGGTTCTTGTGACTCAATTTTTTATAGGTTACTGCCCAAAGGGAAAGTTCAAATCCCCTAACGTTCAAATTTTATACGTTTTCTAAAAAAGTAAAGACAATTTATTTCAAACGAACGAACGAACCGAAGAATCTAGTTACTTGATATTTCTTTCTAATTTTTTACTTGATATTTCTTTGAACTTTTAAGATCAAGTCGTTGTTTATCTCTGTGTTAAACACATTACACACTACTACATAAAACTATATTAATCGGAGACGATGTTTTAATAAAGTATTAAATTTATTAATATTTTTTTCCGAAAACTCAATAATATGTTCTATGCTCTATCAAAATTCATTACTATATATGTAGTCAATAGATATCGTTGCGTATCTGTTTCTAGTTTCTCAAATATAAATTTCTTGAAAACTTTAAGTTTACAATGTTTTCATGGAGTGTAGCGGTAACCTTTACAAAGTGTTCAATTTCATTTTGTAGTTTGTACTACAGACAAATTTGTTTAAAAATTACAAATTTGTATGAACAGTCATGCTGACGAGGTTATCTCTCTGTCTCGCAAGGGGCAGGAAGAAAAGGTTTCGAGGCAATGTCCCCTGCCCGTTGTTGCAACTGCCGCCCGCAACTATGGTGGAGTCACAGCTTCCTTGGCGGACTCCTGCTGTGATAGGGTATTCGTTGGATAAGGTATTCTCTATTCTTATAGAGAATGCTCGCTGGTCCAGGTAAGACGCTATTACTCTCACCACATTACGAGGGATCTGCGTCTGGCGAATCTTGAAAAGAAGCCCGGAATGCCAGACGCGATCAAACGCCTTTTCTATGGCTAGAAAAGTCGCAACCGCGGGTTGCTACCAGATAGTGGAGCATGTGAGCCATTATTACTCAGGGCGTGAGTAGAAATGCGCCTGTACTAGAGAAAGTATACCGGCAGAAGAGTGATGGGGCGGTAGCTGTTGTCTAGAAGAATTATATTCTTCTCCTGTTTTGGAAGCACGATAATCTGGCTTTCTTCTAGGTAGTCGGAAAGTGCCCAATTCTTAGCACGACATTGAATAGTCGTACCATTGCTGCGGTTAGCTGGCGAGGCTTGCAACGTAAAGCGGTATTTGAGATTCCATCAGCTCCTGGCCTTCTTCGATGGGAGGACTAAAATCGTCTTCACGTCTGTAGGAGTGAAGAATTCCATCATGTACAGGCCTCGAGATTTCGGCTTCGACCTCCGCCTCCATACGAACAGAATGCGTTGCTGCTGGGATGCGGAGAAAAGCAACGTGCTAGATGCTCCGCAAAGATTTCGGCGTGTTGTCATTATGTAGGAGGGGGTGGACAGGTTGTTGTCCCCATAAGTGAGGCTGCAAGTCAATGGAGCAAGTTATCGCTCCAGTTTTCAGTTCAAGTCTCACCTTCTCGGTAGCCACGTTGAGTTTTGATTTGATACGTGGATGACGAGTGATCTGCCAGAGGCATATAGATCTAGCGGGGGCTTCATATAGTACAGGAAAATACACCCTGGTCTACCTTGGCGGGCTTTAATAGCTTTAACATAATCTGTCTGATACATTGCTTCGCAAAGGGCTTCTTCGATTTCCACTTTTGGAGTAGAAGCTGGCAGTCCCCGGGTAACCACCTTGACAGTCTTCTCAGTCGGGAGGAAGTACGAGTACCTACTTTTCTAGGTCAATGAGGTAGCGCTGGAGGACTCATCCTTCGATAAGAGTGCGAAGCGAACACCCTTGCCGAAGGGACGCGTGTTCGGGACGGGTCCTAATTTTGTCTTCAGCTTCCGAAAGTGAGCGGGAGCATGTAAGGTGGCGTTTTGGGCGGCTTCGCAGTCGTTGCTGGTAATGGGTTGATTTGAGGCCAGGTAGAAGTGTGACTGCAAAATCGACTGGTTGTGGGTTCAATCCCCACTCGAGGAAATGAAATATTTCATTAAATTTATTTCATTTCTTCGCTCTGGTGTCGAGGCAACGCGCGGCGTTGAGTTCCGCCACTAAGCACGCAATGCCTCCAGATTTCGGCGAAAAGTGGAGAATGCGGTGCCTTAACAATGGGTTCCCTCTGCCTACCCTGTATGCGGGATACAGCGTGAAGCTGATTTAATTTTGTTTTATTTAATATTGATTTATTATAGGTATATAGATATAGATTGGTGATTGACAAGCAAACTTATGCTTTGAGTTCATTCAAATGACGATAACTTTTTTTAATGAACAGATTTTGATGAAACAAACTGTAAATATTTTAGTAGTTAAAACAAAGCAATTGGAGAAAGTTTTATTAAAGATTGATTATTAGGAATAATAATCAATCGATCGATCACGCTGTATGCCACACACAATAGACACTCTGTTCCCCACTTTGCTTCGACACCAGAGCGGAGAAATGAAAATATAAATGTAAATAAACTCTTTATATCCTCAAGTCGGAATCGAACCCACAACCAGTAGATTTTCCAGTCACACTTTGTCCCATGCGCCACGACTGGCCTCAATTATTTATTAATGTTTCCCGCCGGCATTGAATTCCGCCACTCAACACGCAATGCCTTGAAATTCGGTGGAAAGTGCTTTACAAACATATGTATGATATAGGTATTAATTAGAATATAAACTTAATTCTGTGCATTAAATAAATAATTCAGGAGTTTAAGTGGGCGAAGCCGCGAATACTTCGCTAATATTAAATATGTATATCCTTTCGAATCGAACTCACAACCTGTCACGTTTACAGTCACACGCCTGTGCCCCTGCGCCGCGACTGGCCTCAAAAGATTATTTGTTTTAAAATTTGAATTAGGAATAATAAAAAAAGGTGGGTGTTTTTAACTGATCTATTAATGTCTATGTACCTTACGCAAAAGTAGTTTTTTTGTTATTTTTTTAAATGTAACTTTTTTAATCTTATTATTGCATTATGACAATGCTTGATAAGTAAACAAAATTTAAAATTAATCCAATATTTCAAAGTCGGTCAAAATCGCGTTCAAAGTTTCCATTTGATTTTTTTTTGTAGCGGTTAAAGTTCTTTATTTTTTTCAATTCAATCGTATTAAAAGTGAATTTCTTCGATAGCATCTCTTCCTGATTCTTATGATTCAATTTACATATAACATTTATAAAACTATTTTATCAGAAATTTCTGTAGGTACATTCCTTTCCTTACTGTGTTCGTAATATTGAATGAAATCTATAAATTTACGTATTTGTCAATCAGTGTATGTAGAAACTCTATATCTAGTTCTACATTGATTTAGGTAAGGTACCTATATTCTTAGTGAATAAGGTTTATTCCGTACGCTGAGTTTGCACATTACTGAAATAATTCATAATTGAAAAATTATATGAACCTTTAGGAAACCTTATACTAAGATCTTTATTGTCATCAAGTTCATCATATTAAATAGACCCGTCAGTCCGCCACTGACTCATACCTACCACATAAGTATCTTGATTGATTTTCGATAGTATTTAACGAGTAACGAAAAACAATTATACGACACAAGAATTTCATAAAATATTTATGATAAATTAATTTAAAAAAAAATGCGAGTGATGTAACATCAGCGTCCTGTAATATTAAAGTAATGAATACCTTAAAACTAATTAAATAGTTATCCATTTTAGTAAATGATATATGTTGTAAACAAATTAATTTGTGGTTTATTTAATTGTCCATTTATAATAAGTTTTAGTAACAGATATCGATATAATAATAAAGCTCTTGAGTAATTCAGGAGTCAATACCTATAAGCGCGGTAAGCGGTGGTGGCAGTGGCAGCGGCGGCGCGGCAGCGTGCTGTGAGCTGCTATCCACATATATTGTCGCGAAGGCGGCGGGCCGACATGGGGTCGTTCTAGGACGGACAGTGGCGTGGCCGCCGTAGCGCGAGTTCCACGCGTGTTTACGTAAGCGCCACGCCCCGAGCCACGCTCTGGCGGTAAGGGGCGCGGCGCGAAGCGCGAAGCACCTCTGGTCGCCGAGCGCCGACTGACGCACCCTCATCCCTGTGCGCGCACCTAAAACGCGCTTGCGCTACAACTCCACAAGGTCCACGCCTCCTCTTATATAACAGGATACGGCGTCTACCAAAGCTAACTTACTCGACGCTGAGGGTTCGGTAATGACAATGAAATCAAATATAACACTAATGCTACGGTGACGCACTTAACCATTACCAGTGTCTTGCTGTATAAGTAGATGGTTGTAGGAGGTTGGCTGCAGGGTTCGAATCCTGGTCAAAAATTGGAGAAGTGCTCAAATGAAAAAGATATTTTTATTTGGTCCAACAAAGACCGGCGTTGGGGAACATTTTTTAACACTGGGTTTCGTCTTTACTTCCCCACTAGACGTGAGACGGGACAGGTTGGCGCTTTGTATTTTTGCGTCTCCTCATACATAAAGAGTGTCCTGTTATGAATGGATAATCCTAAAAATAGAAACAATCTAATTAGCCACCTAGTGGGCACTCAAAGTAAAAAAGGCGCGTACCGCCTTAAAAATAAATTTACAACCTGAATGCCTAATTATTTTTAGATTGTAATTCAGATTTAAATTATAATATAACCTATTATCTAATATAAATGTAAAATTATTGAAATTATTAAAGGCTAAGGAGGCAATTCGAAAAGTGTAAAAATATATTTACTACTTTTCGTATATTTGTGTCATAAGTGCAATGCGCTGAGCTTGCAACCCTGCAACTCGATGGAATAGAGAATGCTAAGTATAAGAGTTACTCACTCTCTCTCTCATATTTATATGATAGAAAATTCTAAGCTAAATGCAAGTATGTTTGAATATAATAAGCAGAACATAAAATTTTAATAGTATTTCCAAAGGTAAAACTCATGCATTAAAATCGTTACATATAATAAAGTTGGAATTGATCGCTGTACCCATGTACAGCTATATGTCAGAAAACCTATTATGGGGGACATGTTATGTTAACTTATAGTAGTACGACACTTTAATTCCCTACTAATTACTCCGCTGAATTCGAGTGGCATTGCATATTGAGTGGCGGAATAAGCTCGTTCCATAGCCAGAAAACGAAAATAAATTATATAATTCTAAATTATATTAAATAATAATAAATATTTCATTCCCTCGAAAAGGAAACACACCTACAACCGTCACAACAATTTAGTCGAAAAAAAAATTAGTTTTTCCTAATCATACCGTCCGATCAGTCTTAGAATAAACAGATGAATTGTAGTCGTTGAGTGCTACTCTCAGTGGAGTGCACCCTTTCATTTATGTAGTCAGTCGTTATGCTGACTATCCTGGTGAAGACGTTTCGTGCATTCTTAAGGCGGCGAATGGTTTCAGGGGTGTAATAAAATTAGGATATTTTTTTGCCAAATAACGTCATAATTGAAATATTGACAATATTTTAAAATACTCAAATTAAACCGAAAAAACAGGAAAGAGCTAACCTTATCTCTAAAATATTATGTAAATTTTTTTAAGGTCGGTCGTGCCGTGAGGCCACAAGTGTGTAAACGAAAGACTGTAAACGCGACACTTTATGGGTTCGATTCCCCCTCGAAGAAATGAAATATTTTAATATTTAAATTTCTTCGCTCTGGTGTCGAGGTAAGCGCAGCGTTGAGTTACTCCAATTAACATACAATGGGGAACGGAATGTCTTAACACTAGGCAGGAAGGCTACCTACACTAGTACTGCCGTCATAAGGATAAAGGGCACAAATAACATTTTGTAAATATCGAGAAAAAGGGGTTTAAAGTATTTTTTGGTTTTGTTGAAAAAAAACGCCAATAAAATTGGTTTTTCGAATATGTGAAAATGTAAATACTTGCATTTATATAGTAAGTATAAGACCATGGTTTTGTAAAGTTGTATTTTTAATATGTATAATAAATAATTGGTTTTTTTCTTTTCAACTTAACATAAAAAATAGAGTAAAATCAGAAATATTACGATTTAAAGGCACATACAGCCAAATGTGCCTTTTCTTCCTTCCTTCCTTTGTAAAATTTTTAACCAAATTTTCAAAGTGTTACAATAAAAAGACACTTTTATTCAATTATATCTTCTCTTTGTAACACTATTAGTAAAATTACATGTAAAATATTTTTCTATGAATACAAACTGGTAGTTGTAATAAAATCAAACCTTTATTTTAAAACATTTAGAGAAACAGTTCTTTTTTACCAGCTGCGCTATGACATTATTAGATGAGTAAAAGTATGTCCCAGTCCATGCCCCTCTATGTATATGTTTATTCCCAATAGGCATACAACTTTGATTCAAAACAATAAGCCGCGGGCAAAAGACTGCAGTTTTAAACTCCTCCATTTGGAGTAGGTAACATGTTAATCTAAAGGTAAATAATATATTGAGTGCTC
The DNA here is from genome assembly GCA_021202915.1 of Heliconius himera. Taxonomy (NCBI): domain Eukaryota; kingdom Metazoa; phylum Arthropoda; class Insecta; order Lepidoptera; family Nymphalidae; genus Heliconius; species Heliconius himera. The sequence goes on from JAJHJA010000486.1 coordinate 11,357, forward strand.
ACTCCCGACATTGGCATTATATGATTTGATTTTAATTTCTGTTCCTATAAATATGGTGTAAAGTCGGATTCACAGTCACTTTCATTGCTACTAATGTTATGTATATGTATGTTTGCATTTTTTTACTTTTACATTTTGTCTAACACTGAATCATCAGATTCAAAATATGTCCAAATTTCTTCATTTGATGCTTGTTGGGACAGATATTTGTTCGTTTTCAAACTTTCTGTTGCGTAAAGCAGCATCTACAAATCCTGCGCTCCGTGGTGACGTATTGTAATAACTAACAAAGAGAATAGAATAATCACTAGCTAAGCTTTTTAGTATTTGTAAAAAAGTTCGTATTTCAGCATTCTCGACATTTATAGCTACGAAGTTATAATGCGACGTAAAAGAAAAGTATAAATAAACTAAATGTAGTAATTACAATATAATTTAATAATATAAATTTAGCTAAAAGAGTTGTCTATACAGACATTTCCCGAAAAATTTACAATCTTAATTTTTTTCTTTAAACAATCTTACCAGATGTCGAACCGATAGGCATAACTGGCGTAATTCCCTGCATACTTCTTCCTTGTCACTTCATTTTAATTAAGTGTTTTTTAATAGTAAAGACATAACTGACATCAATAATGTAAGGTATACGCCTTTTATACTAAACATACGTCAATTACGCCTTTTCAATAAAATATATTTAAAATATACAGATGAATAAAAGTAATATCTCACAATGTGCCCTTTTCCTGTACTAAAACTTGCAATAGGGTGCAGTTGTGCCCTTTGGGCTTATGATATCTCTGTTTATATTAGTACTAAAAATAAACAAAAAATTAGGCAGATAAATCTTATTTTCCTGATGCCGAATATATATATAACTCAATTTCGTAGAAAATGTTAGTTGTGCCTTTTTTCCTTATGGCGGCAGAGTACATACGGAATTTAGCTTGAAGCCGCGAGAGAGAAAGAAATAGAAAGATAGAAACACTATTCCAAATATATATTAATTTGGCTGGTCAGTATTGCAAAGGGCCTTATAGAAATACTCTTTAGCAGTCTAAAAAAAAATCTTTTTTTAATATGATTTACCTAATGTAATGTATTTAAAAAAAATCTAATAGGTACACATTTGGAATAGTTTTCCCAAAAAAATTAAAGTTTCTTGGCGAAGTTAACAAGTTACCAACGTATTTTGTAATCAATAAGATATATGTACGAGTGTGATATTGAGAATAATATTTGACTAGCGGCCCACTAGCGGCTTACCCCGCATACGCAACCTATAATTATTTTATTATACATACTGTATTTCCCATAAGATTGATTATATAATTTACTTATTCACTTTTCATAATTTTGAGAAAGTGCAAGCACTATGTCGCTGTTTGCGAAAACGAAATCGGCGGCACGGGCACCCCCGCGGTACCCGAGCCTATGCTATTTTAATTTTACATTTACCGAAAAGTATACGTCCAAATTGCATGCTAGACCAAAAGCCATGATTATCATAATTAAATTAAATAACTTTCGCTCGTAAGTGTCAAAGAAAAAAAACTTTGAAGTATCACCTTGCAATTTTCTATTATTTTTTGTCACAAAATGTCTCATTGTGACTTATTTATAAGATAAAGATATAGGGTGTAGCTTTAATACAAAACAAACAAAAAGTAAATTCGATCAGTAGTTTCAGAAAATCTTCATCTTCAATCAGTTAAGCCGTTTCTGAGATTAGCGTGAACAAACGCACAGATAAACTGACAAAAATATAAACCATAATTGTTTTAGGTTCTATAACTAAAGGCCCCCAATAATATTTTTTATTATATATCTTCTATGTACAGGCAACAATCCGTTAGGATTTTATTATAAGTATAGATTTGAACAAATCTTCACTGAGGATTTGGGATAGCATTGAGGTAGTTGGCACTATTTTCAACAATCCTTATTCAGCAAATGATAATTGTAAATTGTCTGTTGGGTATTATACGGGGGTATAATTATACCCAACAGACAATCATACATTGTTATTAAAATAAGTAAGTTCTGGCTGGGTTTGGATCTTAGCATATTAGCATTCATTCTTATTTTTTTACAACTTTAAATAAAAATTAAATCAAATTAGCTTCACGCTGTATCCCGCACACTACAGGGTAGGCAGAGGGAGCCTAGTGTGTTAAGACACTCCGTTCCGCACTTTCTGCCGATTTCTGGAGGCATTGCGTGTTGAGTGGCAGAACTCAACGCCGCCGTGTCCTCGACACCAGAGCGAAGAAATGGAAATATAAATTTAGGTAAATATTTCATCTCCTCGAGTGGGGATCGAACCCACAACCAGTCGGTTTTACAGTCACACCTTGTGCCTCTGCGCCACGACTGGCCTAAACTTTTTTACAACTTAACTATAATTAATGCCTATAAGATATACCTCCATAGCATCAACTATTGTTTAATATTTCAACCAATCAATTTAAATAGGTTTTATATTAGAATAACAAAATAATCTCAAAACCAACTATTTTCATTAAAAAAAACTCAGCTTCATGCTGTATCCCGCACACAGCAGGGTAGGCAGTCTATCTAGTGTTAAGACAGTTTGTTGCCCATTTTCCGCCGAATTCTAGAGGCATTGCGTGTTGAGTGGCGGAACTCAATGCCGCGTTTTTCCCCGACACCAGAGCGATATAATGAAAATATTAATTTATACACTGAAGAATATAACAGAATTTCTAAAATTTGGCAGAAAGTGGGAAACGGTGTGTCTTACCATTAGGTTCCATCTGCCTACCCTGCTGTATGTGGGATATAGCATGAAGTTGAAAAAAAAAAACAGGAATTTAATTTTACTTTTGTCTGATAGATAATGGATTAATGTCATCATACTTTAACTCAATAAGTAGCAGCAGAAATTAGATACTATTGTTGATAATATATAATGTGATCATGCTGACTCAGGCAAATGCTTAACATCAAATCACAAAAGGGAAATTTTATGATTTCATGTTAAATATATATGTATGTATGTTATTGTGTTTGTTATATATTATGTTGAAAATTAGATAAGATAATAAAATTTAAATTAAATCAGCTTCATGCTGTAACCCGCACTCAGCAGGATAGGCAGAGGGAACCTAGTGTTAAGACACTCTGTTCCCCACTTTCTGCCAAGTTCTGGAGGCACTTTAAGCTAAGATAATCATTTATAAATTAACTTCAAGCTGTATCCCACACACAGCAGGGTAGTAATAATCATTAGCTAAGGGATATATAACTGGTACTTGAACAAATTTTACAAAGTATATAGAAATTTTACTCATATTATGGTTCTTTATAATCAATGAAAACAAAAATATCACAGATATACACAGCCCCAAGAATTTTTGGAAAGTCTTCTATTAAATATAATATTTAACTATGTATTAATGCACATAAAATATAGTTATTTCAGTTTGTTTTACTAACATTAGGTTATTAGTTGCTTAAATGGCAGTAAATTACTCTAAAATATATAAATAAATTATCACTGAAATATATAACCTACATATCTATGTCAGTCTTTTCTGGTTTTAATAGCACTTATTACCCTTAATCACTTTCACCCCAACACACTTCAATGATTGATTTGAAAACGTCTTTTTAAAATATTAATACTGATTTATAAAACTGTCCAACCGCAAGCAAACTCCTGAAAGTTCTGATCTAAAAAGTTTTTCACTACACTTACAAAGATCAATAAAGTTCGAAGTTCATACACAATTTTTTATTAGCCTTACAAATTAAGTAATACATCGGTGGTACAACAAGTTTTATCGACGATCTCTATATGATCTATGTGATTCACGTTCACGGCTGCGGCCATGTGAGCGATCAGATGTTCTCCATAGAAATTCATCAACTGAGCGCTCATAAGATCTCTTATCATATACAAGTACAGAACGAGGATAGTCAGCTAAATCGTAATATCTTGGTGGGGGAGGTGGTGGAGGAGGAGGCAGTCCATCGTAGGTAGCAACAGCACCACTGAATCCAGGAGGCGGTACATAAGGTAAAGGTGGCAATTGGTGGTGCATAGATCGCATATATTCTGCTAAGTAGGCCTCTGCAGCAGCTGATCCACTATTGTTGTAGCTTTCTCTTGTTCTATTAAACCAAGATGGCAGCCTTTCTCTCATATATGGTGAAGGAGATCTTCTTTTAAATGAAGATCCTAAACGGTTTCTTGGAGATAAGAAGTTCTTTCTTCTACTTCTGGATGATGAATTTATTCGATTCCTGTAATTTGTTCCTCTACCAGACAAAGGGGCTCTATATGTTCTATAGCTACCACCACTTTTCAAGTAAGCTTTTTTAGATGCTTCTTTAGATTTTCTTAATATTGGTGTCATTTCAATTCCTTCATCTTCAGGAAATAATCTGCACAATTCTTCTGCAACTTTAGGTTCTATTTCTTGCCCATCTCTACCAATTTTTACTGGTTTTCCTTCATTCCATGGGTTATATAAATGAAGTGTACTGCTAAATGATAATTCTTTTCTACATATCCAATCAACTTTAAAAACTCCATCTAATACTTTTGCTGAAAGTCCAGGAGGTAAGACCCATGATATTGATGGAACATCTCTGCGAGATTCACTTCCAAGTCTTGCAAAACCAGCAAATTTACCACTTTCCTTAACTGAAAAAATCAATAAAACGTTTCTTGACTCTCTATATGCCTGGTTTAAATTTGCTTCATTTTGTGGTAAAGTTGACCATACACTTTTGGCTTTGGATAATGTGATATTTTCCGCATTATTTGATTTTATAAGAAAAAATCTAGTATCTCTGAATAAGTAATTCAATTTTGTCATATAATCATATGTTTTTATTTTTGTACTGGTCGATTTAATACAACGTCGTTTAGTTTGTGTTGGTGAATGGCTATTAGATTTAGTACGTTTGCGATTTGCACGTTTTTCTTTAGATTTATTTGTACTAACGGAGCTAATACTTGGTGTGCTCGATTCACTTGAAGATGAGCTTGATACTTCACTACGAGTATCATAAACTTTTGTTTCCTCTAATTGCTTTAGTTCTTCTCCAATTTCCGCTTCGACCTCACCAACGCCGAGATTGACAGCGTCGGTGTTGTTTGAAACCTCCATTTTTAACAAACAAAGAATTAATTATTTATAGGAAAGTATTGAACATTCCTCAATTCTCAAGGATATTGTTTAAAGATGTAAAATATAGATTTTGTATTTATATACAAATTGAATATAATTTATATAAACACTTTGATTGAATAATATTGAGCTAAAATATTAATCTGCCATTACTGTACGCCTTGCAAGTGATGATAGATAAAAAAGAGAACAGAGTAAAAAACTGTAAGAATATAGATGAAGAATTTGTCAATTTCTTACCTACAAAAAAAGCGAATATAATAAACGTTAATTATATTGTTTGTATTCGTTATATTTGAATTATCGGTAAAGCACGCTAATAGAAATGATGTGATGAATAAACATAAAACCAGGAATGTATTTTATACCATAATATCGAATGATATTCGTTAATAAGTGTGATATTTTATTCCTTCTTTATTAAATTGACTATTTTTGTAATACTATAAGACCCTGCATCAAAATAAATTTATGGAAAAGTAATATAAAAAATGTTTGAATGTGGTCGATTGAAATATGTTAATTTGTACAAGAAACTTTTTTTGTTATATTTTGAATGTATAATATATTATGAGTATAAAAACATTTTTTACTGTGTAATAAATGTAAATCCAATATACACTCATAGGGTCATAGGTACTTCAATATAGATTATTTTATTTTTGACGTTAGAAGCAAAATAAAAATTTAATAGGAGTAAAAAAATAAATAAGAATCTAAAAATTCTCCTATACTATAATTTTATAGTAAACTATGTAAGATGTACTGACAAACAATTACACAATGTACGGTAGTACGTTCTCATATTATGTACGGTACCTATATAATTTATGTGGCCAATGACGTTACAAAGTTTTTATCATTATCACCTGATTTTATTATTTTAATGTTGGTAGTATTTGTTTTGAACAAGTTGCGAAAATTAAAAGTTTGCTTACTTTGTTTTGTAGTTGTTTAAATTCTTATTAAATGGTAGTAGAGATATAATAAATTTCAATTTTATTGTGTAGAGCCAAAGAGAGTGTTATAGACTTTTTTTAATCAAAGTTTTTTTTTAAGATGCATTATATACAGAAATATTTAGATAAATTTCAGATTCCTAAAATAAATTACAGTCCTACAAGTAATGGACTTAAAAGTAATATTTTTTTATATTGTAATTATTACAGTTTTTATTCCCAAAAGGTAAGGTCGTGACAACTTTATATATAGCTGTTGTTATTATATTTTTAAAATTCTTTACTTATAAAAAATATTTAAATTTATTATAACTTTCAGGTGCTGATGGCATTATATGAAAAGAATATAGAATTCGAACCATTAGTAATAGATATTACTAAAGGAGAGCAATATTCTTCTTGGTTTCTTGAAATAAACCCTCGGGGGGAAATTCCAGTACTTAAAGTTAATAATTCAGTCATACCTGATTCTACCAGAATACTAGACTATCTAGAGCTTCACCTAAATCAAGGTATGTGATGGTGTTGATTTCTGCAAGCGAATCAATTATTTTCACTTCTTCACTTCGGTAAGAAGATGAAACACCACAATGGGTTCCACTTCTCAAAATTCAATGTCTCAAAAATTTGGAGTGAAGAAAAAAAATAACTTATTTTTTTAGCATTATGCTGTATGTGTGCGTGTCCCGCACACAGCAGGGTGGGCAGAGGGAATCTAGTGTTCAGGCACTCCATTCCCCACTTTTCACAGAATTCATTAAGCATTAAGTAGTGGAACTCAATGAAAATATTAAATATACTATTCCCTTGAGTAGAAATCAAACCCACAACCTGTTGTGCTTACAGTCACACTGGTCCCTGACTGGCCTCTATAATTTTTATATTTACAGAAACTACACCATTACTGGATGTGTCACTGGATAGCAAAGTAATATTAACAGTAAATAGGTTCAGAGATTTAATAGATGCCTTGCCAGCTGGTTTAATAACAATAGGATCATTTTGTCATCCACATCTTAGTGGTAGTCCCAAACTACCATTTGTTTTGCCAGTCAGAGAAGTATTAAAAAGTAATTTTATATTGTATTAATGTAGAGTACTTGATTTTACATATTTTCAAGAATTTGTAGTAAATAATAAGATAAGAATAATATATTTTATTATTAATATAAAACCAGCTTCATTGTATCCCTCACGTAGCAGGGTAGGCAGAGGGAACCTAGTGTTAAGACACCCCACTTTCCACCGAATTCTGAAGGCAGTGCGTGCTGAGTGGCGGAACTCAACCCCGTAGTATGCCTCGACACCAGAGCGAAGAAATGAAAGTAAAAATGTAAATAAATATTTCACTTCTTCGAGTGGGAATCGAACCCACAACTAGTCGATTTTACAGTCACACTCTGTGCCACTGCGCCACGACCGGCCTCAGACTCATTATTAATATATTAGAATAATATATTACATAGACTCCGTTCGAGCTGCGGGGTCTAAAGGCGTATGTTCGGGGGTTCGATTCCGACTTGAGGGAATGTATTTAATAATTTAATTTCTTTACTCTGTAACGAGGCAAAGTGTGGCGTTGAGTTTCGCCTATCAATATGCAGTAGCTCCAAAATTCGATGGAAAGCAGTGAATAAAAGTGACTTAATGGAGAATGGAATGTCACACTATCTTGCACACAGCAGGATAGGCAGGGGAAACCTAGTATTAAGAAAGTCCGTTCTCCATTTTTGCCGAACTTAACGCCGCGAACTTAACTTTGCCTAGAAACCAGAGCAAAGAAATGAAAATATAATTTTAAATAAATATTTCATTTACTCGAGTGGGGATCGAACCCACGACCATTCGCGTTTATAGCCACACTTTGTGCCCCTGCATCATGACTGGCCTCTAACTGAAAAAAAATATTAGAAATAGATTTGGAGTCAATTTGTATGTGTTATAAGAAGGAGCCACATATATAACAGGAAATCTTTCCATAATTTGCTAAAAAAATATAACCTGTCCAGAACTATCAATTCATTTCTGTCACATACTTCGAAGGCGGCATTAGTAGAATCATATCGAATTTGATCAGTAGAGAGGAGCTCAGGCCGTGGAGGTGAACATTAATCTGCATTTAAAGGGGCTGCTTAACTTTAAATATATTAAGGCATCATAGTCCAATTGGTTAAAAAAATAACATATAAAAATTCTATAAAAATTAGGAAATATAAGTTCTTTGATTTTCACGATTATTACACATTTTAAATGAAACTATTTTAACCGGTTTAATCGCGTAGTGTACGAAACGTCGGATTTCCAAAAATGTATAAAAATACAAAAGATACGCGATTAATCCGGTTAAAATAGTTTCATTTAAAGATATATATTCATGTTTTGCTTATTAAATGTTGTTAATATTTTTTTGTACCTATCATTATATTGCTGTTTTAAGATGGCGATTTGAGTAGTTCAAAAAATTTACGAAAGTTAGCCGAAGAACATCCGCATGCTGAGAATGTACTATTATATAAAGCTGAAATTCAGGATCGCAAACATGAAATACTCAGCAGTGAAGAAGAATACTTAAAAGTTTTGAATATTGTCGATGAAGTACTTGAAAAAGTGGAAACACAACTCAAAGAGCAAAGTGAAGGTAATTAAAATGTTTTATATTTTTAAACTTCTCTCTGTATTCCTGGTGTAGTAGCGTAAGCAAAAGAATCAAGACAGAGGACAAGAACATATGACATTCCAGAACGTAAAAAAATCTGTTCTCTAAGCACCGCCAAATTTTCTAGGCACTTCCAGTAAAGTGCCGAACTCAACGCCGTGTTTTATCTTCTTATAACATAACTCCTTCGTTTTGTCTTCCGAGTGGAAATCGAACTCACAAACGTAGCGTTTATATTCAGACTGTGCCGTTGCACCACGACGGCTTTATTAAAGTTCGTGAATTATTAAAAGAAAATCTGTAGCTTGTAACTGTAATTAATATGTTCCTATCAATCATTTACATTGTCAAGGATTTTTTACACGCCTGTAATGGTGAAATTATTCACACTATTATTTTTTTTATTATTGAACATACATACAAATAAGCATCTTAAGTAACTTATTAGTAGATTCGTAAAATAACTTTTCATTGTGTGCCACACTTTAATTTCTTAGGTCATTAAAATAAATTGACTAAGGCATCTTGTGAAAATTAATTTATCTATACTTGTAATAAAATCGTAACTGATCGATGTCTATACATGGAAGATATGGGGTCGTTCAAGTATTACGTAAGCACTGTAGGGGGGCGGGGGGGTCTTGGATTTGCTTATTTTTGATGACATGGGGGGTGGGGGGTCTAGCTAGTAATTACGTAAGCAGAAGTTATTTATTTTTTCATATATATTACGGCTATATTTGGTAGACGTATGTATGGTAGACGATACAACTATTAGTTTTATAATATAATATATAAGTTTATTATATCTATTTAGCGGAAATGGCACATTGTCAAGAGTCTAAATTTCAAATTTTATAAAAATCTGTGGCGATTTAAGGATTTTTCCATACAAACTTTCAACCTCTTATTTGCACCTTTAGGGGGTGAATTAAAATAAACCACGAAACACATGTTGAATGAAATATTTTTAAGAGTCTGAACTTAATTTTCTTTATAAAATTCGGTGCTGATTTCAATTGTTTTCCATACAAACTTTCAACCCCTATCAACCCCTTGAGGGTTAAAATATTTCAAATTCCCTTCTTAGTGGATTTCCAAAATTCGAAAATATAAATCTGTCCAAATTTCACGTTTCTACTATCAGCGGCAGTGGGAACATGTCCTTTTATATATATAAATACAAATAAAATATCAATAAAAATACCTTAAAAAAAATTATATACCAATGCTTACGTAAGCATCGGGGGAGGGGGTAAGAGGATTGCTTATTTTTGATGACATAGGGGAGGGGGGGGTCAATAATTGCAAAAAAACTGCTTACGTAATACTTGAACGGCCCCTATATAATAAAAAATATTATTGAACCAAAAACCGGACAAGCGCGAGTCGGGCTCACTCACCGAGGGTTTCGTACAAAAATTGGAGGTCTAGAGCTTTTTCTGAAATTCAAGCTTAGCTTATGGCCTAAGATTAACAATTTAAGTAACGTACATCTGCAGGTATCTGATTTTTTTAATTAAATTTATCCCTAAGAATGTTGGTAGAATACATTACACCAGGGTTGCCTAGAAAAATCGTGCCACAATCATCTTTAATTAAATTTATGGATTACCATCGTAGAATGAAATATCTAATATATTCATTTTAAGAAAATGATGAAAAGCTTGGATTATATAATATACTGAAATGCGCTAAAAAGTATAATAGGAGTATTTAAATGTCGCGATAAGTTTTGATAGTAAAATTTTTAAGAAAAAAAAATGTACATATTTGTGGATTTGACAACTTGAATTTTAAAAAGTTTTATACCATGCATTATCAACCAAACTTAACCAGAATCTTAATTATTATTATTTTTATTTTAGAGTCATGCAACTTGATAATATTTTATAATATTGTTGTACTTAATAGAATATTGCAATAAATAGTAACATCTTATTAGTTAAATTGTTAATTTTACGTTTAGTTACCGAAAATTTCGCTAAGTAATAATGAAGTACGGGTTCTCGAAATATTCGAATACAAACAACAAGTATAAAAACATATATATTTTCTTAATTAATAAAATAAATACCTGTAATAATTTTCACCCTTCATTATATTAAGGATGATGTAATTCATATCTTAGAAGACATATATTTGTAAACATTTATTTTATTTCTTGTTCGTTTTAAAATCATAATTTGAATGAATATTAGTGTTTAGAAGAGAGATTCAGCAAAGCCTTAATATCATGACTTCATTATATCATTTAAAAAAATGTTTTCTGTATGTACTTAATATGCCTAAAATAATAATTTAACATATAAACAAGTACAATAAACATATTATAGAATTTAAGATTGACTTTCTATTACATGATATTTTTCTTTAAAATCTCCTTGTAAAATTCCACCCATCGCTGCGTGTGGTTCTTCCGTCCTTCGAAAGCATCCCTTTCATCATCGACTCCAAGTTTGGATACCTTGTGTAGTTGCGCCAACCTTCAAACAGACCCCTTGGTCTGTTCCCAGCTCAGAACCCCTAAACACTCGCGTGTCCATAACTTGGCTTCGAATACGCTGATCAGCTTCTCGCTGTATCCCGCACACAGCAGGGTAGGCAAAGGGAACCTAGTGTTAAGACACTCCGTTCCCCACTTTCTGCCGAATTCTGGAGGCATTGCGTGTTGAGTGGCAGAACTCAACGCCGTGCTTAACCTCGACACCAGAGCAAAGAAATGGAAATATAAATTTAAGTAAATATTTCATCTCCTCGAGTGGGGATCGAACCCACAACCAGTTGATTTTACAGTCACACCTCGTGCCGCTGCGCCACGACTGGCCTTCTATACGCTGATCTACTAGGAATAAATCAATCATACTTTTCCCTTCCGCTCGCTCCCAAGTATATGTGTAAATTTGTTTGTGGTCAAACATCGTGTTTGCTACAAACAAATTCCTTTCCTTACAAATTTCAAATATAAGCTTTCCAGCCTCATTTATTCTCTTGTCACCATACTGACCTAGCACTCTTATATACTACTATAGTACTAATGTATCTCATTTAACTTAATTCGTCGCTCAAAATACAGTTATTGCTTCACGCCAAAACGCGAGATGCTACGTAAAACCAAAAGGAAATGGACCAGTAACTTTGGAGATTTTGAGTACCTAGTTTTTTTATTTAAATAAAACAAAACAATGCTTAGTAACGCATCATGATGTTCTTGTTCGAACTTGAAATCCTCCCAAGCCCAAACAAAAAAAAAACTAATAATTTTAGAGCAAATTGGATATAGATGGTCTTCTGTTTTTTCTACGAAACTATAAAAAATAACGAAAACCTGCACAGTCACTATGATTGACACTTAAGATTATATTCCTTCCAAATTAAAAATATAATTAACCAGTCGTAAAAACGTAAAAAGGTTTTTTTTTTAATAATAAGATACTTATATTATGTATCAAATAGTGGGAAAGAAAAAAAAACTAAAACAAAGAATTTGTTGTGACGCAAATACTATTAAGAGATTAAACTCATATAATATGTTATTCTTATGTTTAATGTCTTATGGTTTTCAAAAATTTATTTAAAAGATATTACGCTAAAATTTTAAATTGTAATAATATAATTTCTATATTTGCAGATAATTGGCTATGTTGCGACAAATTTAGCATAGCTGATATCAACTTGGCTGTTTTACTTCAACGTTTATGGGAACTTGGATTGGAAGAGAGATTTTGGACGGGAGGCAAGAGGCCTTATATAGAAAACTATTATACACGAGTAAAACAACGGGATTCATTTAAGAAAACTATACCTAATCTACCAGTCCATTTGAAAATGATTATTACTTCACAGCCTCCTGTATACGTGGGAGCTGCGGGTGCAGTGTCTGTAGGAGTAGTTTTGGGAATAGCATATATATTCAAAAAGCTTATTTTTTAAAACCCTCATATTCCTCAAATTAATAACAAACCTATTATTAGCTGATGTTAATTTGAAATATTTACAGTGTTGCGTTTATTATACGTACACTGTGATATTTCGTCAAATATCAAGCTAAAATCATTTTAATTGATTGTTTCATGTGTTTTTGATTATCTTTTTACTAAGGTACCTTCTTTTATACTTTTTCACAATAATGCATGGGATACGTGTATAGTGATATTGTTATTTCATGCAAATTTGAAAAAGCAATACAGAAGGTTACAATTTAGGTATGTGAAATAAACAAAAAGAAATGAGTTGAATAATGTGTCAGTATTTTCAGAATCAGTATTATTAATATTTATGTTTATCGTATATAATGTATAGTAGATAATAATATGTGACTATAATTGTAAAGTGTATACACATCTATTAAAAGTAACATAATCGACGATATTATATTAGGCTGTTTAAAATTAGTAAAGCATTTTAAATAAACTCGAGTTTGCTTTTTCCATTTTTTTTATTAAGTAACCTATAAACATATAGTTTATATAGTTCACAGATTTTCACTTAATTTTAAAATTACGCTCAGGTATATTTCTCAATTGTACCATGACATCGGGAGGGGACGAATTTCACATTAGGAACCTTCGATCAACTATGAGGTATAGTTGTTCGGAGCTGAGAGCATAAAATATTAATTATATATTTGTAACAAAATATATATTTTATCCATATTTCATATTTGGGACATGCTTAATGTCCCTGTGCCCTGAAATATGGCACCGGGACTGACAAATATCCCGTTTTTCCAAGTAGTACTTAAATTTTATCAGTAAGCAGACTTTTAAAAAAAAACGAAGGCTACCCTAAAAAATGTTTACACTTGTTTTAGTTTTTTAACTGTAGTTAGTAATTTCGGAGCGAATTTAAGTCTCTAAAACATACTTAAATTGTTGCCGCTTTGATATGTGTAAAGATGAAAATAAATACTTTTTATTGAATGTAGAATAAAAAAAAACAAAAGATAGAGAGAGATATCAAATATTCTTACATAGGTGCCTCAAAAATAAAAACCATATACTATTATTACTAACGCAACGTCATTTACCTTGTAAATAGAATTTTAAACGAGTCAGCTTAACCTTGCATTGCAAGCTACTGAAGAATTAACATATTTTGCATAATTTAAAATTATATGTGTATGGATAAAATACCCTATTGAGGCCAGTCGTGGCGCAGTGGCATAGAGTGTGACTGTAAAATCGACTGGTTGTGGGTTCGATCCCCACTCGAAGAGCTAAAATATTTACTTACATTTATATTTTCATTTCTTCGCTCTGGTGTCGAGATAAAACGCGGCGTTGACATGCGCAATGGCTCCAGAAGTCGGCGGAAAGAGGGGAACGGTGTGTCTTAATACTAGGTTCCCTCTGCCTACACTGCTGTGTGCGGGATACAGCGTGAAGTGTGGCTTACAGTAAACTTGATTTAATTTTTGATTTAAATTAATTAACTGTTGATGTAATAATTGCAAAATTCAAAGATCTTATTATGAGATTTGCTGAAATACAAATATTTTAACAAGTTTTTAGGTTTGGAAGAACTGACAATAGAATGAAATTAGAAAGGAGTAGTAATGTCCACAAAAAAAATTAAAATATTTAAAATTCATTCATACTATATTAATTTAACTTTTGAAGGGGTTATGTAAAAAGAAACAAAAATAAATATCAAAGTACCATTATACCATTTATTTGCAATAACCATAAGGCATCATAAAGATATATAAGGAGAAAAAACCTTACACACAAGCATTGTCTAAAGTTAATTAAACTTGCTAATAAATCAATAAAAAAACAACAAAAAACCTAAGTTCAAAAATATTTTGTACATATGCTTAATATAACCATAACAATTTAAAAATCTTAACAGAAAATAAATAGTTTGTTATTAAGAACTAAATCTAACATTTAAAACTTATTTTGTGTCATCTGCAGATTCACCTAGATCTGGACCTTTGTGTATAGGCATGCCCATAAAATGTTTGCCATTGCTAATAACAGATCTCTTTCTTTGAGGTACAGTTGAAGTATTTACTTTTTCTACATTATACTTAAAAATACCTTGCCCCGGTAAATTTGGTAGTACACTTGGTATTGTATACCATACCCTATAAGTCACATACCATGTCAATATTGCTACAATCCCACTAATAAACTTTTCAACCATAATGTGGTAGTATAGTATGGTTGACACTAGCATAACATCCCATAACAATTGAAGAAAAGCTATAGCTATCAGAAATGCTCTTACATATGGTGTAAATTTCTCATAAGATGTCTTAAGAACATTTAATTCCTCTGTATTGATATTTCTCAGGGGGTTTACACTAGGTGATTTGTCATTTAAGCTCCTTGAGTATTTTTCATCTCGTATATAGTCTCTAATTCTCTCCCAACCATTAATTGCTCTGGCTTCCTCAATTAAAACTAGACTTGAATAAATCAAAATAAAACAATGTCCAGATATGTCAAAGCCATTCCAAAAATGTCCATTTTTAAGACATTCAACCTTGTCATTAAAAATTCTTGAATTACACTTCCCATATTTCATTTCTATTATATTAAACACAGTTGTCCATGTGTACCAAAACACAGTAGCAATCAATAGCCTTAGTAAATGAGCAGTTAAAATAAGTTTTCTTTTGCCACAACATGTCGTATAAGAAGTCAGAAGAACATAAGGCACTGACAAAAATAATGTCCAAAACCATCCAATTTTTACAAAGTATTGATTAAATATGTTGTCACTTCTAGAAAAATAACTTTTTGGGAAAGTCAATACATCTGCAATTAGAGACAGTAAAAAGAGAGCACCTAAATAAACAGCTATTTTTAAACTAGTGTCAAAGAACAATATTTTCTTACAAATGTGCACTATCATAAGTATAAGAATTTCTAATATTGACGACGCCTCCCTGATGGGTTTAGTACCTTTTGCATCTGGTAAGTCATCTTGAAATTTGTAATTCATTCGAGTATTTTTGTAATGTGCTCTACTTGTCATGATTTTGTAAGGAATTTTACTTTATTCGCAAATGTTGAATCGTTTTGTTCACACATGAAGAAACTTTGACAGAAGTCACTAGTTACTCAATAGGCGAAACTCGACAGTGACAAAACTGACAATTTACTCTAGGGCTTGACAAACATTGTTGCATAGAATTATCGATATAAATTTTAAATGATTAAATGCGATGTTATAAAATAAAATTAAAAATTAAAATGTTGTTGCTTATCTTTTCTACTTATACTCTAATCACAGAGCCATGATATGAAAGGTAAACTATAAAAAATAAATATATATACAGAATGGAAGTGTCAGCACCATGAAACCACAGTTTTACTACTCTATAATTTATAGAATATATAGTATTAGCAATTAAAAAAAAAATCTGCCCAAAAATGGAAAAGCAAAACAAAATACATAATAAAATTATTGTTGTAATGCCATGTATAAAACGCCATGTATAAAACGCCATGTATAAAACGCCATTTGTCAAGAACGACGCATGCATACATAAACCTATCAAAGGGAAACCGCAGCATACGCCTCATTCCGAAATAAAATCAAATCAGTTTCACGCTGTATCTCGCACACAGCAGGGTAGGCAGAGGGAACCTGGTGTCAAGACACTCCGTTCCCCACTTTCCGCCGAGTACTGGAGGCATTGCGTGTTGAGTGCCGAAACTCAACGCCGCCGCCATTAATTTAAATAAATATTTCATTTCCTCAGTTGCGTTTAAAGTCGCACCTTGTGTCACTCCACCCTGACGGACTCATTAAATAATTTAAGTCTTTTGGGAATTCATTTGATTTCGCAAAATTTATTATACTTAAAGAAAAATATTTAGCTATACGGTCGTTAGGTAGACGGTAAGTACGCATGCACGGCAACCGCAGTTTTTTCTAAATCTTAGTCTAACAACAATTTGAAATCTTGGTGTTCTTTTCCATTATACAAATTGAAAACGAATAATTCAGCCCATTCAGTAAAACAGATGTATAAAATAACTGTTATAGCAATTAGCAAATATTTTTTAGCTATTTAATATAAATTATGTTCAACTAAAAGGTAATTTTAATGAATATTATGTTAAATTCTCAATTTAACATAATATTCATTAAAATTACTCGACTTATGGACTTATTTATTCAATACCACTCCAATGATCTAAAATGCATCTTTTGTCTATGACGTTTGCGTCTGTCTATAACTCTGCAATACTTTTCTAATTTGTGGCTAGATATTTTCCCTCCTTTGCTGGTACTTTTAATAAAATAACTATTTAAATATTGTTGAATTATAATTTCATTATTGTTTACGTTCCGAAATTTAAAATGCGTAAAATATCGAAGAACCGTGTAGAAGATGATGTTGTTTCATCTACAAACGAATCCGGATCAGTTGGTAACGAAGAGCGCGGTGATAGAAGCGACTCTATAGAGCAACCAAAAAACGATAAGAAAAATGATAAAGACGAAAATCATGATGATGATCATATATCTGAGTCTGATGTATCTAAAGATGCACCAAAAAAGACTAAGGCAAAAAACAAAAGTAAGAAAAAGAAGTCCGAAAAAAGCAATAAAAATGACGCCGAAGAGGAAGAGTACGAGGTATTTTGAGTTGTGTAAACAAAAGTGTAAACTTTATCATAATTTTTGTTTAACATCATTATTATACTAATCTATCATTTATTATACTAACTAGCAATCTTTTTCTTTAAAGGTATTGTTAGTAAAGTTGTGTACACGCGCATTTATACATGTTAAGTTAGGATATCAGAATTTAAAATGTATAATTATTTTTGAAACTTATTTTATTATTTGTAAAATAAGTACAAATAACAAAGTACAATAACATTTTATAAAATATTGAAAAATTTTGTAAACAGAAAATTTTTGCTATTGAATTACAACTACAACTTTATTCAATAATTTATTTATAATGTGTAATTTTATATACAGGTTGATAAAATAATTGATTCAAAGAGGATTAAAGGCAAGGTACACTATTTAATTCGCTGGAAGGGATATTCTGCTGATAGTGACACATGGGAGCCGTACAACACATTGTCATGCCCAGACTTAATCCAAAAATTCAATGATGAAGTAAGTCAGAGTATAAAACATTTAAGTTATTTAATTTTGACACATGCATGCCTCATTAGCATAATGAATATTATTAATTAATAAGGATATATTTAATTAATGCAAATGTTGAAATATTTTTTTTATTATATATATTTAAAATTTAACACACTTGTTATTTCAGAAAGAGAATTCAAAAAATTCTAGGGATGGCAAAAAAAGAAAAGGATCTAAAAAAGAGACTAAATCACCAGCAAAGAAATCAAAATCGAATTGGGACAGCAAAAATGCTGATGAAAATGCGGAATATGAAGTAAGTTCTTCTATAAAAGGTATAATGATGCTATCATAGGACACAATATCTTGAAATGTGCATGGGAAACTGAGTACTTTAACTAAATATCTAAGTAAGTGCCTTTTGCCTTTCTGCTATAAGTAGGATAGTGTCAAATAAAAAAAAAATAGTCAAGTGTGGGTTGGTCTTGCTCACTGAGGATTCTGTACCAAATTCATTATCATAGGTTCCCAGGAAGTTAAGGATAATTTTTGATATAAGGGGAGTCTAGTTATGACAGTTTTTTTCCATTTGCCTATATTAGCCGATGCATTAGTGCTTAGTATGAAAGACACTCTTAAAAATGTGTATGCATAACTAAAATTTTCAGATAATTTGAAATAATACTGCTGAAAACTGTGTATTTAAACTGGGTAGACAGAGGCACTAGTGTTAAGACTATCTCCAATTCCTATGAATTGCCTAATTTTTGAAGATGACTGCAGAAATGAAGAAGAGCTCAGCACCACCCTTTTAACCAGAATAAAGAAGTGAAAAACCTTCCTCCGAGTGGGTTATCAAAATCCACAACTTCATAAACTTATTACAGCTGGACATCTTTTTGGTATACTACAGACTTTAAAAACTTGTACTAAATATGTGTGTGTTTTTGATTTCTAGGTAGACCGCATTCTTGAAGTACATCACAAGAAAAATGGAGTTAGAGAATTTCTTATCCATTGGAAAGGATGGTCCAACACATTTGATTCCTGGGAACCAGAAAGTAATTTGAATTGTCCAGAATTGATTAAAAAATTCATGGACAAGGTAATATGAATATTTTACTATCTATACATTCTTTCCTGATCTTATGGTATAATATGAAATTGAAATTGATTTCCTATATCATTATTAGACATTTCCTTTTCAATACATGAATAATATGTTCATATATTTTTTTTTCAGCTTCACATTGTATCCCCCACACAGCAGGGTAGGCAGAGGGAAACTGGTGTCAAGACACTCCGTTCCTCACTCTCCGCCGAGTTCTGGAGGCATTGCGTGTTAAGTGCCGGAACTCAACGCTGCGCTTTGCCTTGACATCAGAGAGAAGAAATGAAAATATTAATATAAATATTTCGTTTTCTTGAGTGGGGGGTCAAACTCACAACCAGTCGATTTTACAGTCGCACTTTGTGCCCCTGCACCAGAACTGGCCTTTTTTAAATTTGATTTAATTTAATTTTCCTTTTTTTTTCAAAAATCATAGAACTTAATAATATTTTTTTATATTGAATTCAATACTAGCAAAAGAGGTATATATACTATTACTATTAAAAAATAAAAGGTTAATTTATTTTTTTGATAGAGATAGAGAACCTAGTGATACTAGGTTAGGTACTAGGTTCATCACTTTTTAGCCTAATATGAGACAATGTGTGAGCAGAGATCATACCCACTATTAGTAGTCACAATGCACCACAGCATCTTCATGACAAACATATTAATTTTACGAGTTGTAGTCCGCAACTTGGTTTGCGTGGACCATAAATGGTAAATCTCGTTATTCTCCTTTTAGTTCCTATAGCAATTTTGAGAAATTCTTTCGATGATTTCCTACAATCCATGTTAAACTTCAGTTTTCTACCGCTATTACTTTTGTCTGTGTGTTGATTATTAATCATCAATTTACTAACTTGCTATGTCTACCTATTTACCTCTGCTTATCCTGCCAAGTGCGGCAGGATAAGCAGAGGTAAATTCATCTTTAGATACTAGGTTTCAAATGCACAAAATTTCCGAGACTTGGTGTGTTGAGTGGCAAAACCGAACGCCGCTATTTGTCTTGTTACCAGAGCGGAGAAATTGTATAATTCTTTCTCCGATTTGGAATCGAACCTACAACCGTCCCGTTTACAAACTCTGTTATATACTGTGCCATTACTAGGATTTTTAGGGTTCGGTACATTTTAAAGAATAGAGGAACCTTTATAAGATCACTTTGTTGTCCATTCGTCTGTCTGTCTGTCAATAGTCTTTATTTCTAACGCTTGGAGATATCGAGTTGAAATTCAAACCATATACTCAGATCTATGGCCCAATCATTTCCTAAAAAAAAAAATCTACATTAACTTTAAAAAACGACCATTATATCCCAACAACGCGTATTTCGACAATATAAAGGGAATCAACATTATAGGGCACTTCTGGGTGGCCTAGAATTATGAAATTTGGCATTTACAGGTAGTACTAGTTCAGGAAAAAATCTGAATACTATATACACATTTTTGGTTAAATATAAAAAAAATAATAGCCTTAAAAGGCAAATTTTGTTATTAAAGCCGCTAGTTCAAGTAAGGAATCTGGCTAAGCTAAGCTTTCATTTTAGAAAAAGGTCAAGATCCTCCAATTTTTGTACGGAACCCTCGGTGGGCTAGCCTGACTCGCGCTTGTCCGATTTTTTTGTGTGCCTTTCACGACCAGCGTATATATAGTAAAATATTTTAAACCCATACTTAAAAAAATATTAAGATTCGCCGGCAGTTTAGATGTAGGATTTTTTTTGATTTCCCGATTTTTATTCATATTGTATTACGTGTGACGCTGTTACGAATAGATAAAAATAACGTAAACACCTATTACTACAAAAACAAATATTATACTATTAAATATTGCCGCTCTGCTACTTTTCATTCTCAAAACACATACCAAAATGAGAAAGGGGCCAAAATCTTTTTTATTTTAGTTGTATTACGCTTTTATAGAGTAGTTAAAACTGTGTTTTCATTTAAAATGGTGATGACAAAAAAACCATAAAAAATCATTTTTTTTTCATTTTAATTTTTCATTTATGCACAATGTATTCAAACTGCTATGTAAAAGAGATCACTCAAACAATTTTTTTTATATAATACACAGATTACTATGTAGCATTATACTGTTTTTTGAATTTGAAGGTTGATGCTGCTCGTTCAACTGACTCTAGAAATCTTAGAGTGGCTCCAGAGACCACAAATCGTTTCACTTTGCAGGATCCAAGTTCAGGCCGCCGACTCAGCAAACGAAGAGGCCAACGCCAACGGTAACTTGTTCATATCATTTTACACTACAAGACTAATTTTTTTTCGAAAATATATATTCACTATTCTGGTATGATAGAAATGGTGTTTTGATTAATTAATTTTATCCAACCAACAATGGAATCCTGGCTCCCTAATTGTAACCAATGTATGTTTTTGTTCTACAAAGTCTGATAAATATAATAAAATATAATATCAAAATCAAAATATGCTTTACTCAATTAAACCATTACAAGAACTCTTGAATTCAAATTACTGAGAAAAATCACATAGCAGTTCTGCTGAGAAGAGCAGCCGAGAAACTCAACTGTTGCTCTTTTCAAAATATAATTTATTAATAATAATAATTGATATAATTTATTTTTTATTCCTTTGCTCCCCGAGTGAAAATCAATAGCATTTTATTCCACGCGCTATTATTATTATTATTATGGTATTCTTAGATTGAATAAGCAATAAGTAAGCTTTTATTAATTACTAATTAATATATTTTTTCACTTAAACTGTAAATTAAACCACTGGCAAGTCTAAAATCACTTAAGAAATTTTATTAAATATATCGACGGTCCCTACGTAGATAAAGTCATGTCAAAAAAGTCAAAATTTTTTTATTGCATAAAAGGCTTCAGATTGCCCATACGCTCGTGCCTATATAGGATTTTTTTATAAATATTATCTATTTTTCTAATTATACAACTCGTATAAGAGAACAAGTACAATCATTAGAAAAACAGTATATCGTAGATGCGGATACCTTTACATGTCTTCATTTACTTCGTCTATTACTAACCTAAAACAGTAAAAGATCGACGTAAGGGCGGTCATATTCAGATATAGAAGAGCGGACATGTCAGATACCACCGCTTTTACATTGAAATCTTCATTTATTAAATAAAAAAAAACACACGTTAATAACTAATTATTAATACCATTATTTATATTATTAATTACATTATTTTGGACGTAATTTACTTTGATAATATTGACAATGTAGCTGGTGTTGTTTAGTTTTTTTTATTAATATTTTACCTTGGTTACGTTTACTTATTATTTTTGTTAATTTAAATTAGTTAGATATTTTTTGTAATAATAAGAATTATTTCTACTTATAATTCTTTTTCATTTTCTTACCAATGCTATTAAAAACTGAAAACAATTTCATAAGACCCCTAGTATTCATTATAAATTTAAAATGTTGATTAGTGGTTTACAAATATTATTTTCAATTTTTAAAATAACTGCTGATTTAAGATTTAAAAGAAATGTTGATTGTATTAACTATAAGTTAAGAATAAATATGTTGAATTGAGGTTTCAAAGTAAATACTATATAACTTCATATAAAAAGTTAATTGCTATATTTTATTAAGTTTACTCATTTAACTTAAATCTTACATAAGACCTATTATCTTTCATATCTACTGTGTCGTGCAGCCAATTAAATAAAAATAATCGAACCGAATGTATTCTGCACCATAACCGAATAATTCGGCCGAATACGATATTGAAAAAGATGCCGAATACACCGAATACCAAATACCAAACAAATATTCGGCGCATCTCTAGTAATTACTCTAAAAATATAATTAATTACAATATAAATTGTGCTTAATTTTTAATCAAAATTCTTTTTCTGTTCAATGACTGTTTACGTCTACTTGAATTAGAACCACGTATAAAGATACATGTAGTCATTAATATACTTTTCACATAAATTACTAACTATAAATAGATATTTTGGAATTATTTTTAAAATATCGTAACAATTACATATTTTCATGAAACATTTATGTAAGTCCCATTTAAAAACAATGATTTATTTTTTTCGCTGAATAAACAGATATCTTAGATTTGTCTGACATGACTTTATTTTGATGTCACAGTAGAAACAGTCTACTAGCAGTTTTATTAGGAAAATTTCATAAAATTACATATTTATAAATGCCATTTCATACTTTGTAAATATAGTAACATATTATTGCAAACATATATTCATGATGTTGTTTATTTTTTTTTTAAGAGCAAGTTGAACCTTTATTCTGCTCTCCTGTAAACCTGCTTTTTTGACATATCGTTTTATACGTAGGGACCGTCGATATGTATGTGTCGTCCAAGTCCCGTAAAGGATTTAATAACTTTTTGAAGACGAAAACTAGAGCGTGATCAGCTTGATTTTATTTCAAAGTTCAAATATATATATTTCTGTTTGTTCTTATTGTGAATATTTTTGTACTACTGTTTTGTATTAAAAACTTCTCAAGAGATTCCCGAGCCGGCACTGCTTTTCTTTGAATTTTCAAAATTCGTTTTACGCATCGTTATAATACCAAAATAATAGTATTCTATAGAACAAGATGTCGAGTCGAGCAGTGTTGGTATTTGTAAGTTGCCTCACTTTTCTAATAGCATAAGCAGCGGAGCAACTCAGTCTGCCCGCAAGGGAAGATAGATTGGAGGTGTCATTGAAGTGTCAAATCTAGGGTCAGTCCCAAAAGTTTACTGTCTCCTACGTTGGGCATAGTAAACTATACATTTAATTTTTTTCGCTTTTGATACTAAATTATTAATAGTAAACCTTTTGTTAAACTTACTACTACCTAATTTCCGTCACAATTATCCTTATTACGATCTAATTTAAATATTAAAGAAGCATTATATCGCATAAATGCTTTACATAAAATTCGTTATCTAGATGGTTGTGGGTTCGATTCTCACTCGGGTAAATGTTTCTTTTATTTTTAACGCAAGACGTTGAGTTTCGTCACTCAACAAACAATGTTTGGGATTCGGGACAGTGCACAACGGATGAGTTTCTTGAAATGAGGTTTTCCGTCTACCGTGCTTAATGCGACTATAGAGTGAAGCTGTATACTTTTAAAAATAATTAAAGAAAAAATATTTATATTAGTCACTATAACAGTCAATGTAACTAATTAAAAAATATGAACTAATAAACACTAACTACTAATTGGTGTAACTCTTAATAAAATTAAGTTTTGTTGAGGAATTAATTTGTTATTAAAATGTAAGCCATATAATATTAAAAAAAAATAAAATACATAAATGTATGTTATAAAAAAAGAAAAACATATAGATATTTTATTTCCTTTTTTTATTAAATAACACAAATATTAATTATTAACTCGAACGACACATCAAAAGAAGTAAAGATTTTTATTATGATCGATTTTTTTTATTGTTTTGTAATGATAAATGTTAATTTAAAAGGTTTATTGTCGTATTACATTCACTTAACTTAATAGTCATATAGGTGTTAAATGATATATATGTCGAAGACGCATTCAAATTAAAAAACGTCGCTGCTTTGTAATACGACTCCCTACCGTTCAGGCGGATTGCAATCCGACTGGTGCAACTTACGTCGTAATGTGGTTGCTTAAATATCGTAAAAACACATATTAGTCAACATAATGGTAAGAATACTAAATAAGCAATGAGTTGGGACAAAGTAACAATCAACAACATCTCATAATTGCATATTTTTATATGTTTTTATTATTAATATTACATGTATATTTAGTGAAACGTATAAATTTATTCAAATACTAGCGGCCACTGCGCGTTTTCGCTCGCCTGAACTATAAGAATATTTATTTAAGTGTATTTAATACACTGTATAAAAACTTATTAATTGCTTTAGTATGCTTATCTATACTGTAATGCACTAAATAAATCGTAATTGAAGTCTTTTTTTAATTTATTGGTATTTTAAAAAATAGTGTTTAGTTCGGCGTGTGTCGTAGTCCGGACAAACAGAGCAGGAAAACCAGTCTTAGGTTTCTGTTTGGCAGAGAGCAGTTTTTCATGTGCATGCACATAAACAAACACGGTTATTTTGAAGTTACAGACAGACCTTTCAATTTTATTTGTACGAGTATGTATGTAAAGGTAATTGCAATCAAAATATTACAAAAAAAGAAAATAATATAATCTTTAAATGAATTTTCTTAATATCCCAATTAATGAGAATCCTAGAATTCCAAATCTTAAAATCTCGGTGATTTTTATCATCATAGAATTTCATGTTTTTTCTATCATTATGCAAATTATAATTTTACAAACAATAACAAATCATTGAAAACTAAAGGTTTCGCCAATTAAATAAGACAGTTGTATAAAATAATTCTTATTAAATAACAATTTTGTCGAACAACATTAAATTGATATAACTTTTTATTTATGAATCGATTGTACTAAAACAACACCAAATGTTAAGCGAAGCGGAGGAGCGAAGAAGATATTTTATACTGTGGGGTGTGGTGTGAAGCCATATATATATACATATTTAACCTTTTTGCTTCGGGAAAAAATATAACCGGACCGATTAACCAAATACAGTTCAAATCGCTGAGCCTAGAAAAACAACATTTTATAAATAGTGGTTATTTGTATAGTATCATTTATATTGTTTCAGCGTAAGATATGACAATGCAGAGTAACGCGAGTGTTTTCGAAGTGACTGCTTATAATAAATTCAAGATTTAGTTGTATAAGCACATTATACAGTTTATGTAAAGATTAGTTTGTAAAATATTATTATATACTACTGATAATATCTCTCTAAATGTCCTCCATTGTGCATATGAATATAAACTTAATGTTACCTCATGACTTATGGACATGGGCGTAGAAAGGGAGGGAGGGGGAAGGAGCGGTCGGGGTGTTGGTCATTTTCCTAAAATTTAATTTAAATGCATGAAATTTAATTGATAAAAAGTTTGCTCCGAGAAATTGGAGGCCAGTCGTGGCGCAGCGGCACGAGGTGTGACTGTAAAACCGACTGGTTGTGGGTTCGATCCCCACTCGAGGAGATGAAATATTTACTTAATTTTATATTTCCATTTCTTCGCCCTGGTGTCGAGGTTGAGCGCAGCGTTGAATTCTGACACTCAACACGCAATGCCTCCCGAATTCGGTAGAAAATGGGGAACGGAGTGTCTTAACACTAGGTCCCCTCTGCCTACGGGATACAGCGTGAAGCTGATTTAATTTTTTTTTAAGATTTACACGAAGATATCTGTGAAAATCGAATCTAAAGTCCAGGTACCTCCAGAAAAGATCTCTAGATACGCCCATGTTCATGGATTGATGGCATAGTTTGTGAAATATATAACATATACTAATCTTTTGAAATATGATTGTCACTGATATTGAATTGGATATATTATTTAAAAAAATGTTTCGATACATTATAAGTATCTCCTAGTCAAAACACAAAACTAATATCGTTTTCCGGTTATCAATAACCAGTTTTGTGTTGACTGAAATATTTTATTTCATTTATGATCTAAAACGAAATTTATAAGAAATTTACAAATAAAAAACCCTAGTATTCATCGGAAAATGAATTTGGATATTTGATCTTAAATATAGATATTTAACTTATAATACAAATTTATATGTAAAGTTTTAATATTTGGGTACCGACAAATTCTAATTATATTAGCATATTTATGTTACAATATTTTTTTATTTAATTTCTAACGTTTACTTACATTTATGTTACTTTGTAATGTAAATAGGCAAATAATCTATGGCAAATATAGAATTTAACAAAGGTGAAGAATTTAGAGAGGTAATTTATATAAATATACGTTTTTTTATACTATATTTTATTATTTTGGTTTCAAGTATTATTGCAATTTTATTTGTTTAAAGTTATTTCATGTGCTATTTTAAAATAAATATGACATATAGAGAAATTATAGACTAGAATAAGCACCATATTTTTTTGTAAATATCTGTATTATCGTGTAGGCATATGCAGATTCTTTGAACTATTACTAAAGATAACCTTTATTAAATAAAGAACATTTCTAAGTTTAATGTTCTGTATTTTTTTTCATTAAGACCGTGAATATTACAAATGTTAAATTTATTAATATCATGTTTAACAGGTAAAGTACAGATATTATCTTTATATACAATTTATAATTGTGTAAGAATAGTATAGTATGGATTTTTCATTTGTTTCATGTATGTTTGCAGTAAGAATAAATAGTTTATTTCACATAAGAAGTTTTATTTCAATAACATTTCCTTAAATAAAATTTTAAACTTTTATATACATACATGTATACACGTATACATATAAAAAAAGTTTATGTCACTGTTATAGTTGCAATAACATAGATATTTTTAACACTATTTAATTCACATTGTATATAAAACTTTTAGTGGCATTTATATCACTTTAAGTAGTTGTGTGATATCTAAATTGAAACTATTCATTTTAAAAATTATTTTTATCAATATGATGAAAATGACTAACTATGGTACGTTATCTTGTGTCTCAAATGATGTAACAACTTGTCTGGTGAAACAAATTAAATTAACTTTGAGTAATTAAATGATCGTTATGAAGTATATGGTTTAAACAAGTCTTCAATTATTTACAAAGAGAAAGTGTATACTGTCCATAATTTTGGTTTGCTTGTTTATTTAATAGAATGTTATATTTTCTAGGAACAAGGTATAATATATACTAAGTAGCTACAATAATAATGCCGGTGCTATACGAGTCCCTCCAGGTCGGGACGCGGCG
This sequence comes from Heliconius himera, assembly GCA_021202915.1. Lineage (NCBI taxonomy): Eukaryota > Metazoa > Arthropoda > Insecta > Lepidoptera > Nymphalidae > Heliconius > Heliconius himera. The sequence continues at coordinate 39,127 of JAJHJA010000486.1, forward strand.
GCGCCACGAGTTGCAGGTCGTACTGCAGAGGCGGGGGCTCGTGGCGGCGCTGCGGCGGCGGCAGCGCCAGCACCTCCGTCGGCACGCGCCGCCCGCACGCGCACGTCACCTCCGGCGCGCACTCCGCGTGCACGGCGCGCGCGCAGTGCCCCGAGCGCGCGCCACCGTGCGGTCCCAGCTGGGCGACCAGCGCGCGCCCGCAGCGCCGGCAGCCGCCGCGCACCGCCGTGCCGCGCCGCGCCGCCACAAGCGCGCGCGCCAGAGCCTCGTGCGCCTCGCGCCACAGCACGCGCGCTGCGCACTGCCAGGCGCCGCGCCGCGCCTCTCCGCCGCGCACTACAGCGCCCGCCACACGCAGCGACGCGCACGTCTTCACCACCAGCTCCTCCAGCGGCAGGTACTGCATGGCCTCGAAGAGTAGCGAGGGCGGCACCGCGGCCACGTTGCGCAGCAGGCGCGTCCACAGCGCGGCGGCGGCGTCCGGCGGCAGCGTGGGCCCTACGCGGAGGCAGAGGCCGCTCGCCTCGTCCACGAGCCTCGCTCCGGCCTCATCGCCGGCGGCCGCGATGAGCGCCAGGAGGGCGTCGAGGGCGGCGCCGTGGTCGCCGGTGGCCTCCAGGCAGATGGGCTCCGCCTCCTTCGGTCCCACCTCCCGAACGACACTGAGCGCGTCCTCCGGCCTGATGATTCCTTGATTTTTGATCAAAAAATCTTTTACATTTGTAGGCCGTGTTAAACTTAAATCTTTCAAATAGATCAACGCTGCGTCGTCCCGCAGACGTCCCATTTCCAATAAACCCTCACAAAAAGCTAATCTTTGATCGACGTCCACCTGTTTCAACATAGACGCTACAGAGTCGCTGAACTTCTCCGTCCACAACGCAGCCGCCGACCGCGGTCGTAAACAAACAAGTGCCGAAAAATATGGTTTAAGATAGTCTATGGCTTCGGCGTCACTCGCTACTTTAGAAGCTAAATATTCAAAAAATTCGTCGATATCTTTACTGGATGGTTCTGCAATTTTAAAAAAGTTAGTAATCGCATGGTCGTGGTGGTCTTGCATGGCGTCGAGGCGCCACAGCACGCGCGGGCGCGGCACGGGGGCGCGGGCGGGCGAGCGCAGGCGCGCGGCGGCGGCCAGCCAGGCGCGGTCGGCGCGCTCGCACGCGTCGCGGCACACCACCTCTTGGATCTTGTTTATGACCTCCTGATCCAGGGGCAACGACCCCGTTTGCAGTTGTCCACATATAAACTCTATTATCTCCATTTTTTTGTCGAGATCCTGTAAAGATTAAGATTCTTGAAGAGATGATAAAGCAGTGTCTTATAAATAGAAACTTTACTTTACTCTTTATGAGAAAAAGTAAGCAATCAAAAATTTTTAGTTTCGTAATGTCTGTATAAATGACAAAATGTATTTACAGTTTTTAAAAATGTGCTATATCTCAAAAATTGGTGACAATATCATGTTCAAAATAATTTTCGTTGAGTGCTCATCATGGTGTACCTGTCTAGAGATATTTTCAGAGGGGGATTTAGTTTCGAACAGATATGGTCATAGAAAGCCTTTTTTTATTTTTCACAGGTGGGCACAGACCTACATACATACTCCCCGCATATATAGAACTAGCGGTCCAGTCGCGGCTTCGCCCGCATACCACTTATAATTGTTTTATTATGCTGCATTTGCCATAAGATAACCAATACGAATTACATAATCAATATTATTTACACATTCAATAATTTTGAGAAAGTGCAAGCGCTATGGCAGCTTGCGAGGACGAAAACGGCGGCAAGGTCGTCCCCCGCAGGACTCGTGGATATGCTTGCGGCCTTATTTTAAATTTACGTTTTCTCAAAAAATAAATCTCAAAAATATACGTTCAAATTATACGCTATAAAAGCCAAAGCGTATATTTATAATTTTTTTTTGATGATGGAATAACTTTCTATATATTGCAATATACATATATATTTCAATATCTTCATCAATTAAAAAACGATAAAATACCACCTTGCAATTTTCAATTATTTTTTGTCACAAAATGCCTTATTGTGACTTGTTTAATAACATTCCTTCCATACAATGTACTGACATATATTTTACAATTTTTGCAGCGCACCCGCTTAAATCAATTCGATGGCGGTCATTATTATTATTGTTACTTCGTTATTTTAGGCTAACTAAGACTTACACCATAATGGTATATAGCCTATAGCACTCACAGGCGCTGAAGAACGTAGCTTCCATACAAAATCAAAATTAAATCAATCAGACCAGTAGATTCAGAGATCTTAGTGTTTAAACGAACAAACAAACTCCTTCGCTTTATTGTATTAGTATAGACAAATGTATTAGTTTTTAATATCAGTTTATCGTAAAACCCACTTATTTTTAAGAATATTGTATGAAAAATAATAAAGCTGATCACAGAATACATCTACCTAACAAGTTAAAAGGATGTAATTTCATATTTTTATTGCCGAAATAACATATTTGTATTACTATTATAAGGACAGACATGGCGTATTTACAAGTGTTTCGCTTTTCGCTATTCGGAGACGGAATCCTAACAACTATTTACATCATATACGCAGACTGAGAGGGACTGAGTAAGCGTGATAGATGATAGCCACAAATGAATTTAAAATAAATAAAATCAGGGCAAAATTATAAATAATTTTAATTTGAATTGTCCCTACAAGTCTTGGGTAGGCTATCTTTAGATCGAAGGTCTTCAGATATTTTGGGGCAATTTTCGAGCCAATTCTTCTCGAGTGGATGATGGTGGATTTTTATTGGGTTAATTTTACAAAATGGGTTAATTTTATACACATAATGTAATGTACCTGTCGGAGCCGTGATGCAGTGGCACAAGCGTGTAACTGTAAACGCGACAGTTGTGGGTTTGATTAAAATTTGAGGTATTGAACTCTTTAAAATTAGTTAATATTTCCATTTTCCTCGAACTGGTAATAGGCGGTGTTGAATTCTACCACTCAACACGCAATGCCTCGAGAATTTGGCGGTGCGTAGAGAACGGAGTGTCTGAACACTAGGTAGGCCTTCTGTCTACTCTGCTAAAATATAAAAAAATGTACCTGTAGATGAGGTTCGCAGGCGAGAAGCGCGCGCGCCACGCGCAGGCGGTTTTGCTTGCCGAGCGGGCCCGCGAAGGGCGGGTCGCGCGCGCACTGCTCCAGCAGCCGCACCGCCGCCGCCGTGTCGTGCTGCACCAGCACGCCCAGCGGCGAGCGCCCGTCTGCCTGCAAGAAACTAACTTTATTACAGTTCGCTATCTTTTAAAGAAAAAACCGGAACCCATCTGTCTGTCTGTCTGCCTGTTAACGGTTACTACAAACTAGCAATAAATACAAAGATTTTAGTTCCCATAAAAAAAAAGTAAAAGTTTAATTTACCGAAATTATCCAAAACAAACGGATAATCTGAAATAAATTTATGGCCTAAGCTGAAATGTAACATCCCTGGACACAATCATGAATTATAAATTATAATAATATCAGACTTCCAACACGCAACGCCGCGGAAATTCGGAGGACATTGGGGAACGGAGTGTCTTAATACTAAGTTCTCTATGCATTCCCTGCTATGTAACAAAATAAAGTGGCTACCTCCTCAGCCAGCAGGGCGTGCAGCGCGTCGTGGCGCGCGGAGGGGCGCGCGTGCGGGGGAAGCGCGCGGCCGCCCGCGCCGCGCCCCGCCAGCGCGTCCGCCGCCGCCAGCAGCAGCGCGCCGCCCGCGCACTCGCAGCGCCCGCCCCCGCCCCCGCCCGCGCAGCCCGCGCTCACGTGGCGCACCAGCTCGCGCATCGCGCCGCTGCAGCCATCTGAAGAACATACATAACGATATTTATAAACATTTTTTAAGTATAATTCCACACTTAACTGTAGCTACAGAGATGCTAACAACTTAAATAAGTTGTAACAAGCGTATAAGAATTTCGACGTAGCTCGACCGATCTTCCGCCGATTCTTCTCAGAACTGAGAACGAATGAATGTAACTTTAATGAATCGTCCTATAGCCAGGATATACCTCTATATCCTGCCTATAGGACGATTAAAACTGAAAAAAAGAACCAAAGTCCATACCCAAAGCAGCGGCAATGGCGCCGACGCCCCGCCACAGGCGCTTGTCGCGCGTGAACACGCTCGCGCGGTGCGGGTCCAGGGACGTCAGCGGCAGCGACGCCACCACGCGCTCCACCAGGTCCGGCTCGAACTCCGCCAGACGCTCTATTAGTGCCTATTATGTATATAGATTTTAAATTTAGAATTATTTTGTATATTAAATTTATGTTGAGGTCGTCGTGGGACAAGCGTCTGACTGTAAATGCGACGGTTGTAAGTTCGATTCCAAACTCGGGGTAATGAGTTATTTTTCCTTCATTTGTTTTCCTCGCTCTTCTAATATGACAATACGGCACAGGTTTCCATCACTGACTTTATAATGCTACGAAAATTTACCAGCGCGTTGGATACGAAGTGTCTTAACACTAAGTTTCCTCTGCTGCGTTATGCTAAAAAACAAAAAAATATATAATCTTAATTAATTACTTGAGTGAAATCAGGAGAAGGCGGCGAGTTCGAAAGTTCACCACGTACTGCCGCGTCGCCCAAAGCTTCCACAAAAGCTTGTTCAGTAGAACAATTTTCCCAAAGGCAATTCCATAATTCATCACTGAGAAAAAAAACATATCTTGTTATATAGAATAGAGTTTAAAAAAAAATCCACCTATTAAACATTTCGAGACACTGCGTAAATATCGAAACTCAACGCCGCTCAATGCCTTCTAGAGCGGAGAAATGATAAAAAAAGTTCAATAACATTTGGGAGACTACCTACTTAACTAATGTAATGTCGCATATTTTGCCATTTTACACCAAAAATTCTTAAATTAAAACAGCAGTTCCAAAAACAAGTTTTTAATATTATATTTCACATTTCAAACGTGTGACCTTATTTTTGAACAGATCCTAATATTAGCTCATGCAAAGTATTCCCAAAAAAGGCATATTTCAAGTATGCTACATTGGCTTATCACATTAAGTATGAATTTTATTTACTATTTATTATTAACTAATCATATTATATTGTAAGCCTCACCTCATATCATATTTAAGACATAACTTGACAACATGTATAGCAACATTTTTGTTGCTCAATATATGAGGTCTATCTGCCAACGTTTCTATGAATTCACTGGCTAACTTCTTCGCCTCAGTGCTTTGGGACGAGCACAGTAGTCTTAAAGCTTGCATATAGCGTCCAGAGGTTATAAATGCTTGGGCTCTAGCGATGAGATCTCTCGGCTTTACACGAACAACTCCCCTGCGACCTAGCAGAGCTAATGTGCCTTCACTTATACAACCACCGCCTAAAGCACTTTCCCCTGCCTTGCACATCGCGCGTGATACTCTCCCATCCGTCCAATGGCCCTTGAAAAATTATTTAAACATTTAATAGTTAGGTATTACGTTCCTTTTGCTACAGCAACAATTTAAATGTTTAAGTTAATGTTTAGGTAAAAAAGTCGAGTTAAAAAAGTTTGAATCCCGCCACGTTCAAATTTTTATACGTTTTCTAAACAGGTATTTTTCATTTTTGTCTCTGTCTGTTTATCTTTCTATTTCTTCGAACTAATGTCCAGAGCAACTGAATTCATTTTTATTCGACTTTCAGTGATATCTCCTTAAGTATGTATTACTATGATGTACAGTAAAATATAATTTTAATCTAGACGAAATCCTAAAAATGACTATTATTTTTATTTCGATAAAGATGAATACCAAATTATAGAAAATACATTAACAATAATGCGATAAATTTAAATTTATTTTAAATATATTAAAATGGTTACTGTGGTTCAACCTTCAAAGATAAACATACTATCGCGGACTTTTTAATAGATTATTTAAAGGGCAATATATTTTTAATAGATTATTTAAAGGGCAATATGGTTTTTATATGTCCTATAAGGTTGGGTCGGCGCAAGTCATGTTAGAGTTCAAGAAGCCCTTTTTGGGCGACTTTTTCTTAAAACAACAAAATTATTTGTTGCTTAGCGACGGTTGTAATTAACATTGCAGAATAAATTGCATGTTGCAAATTAAAAGGTATTTTAATATATTAGTATATATCGACAATATTACAAAAATGAGAAAAAAAAGTAAGCTACGTCCATGCCAAGACTCTCAATTATCTCTATATGAAATTTTATCTCAATCGGATCAGCGGTTTGATCCTGATTGCGTCACAGACAGACAGACAGAGTTACTTTGAAAAGTATAGATTAAAAAGAAAATATATTTTAATAACTACCTTGAAAAACGCCGACGAATATACAGGCTCTATTTGTGATAGGTCCAGAGGTTTATCGTAATCATCGCCCCACAAACGTAGATTTTCGCTAGAATCAAATATAGCGAGGCTGCCTCCGAGCCACCCCAGCCATATCGGTGTTGCTATGAGTTCCACACGTTGTACCGGCCGGAGGTTGATTGACGTTCCATTTAAGGTTACAGTCAACCACTGCATAGTGTTACCGCGAGCGCATATTAATATTCTATTGTCCATTTCACACCATTCAAGAACAGGGAGTACATCCGGAGGTCCGTCTAAGCGTACCCCCGAGGCTCTGCCACCGGCAACTATAATTACACGTGAGAGAGTTGCTAAAGCCAATATTCGTGCATCACGAGCTTTCATAGCAACTACTTCACCCCTAGCTCCCGAAAACAGACATGATACTTTAGCTGAACGAACACCTAAGGGACGTGAAAATTTTATAAGCCACACGGAGCCGCCAGTGTCTAGCGCTAGTCCTGATGTACCAGCCCACGTCACTCTAAGTGTGCCCCAAATTTCTCCACCAAGTACAACTTTTCGAAGAATTAGACCTCTTATACTTTCATATTGGTAAACGAGACCTCGTGCGAAACCAGCTAACAGTCGTGTGCTATCGTGATTATATGATAAGCATGTAACAGCCCCATTGTCACCATTTGCATCGCACACCCATCGTAATGTTTGTTCAAAAAACGATAGTAAGTGACCATGTGCTGTCCCCACAGTAAGTCTTCCTCCTGAACCAATACTTAATGTAGTAGCAGCGCCAGCTGATGAACGTTCCTAAAATACATAATAATACAAATATATGTATATTAACAATATCACCAACTAAACAATAACCAATTAAATTAACATAAACTAGTAACATTAATAGGTATCAGCAGCAGTGTAAGTGAATGTTGTGTGTGATACGGCTGCTTCCTCTTTTTCGGGGAAGTACGTTTCGGAGAGAAGGAAAATACGAAATGGATCACAATAATTAAAGAAAGACGAATGCTGGAAAACCTATCTGTTCGTAGGATATCCTAGGTCAGTTTAGTTTATGGATGTTGTGAAAATAACTACTAAAAGAATGGTAAAAAAAAAATGAAGCAAGAGTGAGCAGTAAGAGATCAAAGGGTCCACCTCAGTTGAGCTTCGAGAACATAGTATCAACAATACTGAAGGAAGTTTAGGTATGTAAAAGCATGAACCCCCAGAGGATATGTCTAAGTACAAGGCAAAGAAAAAAATCCCTCTAGGGATAAAGTGTGAAGCTAAATAAATAAAGAAATGAAAATTCAACAAAATTAGACAACTGTCATTTAAATCCATCCATTAACACACACACACACACACACACACACACACACATGTTATAGAACCATAACAGATCAGCTGAATAAGAAACAAGAAAGTGGCTCCTTAACCAAATTTTTTCAACATGATAACCAATTTCTGATGATATATTATAATACAAGACATGAAACATCTCATGTGTAACTGCTACTACCAGTGAAACTACAAAGTTATTCTACTAAATCAGTGGTTCCCAACCAGTGGTCCGCAGAAGCCTAAATATGGTCCGCGAACGATTTAAATTTAATGACTGGGGATGGTGAGGCGAAGCTTCTGTTTAATTATCACAGTTAATTTTTTATTATACCTATATGCATAGTGGTCCCTGCTACCAAGAATGATATAAAAGTGGTCCTTGATCAAGAAAAGGTTGGGAACCCCTGTACTAAATGAACATTTTAATTGAATGAATTACATATGGAAATCCTCATCCGTCTGAGATCTGAAATATCTTATGTGGAAAGACAAATCCAATAACTATGCATATTCTGTATACACCCCTGGATATGATAAATGGTAATAAATAATGTAAGTGTAATGACAAGTTAATTTATCACAAGTCAAGGTGTCAAAGTACTCGTAAACTAAATTGTTGGGTATATCAATCATAAAAGAGACCAAACAGAGGAAAAGTTTGATAAGTACAATATAACAAGCACTAGCCTTGTTCAAAATTTATTTATTTTACAAATTAAATATCATCATTTTGATGTATAAATGTTATATAAACAGTTACATACAGTATGTTTTTGTTAATCTTAATTTTAAATACTAAAATTTAAAAAGAAAAATCTTAAGACTCATTTTCATTGGTTAGGGACTCCCCAAATACAGGCTTCCTATATATGGCATACTGCTTGTGCATATTTCCCACACATGACCTAACAACAACTTAAATTCATTGGTTGATGTAAAGCAAGCATGGTACAGTCTTTATGGCATGCATGAATGAGAATCTCCTTTACTCCACATACAGCATGCGCTTCTATGGCATTCCCCACCTTAAATTTATGCTATAACAACTATTGAAATTGAGTCATCATCCTTTTTTCTTACCTGTGCCTGATTTAATTGCTGTGAAATAGCTTGTAAAAAATCTACTTGTAACGCAGAACATGTAGTAGGTTCTTCAAAAGATTTTATTGAAAAATTTTGTTCACTTTCCAAATCTTCTGAAGACAAAAGTTCTGCTAAAGTTGGAGCTTCACTTGTAGGCAATGCATATTCTACCTCATCCAGCTAAAAATATAGTTGTACCATTGTTTATTTTATTTTTTGCTCAAAAATTTAATATTTAAATTATTATGATTTTAAAATAAGATTTAAAATAGTGGTTTAATTTCATGTTACAAATAAAATACTCACCTCTTCGAAATCCACGTATTGAAGACTCTCAACTGATTCCAAATCAGAATCTAGTAATGACTGTGTTGAGGGCGTTTTTAACAAATCCATTATTTAAGTTTTTTAAATAATGATTAAATAAAAATAATAAATTTCAATTAAAATTATAAAGATATATAAATATTCAAGAAATATATTCCTCTTTATATTTTTCCATTTTAAATAATGTTCATGTCCAACATTTGTAAGATAAAAACATCTACTAGCAGAGATTATTATATAGTAAATCTAATCATGAAAATATCTACCTAATTATTTATTTCATTATGTCAACTGTCAATAATTGTTAAGATTGCCAGTACCAGTCATTTATACCCCAGATATATATTATATACATACCGTATGATATTGGTAACGTACCCTAACATACAGTACCTGGCAGTTCTTCTCAGTTTATTATTGTTACCCAAAAAAAAATACGTCTTATTTAAAACTAGCGTGTAAAGTTGAAATTTTGCTGTGAGATATAAGCTTGGACATTATAATGCACGTTTATTGAAGTGGCATCTATAAACTATCTCTATTTGTTTAAAAAATTGAATTTTCTAAAAATGTGCTGATATGGACAATGACAATTAGTGTAGAATAATGATAAGCATCAATATATATACCAACAATGATATACACATATATGTAAAGAATTGAAATTAAATATTTACTTACTAAGCTTCACGCTATATTACTAGCGGGGAAAATAAAGAAAACGGTGCGCCAAACGCTACGGTTTCTACATACCTCTTTCACCTTAGTCACTGTGATCAACTTCATATATACCCTCCGGGGCGTCCTTATGCTTTTTATGTGATCTTTGTCTTTGATGCTGTGTTTTCGAAGGTTAACCGAGATCTCCACCTACCTTTTTTACCACTCATTTTTCCTTCATAAATCTTTTTTGTTTTGCGTCCAAACTTGGAGTCGAGTTATCGCATAAGATGCTGGAAGTTTTAAGAATCATCGATTAGAGAAGAATAAATGCTTCCTGCAAAATGGAAATGTTGAAGTATGCTCTGCCAATATAATCAAGAATTATATGAGGGAAGCGACAGAAATATTTGATAAATGAAAACGAGGTTTTAGTTAAAAGTAAGATAAATGGTGGGATGACGAAGTGAAGACACTGTAAAGAAAAAGAAGAAAGCATGCTAAGATCATATGGCCTCAGATAAATCTTTTTAAAAAGAAAAATGAAAACCTACAAAAGCACCAAACGAAGTACTAGTAAAGATGAAGCGTGAAAAGAAAAGAATAAAATTTTAACGAGCAACTTTCGACAAAATATAAAACATTTCTGACGAGATTTTAGTGATTCCCTAAGTTGTTTACTAATTTGCCATACGTTTTACAGCGGTGAGCAGAATTTACAAGGAGATGTATGTATGTGATGACAGAATGAATTAACAGATACGCCGAATTTTGATATTGCAGATGGCGAAATTAACATGCAAAGAAAATGAGAGAATGTCAAACTAAGAGTAAAATGTGATAAGCAGCGGGAATATATAGAGTTACGCCCATGTTTCTTGGACTTGTTCTGATTTCTGTGCAACTTACGCTAAGAAATAGGGGTCCCGGACGATTATCAGTTTCAAGCGAAGTGCAGGCATCATATTTTTTTTATAAAGGCAAAGATTCACAGACACACAAGCTAGAGGGTTATCAATTTCAGTAACATTTGTACCTACAAAAATATTAACAAGAAGAATGAAGAAGAGATTCGAAAGGCTGCTATGGGAGACCTGTAGACCTCAAAAAATTTGCTATAGAGGAAGCTTGGTCTGTTTTATTTTTAAAAGTGTTTAGTTTTATATTTATTCTTCTGTAATAGTTAGCGACAAAATACAACAATAAAAATGAAAAAGGCTGGATATTTTTGGCCCCGAACCAAAATAAGAAAAGACGTTTGACAGGGTTGTGAGATATTTTTGGATTCTGTTTATAGAGATTACTCAGCCTGTGTGGCAGGAAAAATCTAATAAACATTATTCTCCCTAAATGTCATTGCCGTTTTTCATGTAAAATTAATTTCTTCAACCAGCATCAATAATAATAAAAATAGTAATAAATTCTCTATTTACTACCTAAATGTTACATATACACTCTATTAGTTGAAATATGGAAAAACAATACAATAATTTTGTAGAGGTGAGCGTTGGCAGACGTAGTGTAAGCTGCCAGCATCTTTGCCCCCTAAAACACTATTTCGATGACGATCGTGAAAATACTCATCAAATACGTATTATTATGATGACATAAGCAAAAATAAAGCGATATGAGTGCGTGCGTGCGTGCGGGTGTGTGATTAGAGATGATATTCTCCGTATCCACGTAGGACAATTTCTGCAACCAGGTTTTAATAACCTCTTTACATTTCGTAGAAGGTAAAGGGTTAACGAGCTCGCTTGGTATTTCAACATACGGTATCGCAAACCTTTGGCTTATTACGCTTATATATAGTCTTAAAGGGAATACTTCTGTGCTTCTACAGTACAAACGATTTTATGAAAAGTTGTCTAACTGTTAGGACTGAGAGCTATTACTGTAACCTAAATCGGTACTGTAACGTCTGGGCTTTCCAAGCATGACTTTTAGTATATTTCTTTGGGCACGTTCTAAGGGAAGTAACAAATTTCTACTTGTTCCCACCTATACACTGATGCAGTAGCTTACGAGACTTTGAATAAGGGCATAATAAACGAGAAGTAAGGTTGCAAAATTTAGCTGAACTTCTAAGTTTCGTATAAAATAGAAATTAGTTTTCTTATTCGGTCAGATCTATTATTAATATGCAATTTTCAATTCATGTAGTAATCAACTGTAAGTCCAACGTATTTGATATTACAAAAGCGAGGTAACTAGGACAATTGCAATTATTCTGAAAAGTGTAAGTATGTATGTGTAGTCTAATAGACAACTCAGCTGGCGGCTGATAATGGGATCGATGAGAACCCGTGATGTATTTGGTGTTGTCAATATTTTGAGTTAAAAGATTAGCGTTGTAAAGACCAGCATGTTAGCCATCTTACTACTTTACTACTTTAGCGCATGCTCAGAATAGTGTTTGGCCTCATTCCAATCTCCTCCATGGACTATAAGTGCAGTATCATCCGTATACGCATTAACCTTACAATTTGGTAATGATGTAGTGCACAAGCTATTAATATATTAGAGGAATAGGGTAGGTCCCAGAACACTGCCTTGTGGAACCTTGAAAGAGATAGAGCAGTACTGTCACTTACGTACTGGTTGATTTTCGTGCATTGGGAGCGATTCGATAAATAAAAGCGAAAGATTCCTAGAGCGTTACCACGTATACCAATACTACATTGCCTTCTTTTATCATTCTGCTGGTAATGAATTCGCTATCAACTGGTGTATTTATATAACATTTTTTGTAACTTTGTTAAAAACTCATTCAAAGTACATAAAATGTGCTGGTTACAGATTTTGTTCAAAATGTCAATATAAGTATATATTAATGATCACCGAAACATTTATAATTTAAAAGTAACAAATAAAAATATCAATGACGATTGATGTGCTAAAATTTAGATTTAAGGCTCAGTTCTGCATTGCTAAATCTTCCATGGCGCCTGATGCACCGTCGAAGAATAAAACTCTGCATGCTATTATTATTATAAGCCAAAAAAAAAAAACAGTAAGTTAGATAACATAATTTCGAGACAATATTTAAAACAAAAACTCGAGCAATCAATGACAGTAATTTTTTAAACTTTTTTTGGGATCGATGTTTATGTAGCTACACCTAAATTATAAGCACGTTTTAATATTAAAAATTTTAAGTATAAACTCATTGAAAGTAGTAAAAAATTACAAGTTGTAATAAATAAAATATACTTAAATTATGAATATTTAACAAAAGACACGTAGAATATAAAAAAAATTAAGGTTTTAAAATATATTTTTGTAAACACTTAATCATTAAACATGTCCAGACTACTTACTTATTATTTAATTAAGTATTTAATATAATATTCATCTTCTTTAAATAATTTACTATTTTTGTGTAAACATAAGGAAATTGAAATTTGTGCGTTTCGGAGAACTGCCGTACCGCAATGCGTGATCTCAATATTGTATTTTGTATAGTCTGTGGTCGAAATTCGAAGAATTCTTTAATTTACTGTTAAAAAGCATATATCGCGTTTAACAGTTGTCTATTGTCAGCTTTTAATTGAAACTCGGTAATATTAAGTAATTAATAACGATCAGTTACCATTTTGGTGCTAATTTGTCTTTAGCGCTGATATTTCGTGTTTTACAGTTATTATTTTAACGTATCATCAGTTGATTATTTAAAGGAAGATATAATGTTTACGGGTTGATCTATTGGGCCAGTCGCCATCTTGTTAAGGTATTATTTTTGGCCCTAAGCTACAAATATAATTTTAAGAATATTGTTAAAAAATTGTCGTAATGACCGACAACACGTCTAAAGAACCTCCATTGCAAACAATGAGTGGCATGCCACCGAATCACAACCCGTGGATGTATGGTCTTTATCATCAATACAATGGGTATCACGGTGGCATGTTCCATCAATTTTACAACCATCAATACTTCAATCAAATTGGGAATAACGGAGGATTTCATAACGACGGCCACCATTTACAACAAAATAAGGACGCTCAGTTTTCCAAACCGCCTCCGCCTTTGTTGGGAATGTCTCCACTCGATACAAATCGTCCATTTAATAATCAATCTCCTATTAGGTTTAATCTTTCTGGTAACAGAAAATCAGCTCCCATTCCCCCTAATGAAAACCCTTTATTAAATAATTATAATGTAAAGAAAAAACGAAAGAAAGGAGGCAAAGCTTGTGATGATTCAGAGACGATTTTAATTCCGCCTCTACCTGATCATCCACCGCCGTTACCGCCTTGCCCCCCACCAGATCTTCCTAAACCTCCCCCTCCTCCACTTGATGTCCCACTTCCTCCTCCACTTGCAACTGAAGACATTCCTGAACCATTAGAGGAACCAGCAAATGCTAATAGTAAAGAAAGTGAATTGGAGAATATTGTCCTAAGTGACAATTCTTCAAACTTTTTAAAATCTTCTTCAATACAAACAACTGCTGGAACATGGCCTGAAAGCTTAGAGAGGTACATCAAAAGATGCTATGAAAAATGTAAGACAGCTTTTGATCGTGACCAAATTGATATATGTTTGAAGGGGCGTATTACAGCAGCTGCAAATAAAGATGAAATATGGACAAGAAATTGGGATGAAGAAGCCATTCCTAGTGTACATAGTGAAAGAAACAATTTGTCAGTGAAACCAGTTCATTCTGCATTTCCCTTATATCAAAAATGTGAGGCTGTTTCTGAGCCAAATAAGAACAAAATTACCTCTGCTATTAGAGGATCTCAACAAAGAAGACGTAAAGCACATTCCAGGAGTCGTTCAAAATCAAGGAGTCCACCTAGAAAAAGATATAGGTATGTATCATTCTTGAAAGTTTTTAAATAAAATATGTCTTGTTTTTCTTTATTTAATTATATATTTTATTGCAGTACTTCCTCTGGGTCTAGTGATGAAATTGAAGAAAGAAAGAACTTTAAGAACAAAAACCGTCAAAAAGTCAAAGACAGATTGTCATTGGACCAAAAAAAACCAGAGAAATATCAGAAAAATATTAAAAAGAAATCATACAATAATTTTACTGTTGAAGATGTTCAAGAAAATGCAGAAAAATTACAAAAGAGGGCTCAGAGATTTGGTAATACAACTGTACCCACCATAGCTAGCTCATTGCAAGTAAATAACAAGAGACTAGAGCCTTGTCCCAAGAGAACAATTGTACAGGATACAGAAGGTGATTATGAACTGAACAACATGCATATAGTGGGTACTTGCACAGATATTGAGAAGTCCTTTTTAAGGTTAACTAAAGCTCCAGAAGCATGTGAAGTGAGACCTGTCACCATATTGAAAAATTCTCTGAAGAATGTCAAAGAACGTTGGATAGATAGGCAAGACTATAGATATGCATGTGATCAACTTAAATCAATTAGGCAAGATTTAACTGTAAGTTACTAACATATATATTTTTGCATTTCATAGTTCACAATTTACTCTAAATATAGCAGCTTAGACAAGGAGAGCCCAGTATCACAACAACCATTGCATGCACTGACATGCATTATGTCCAAATGGCAGCTATTTATTAATGCATTTCTTTGTTATGTATTAATTTTAAATAATAATAATTTAATATAATTAATTGATAATAATAATTTATTTGAGTAATAATTATTTATTTATTATGCAGGTACAAGGAGTGAGAGATGGTTTCACTGTGGAAGTATATGAAACTCATGCAAGAATAGCCTTGGAGAAGGGTGACCATGAAGAATTTAATCAATGCCAAACCCAACTTAAAATGCTCTACTCAGAACTACCTGAAAGCAGAGCAAATGAAGCAGAATTTAAAGCATATAGAATATTATATTACATTTTTACAAATAATACATTAGGTTTGTAGTATATATTAAAATATTGTATGGTGCTGTCTTAGAAATTGAGTGAATATTTATGTAATATTTTATTTTCAGATCTTACAACAATATTTCAGTTTTTGTCAAAAGAAGATAGGGAGAATGAGTGTATCAAACATGCATTGAATACTCGCTGTGCATGGGCAACAGGCAATTTACATAAATTTTTCATGCTATATAAATCGGCACCAATGATGGCAGGATATTTAATAGACTGGTTTGTGGACAGAGAGAGGAAAAATTACTTGAAGTACATCATAAAGTCGTATGTCAATTTTGCTTTATTATTTTGTTATATTGCTTTTCTTATATTAATCACCAGTGGAATGGTAGCTGTTATCCTATATAGATTTTATTCAATATTTTATTGAATTTATAATTTGCATAGTATTATAAGTAAAGTTATACATAGGATAATTATTAACACTACTTACTAACAACCTAGAATGACAAAAAGCTAACTACTGACTGTAATGGTGTGGGATAATGTTTAGATATTTACAAAACTTCTACCTATTATCGACAAAATTTATTGATATTATATAACTTATGGTTGTGGTATAACACTAACAACCATAAGGCACTAAACCAAGCCAAGCCTTCTGTATGAGTGCCCTGTGTAATTGTATTTCCCAGAGAGAAAAAAAAATTACACTAACAATAGAATTTTGATTTCTTTGTATTATTTGCTAGTAATTATGTGCAGGTGCAATTCTTAACATCTTGAACATTTTATTGAGTCAACCAGATTTGTTAAGGTTTTCTCTTTATAATTAACACAAAATTGGTGGACAAGGTCAACCCAAATGGAATAGTTAAAAAATGCATTTTTTATCTTAATCTTTTATGCATGAACTTACAGCACCTTACTGAATCTGCTAACTTAAATATTCCTATTGTTATAGTGCTGAAATAATGTTTTATATGCTTCTTTAAAAAACCTTTTTGTTACCATTTTCAATAGGCCCCTACAGTTTCATTGCTATATTTAAATAAATATTCAAGCAGTTCATTTGAAATAATAGTCTTGTTAACTTCAGTATATTAAAATATTTAAAGTGCTCAATGTATATTTATTTTATAATAAGTAATAACTTAAATAATATTTTAAATCTTAAATGATCATTTTTGCTAAATTATTTTATAATTAAGTGAATGTAGCCAACCGCATTGGTTGGTTGTTTTTTTATTAACTTTCTATTATATGTGCAGCTACAGACAAAGTGTTCCTGTGGACTTCATCGTTCGAGAGTTGGCGTTTGAGTCAAGTTCTAAGGCTTTAGAGTTTTTAAATCAATTTCCTCTGTCGTACACTGGCAGTGATCAGGCTCATATTGATTGCAAAGCCAGTCTCCACTTTGCTAATCAAAGTATCTAACATAACATCTGTACTTTTGTGCATAGCCGTCCTGTTCAAATAAAGTTGTTTGTATGTGTGGTAATGTAAAGGCAGCATAGTCACAGGGTCTCAGTCATCTATGATGAAATACTTCTGCAGTATCGTGTTTGCGACCTACATCAGTTATCCACCTTCATTTATTAGGCTCAGGCGGCGACACAATAATTCACCATATGTTCAGCTAAATCCTTTGGTAGCAGTTTACAAAGATGTCTCCGAGAGGAAAATTTGCAGACAAGAAGAAACTGCTCTGGAATAGAAGATTTAGTGCAAAGACATTTAAGCAGTGCTAGACTTTTTAAATAAAAGATTAATTGCATAATATACAAAAGGACTTCGATAGTTTAAGTAATGATAGTTTGTATATACAACAACACAGTTAATTTTATTTGTATATACTGTAATTAGTATTAATTCAATTTTTAAATTACGCATGCAGTTGGTGTTTAATAAATGATTGTTTTTATTTATTTTTTTATTCAACCTTGTAAGATGCTATATGAAAGTGATACATTCAAAAAATTTTGTTCTAATAAAATTATACTAATATATACATTAGTATAATGAGATAGAACAAAATATTATTTTGCCTTTGACTACAAATATAGATATAGTAGGATTTCTGTTACAACCTTGGTTTTTAAGTAGTTTCATTTTAATAATCAAGTTCTCTGATAATGACTAAGGTAACCTTGATGACTTGATGAATGCTGTTTAGTAAGCATTTGTGATTATAGTATATAAATAAATCATGTTCACGCTGTATCCCGCACACAACAGGGTAGGAGGGAACCTAGCGTTAAGACACTCCGTTCGCCATTATCCGTCGAGTTCTGGAGGAATAATAAATTTAAATAAATATTTACATTTCCTCGAGTGAGGTCGAACCCAAGACAAGTCGTGTTTACAGTCACAAACTTGTGCTTATTTAAAAATTAAAAGGAAAGTGCGAATAAAACAGAATGTGTCTGAAAGGACTTTTAAATTATCTGCATTCGTCATATAGCATAAATATCTTTGTGAATGGGTTAAGATAGAATAGTGGCGTGCTACAGTAGGCGAGGGTCAGACTAAATGCTGGGTTGTGGATTCGATCTCCTCCAGAAAATGAATTATTTTTATATAATTAGCCACTCAACAAGCTTCATCTAGTATTCGGGCGCAAAATGAAGAATGCAATTTTAATATATCGTGTTAAAACCCCCCCTGCATTTTTCACTTGAAAAAGCCATGAAACTAAAAAAACTGCAAACTGAATAAAAGATTTATTAACCGAGATTCAATGTTGATTTACATAATAACAATATATTTAAGGTCATATTTACACAATCATAGTATATCAAATAAAATTTTAACAATATACCTACAACAAAAACAACATATTTATAAATAAATATACAATACGGCCGACGAGTCGTGGCCACTCTAAAGTTAAGTTTGTTTAATTTTTGTGCACAAACATTCAGAAAACTCAGGAAGAAAATATTTTTTTTTTGTTTAATTATAATCAAAAGTAAGCAAAATCTGGAAATCAAATCTGCACAGCCATGTACAGTAAACTTTAGAGTGGCCACAACTGATATAACTATTGTACAGTATGGCCAATGAGTGAAGTCAAACATCACATTGAAATTAGGTTTCCTGAATTTTAAACACATCTCTGGAAGAAGATAACCGGAAGATTTTTTTTTTAAATCAAGAGATCTTTACTCATTAGCCATGCTGTAAAATGTGAAAAAATATGACAATTACAATTAAACAATACAGTTTCCACATACAGAAACAATATCCTTACATTTAGAGCAGTATATTATAGACATATCCTTAAAACTATACCCTTATCTACTTTTTTACTACTGTCTTTTTTACAAGTTAATTTAAATTGAAAATATTTAAAGTTCAATTATTTTGAGAGATTCTAAATTCTTTGACAGAAGTAATTGCCAATTTATGTAAACATATTAGTTAAAGATAATTTAACTGACTATAGGAGTCTGTCGAAGTCCACTCTGAGTCGCAAGACCCATGATTTCTTATAAATTTGTTGTATGATTTTTTTTAAGGACTTAGTAAATATTTGATAGTATAAAATTTCATTGTTAATACATTTATTACATGTATTAGAAATGTGGTAAGCATACTTTGCCTGCAAATAACTCTGATATTACAGTTATCCATAGTGAAAGAACAAATAATATATATGATATTCCAACTTGGTGGCTGTTTGGAAGTTGGTAAGGCTGTCCCCCAATTTCATCAACATGGAATCCCATAGGAAATATAACTGCAGCTAAGCAGAATACAACCACTGTAAAAGAAATGTTATTACTTAAACAAAATATTCATTACATATAGAAGAAAGTATAAATGCAACATATCGTAAAATATTTTTTTTACCCTATATAGGTATCAGAATTTTCATTGAATTATCACTGAACAATGTTACATAAAAATTTATATGTAAAATAATAGTTAGTAATATTTTCTCTAGTAAATCTATTTTCTTCTTATTATTTATTAGTGTAATTTTTTTTATAATAAAGAATTTCTTACTTGCAGCAAATCCAACCCAACGCGCATAAGGTATCACATTGCGATCAAAATGGCTTGATGCTAAAAGAATTACAGTTGTAGTTATACAGATGCATCCCATAAAGATGCAAATCAAGGCCAATAGCCACTCTGGTTGTAGATCAGGAGTAAAGCAAACTTGTGGACGGTTGTATAAAGTTATGCATGACCACATCAATCCTAAGCGCGTGTCACCTAAGGGCCAAGGAAAACTATGTTATGGGTGCTGGGAAAAGTTAAAATTGGGAAATGTTCTAAATTATCTTATAACAATTTAGTTTTTAAATTGTATTTTAAAATATTAGTACCTCCAACATCCGTAATTATCCAGTCTGGCATTGCAAGACTCACAATAGCGAAAACATCTGCAGCCATGAAAAGCGTTCCAGATATAACTGTAAGTTTATCCATTTTACAGAAAATATCGATTCTAGAGTAAAAGGAAAGATATCAATAAGTCGAAATTGTTTTGTTTACATATTTTCTTAAATTTTCGTCATAGATAATACTTCCTACTCACACTGGCAATAAAGTACAGTACAGACTACACTACTACTATACAGAGGGAACAAACTACAGACTAAAGTTTTTTTAATAGCTTGAAGTTTGCAATGACAGCTGCAAAATAATCTACCATAGTCACGCATAGTAGAAAAAACACGAATGATATGAAGCAGTAAATTTTGTAGAATATTATGAACTGATAGAGATATGGTAGTAATTGGACTGGTTCAAACACTAAAACAAACAAATGTTATATTAGTAATATAAGTACAAAAACAAATTAAAAGATTAAAGCTAATACTATACATGTTACATTAACAGAACGCTGTACATTAAAAGGAAAGTTATCATATACAGAGCAATTAAATATAATGTGAAAACAGATTTCTGTTTTCAGAGGTGCCTTGGCTATGGTCAACTTGGCAATGACCATTCTTTTTTTGCATCAGCAATAAGTTTTTTACGGTTGATAAAATATTACTATTTTGTCATTTATTAAATTATTATTAATATTAACTAGCAGCCCCGTGCCCATAAATATTATTTTGTATATTTCAAGCGGTATTGTGATGAGAAATATCTTATAGATTTTTATGTTGCGACAAATAAACTGAACAAAATTGAAATGCTCTTAATCTAATCTAGGTTTGATTTGATATATTAAATAACAAAACCAAGGAATAAATCGTTTTATTTAACTGAAACATCTGCTCTTTAAATAATAAGAATGCCAACATTGACAGAATATTTCTTTTCTTGAAATTACATGACACCCTTCCCCCTTGTAATAAAATAACTAATGAACATGTAATAAAATATTATAAAACATCACTAAGATTAGTCGGAAGTTGTTTATGTCTTTCCGAATTACGAACTTTTGTCGATGCTTGATCTATATTCTAGTTTGTCAATACTTTTATTGTCATTATGTTGTAAAAGTAATGCATTTTCTAATGGTTGTGAAAAAACTGAAGTCTCCCTCCCATCAGAAAGACGGATATATGAATAGTTAGGGTTGGCTTTTAATAACTGCTCTTCTTCGATTAACGGTCCTGAAGTTCTTTTCCATTAAAACTGTTTCTGAATTAATTAACCAGCTCCGTAGAGAATCTCCATTTGAAGAGCATCGGTGTAATTAAATATACGATCATGTGGCGTTATGTTCGTAGCAACAGGAACTGCTTGTTCCCAGTTCTATATACTGAGTATATTAGGACATATCTTTGCATGGAAATGCAAAAGAAATTCTTAAAATTCATCTCGTTCATATATATATATATATATATATATATATATATATATATATATATATATATATATATATATATATATATATTATAAAATAAGAACGCATTTCGTCTCTGTCTGGCCTTTCTAAGTCTTCTTCTTCTAAACCACCCAACGGATTTTGATGCGGTTTTCACCATTATGTAGAGTATTTCTCAGGGAAGGTTTATATATAGTTTATATATAAACCAGTGTACTAGAGTATTATTCCTCTTAATAAGATCTACAAACAAGTCAGCGACAGCATATTCGTATCTTTTAAGGATAACATACAGTGAGCATATTTCTGTCTAAAAATAGTAATTTGAATATATTTTTTATTGTGAGGGATGTTTGTCTATAATAATATCAATCCTTATCCTTTTAAATACTTTATTAATTTTCTACGTTAAACGAAGATAAAATTTGCTCTTTAAACTAATTTGAAATTACGAATAGTTTTAGAGTAAAACGCATTTAATTGTTGACACATCACGCCGGCTGTAAACCGCAGTTTTGGCGCAAGTTTCATTTATTACCTTCCTCTCAGCATATAAATAAGTATATTAGTTACGTTGGCCATTTAATGTAGATCAAAATGTTCTTTACTGTTTTCCATTTTAATAAGTACCTTAGAAGATTAGTAGCACATATTTGAAATTAGGGTACTAAAAAATTCTTGCTGTGTAACGGCTCGCCGACCACCACGCGTCCCCCCGCGCCCGCGACTTTTCGCTTATAAAAATGGATCCGCCGCACCCGCCTGGCTTTTGCCGGGGGAAAGCCCCCGGGCATGAAAAGAGGGCCGGCTCATCATGTTGCCCAAGGCTGGGAAGAACCCATAGCAGCCTGAGGGATACGGATCTATAACCCTCCTTAGTGCATTCGTCAAGCTGTTCGAGAAGTTATTCCTCTCACTTCTCCAGTCGCACATCCACCCACGAAGCGAGCAGTTTGGCGAGCGGGTATACCACTCTGGTTACACTACGCCGTAACAGCGATCAACCGAAAGGAGAGTGCAATAGCAGTCTTCTTCGACGTAGCACACGTATTCGACCGCGTCTGGCACCCGGGCCTACTTCATTAAGTGCTCAGAGCCGGCACCCCCCAGCACGTCGCGCATGTCTTTGCCTCCCGGCCTCAGTGACAGGACATTTTGCTTGAGAGTTGAGAGTTCGAGGTCTAGCAGCGACTCGATCGCTGCCGTTGTTCCCCAGGGCAGCATTTTGTCACCTGCTATCTACGCACTATACACTGATGATATCACAACGCCCTAGCGAGGATCACTCAACGAGAAATCCTGCAGGTAGTCCAGAACCTCATCCTCCGTCGAGTGATGCAGGCGCCATACTACGTGAGAAACACCACGCATCACCGCAACCTAAAAATAGAAAGCCTGGAGGTACACATTGGTCGTCTCGCGTCCAACGCATTCCACTGCGCCAATGTATCGGTCACCTGCACCTAAGGAGCAGCACTCCGTGGCATACCCGGCCGCCCGAGGTCAGACGTCAGATGACTTCCGAGGGACTTTCTATCTTTCTCCAAATGCGACTCATGAGCCTTGCATTGATCCTCGGTCGTTTAAGCTGGGCCTCCCTTAGGAAACCGAGGGTCTCACCTGACTGAATTGACCGCCTAGATGGCATTTGATAATCTTTCCAATCCCGTCTCGCACCCCTCTCTTTGTGTCTGCTCTAGAGCAGCTAGAGCAGGTTGTCGCTTGAGACCACGGCCAGGGAACCAGGCCGGAGATGGACGAGAGAATGCTTCAATTCTGCACCTGGCTCTATAGCAAAGTAAATTTAGAAGGGATTGCACGTATTTTGGAGTTATCTAATAATTATAATGTATTTCATAGCGGCATAGTTGGTTACATCTTTCGTTTAAGTATTTTTGGGTAAGAGAATAGTAGGTAGTCTGTTGTTTATAATTTCTTTCGTTTAAGTTTTCTGTTGTTTGTGTCATTTGTATAAGTGTGTTTTTTTAAACAATTGGAACATCCTTATTGGAACTACGAAAATGTGGTTTGCATTAAGGTTTAAATAATTTTCACATTAGTAATCTTAAGTGCTTTGCAAACATAGGTACATTATATGAATAATTCAATAGGTAAAGCGGGCGAAGCCGCGAGCGGGTCGCTAGTTTAATATAAAATGTTATTTCTTATCTGTCTAGGTAAACCGCAAATGCGCGCGTGGCTACGTAGCTGCTTGAGAAAGTGTCAACTTGAAATCTCTATCTCTAATTAGGTCTTTTCTCATCATCCAATGGGGATTCATCCAATTCAGTAAAACAGTTGTATAAAATAGCTGTTATAGCAATAAGAAAATTTGTCGAACTAAGTGCTTTAAAATGATGTAATTTTTTTATTTATGAATCGATTGTAATAAAAAAAACCATATTTGCTCACCAAGCTTGCCATAACTTAATAGTGAAATTTGTATTTAAATCGGTTAAGTTAAGGTTATATTTAAATCGGTTAAGTTAAGGTTTTTTTCCATAACAACTTTCCCCAGACTACAGAAAAAACCCGAAATCGAAACTTGTTAATATAAAGTACAATTAAAGACTAACTAAAACAGCCGACAGAAGTGGTCATTACTAACAATTTTTACCCTATATTGCATGGTACGTACGTAGTCTTACCATTTTCGAGATATAAGCCATACAAAATATTTAAAAAAAAGTAAAGGATATTATAAAATAAGAATATTTTTTTCAATATGTATTATATTTATTTATTATTGTAAGGGAGCCGAAGAGGGGACTTTCGGGATTTACTCGAGCGTCGTAGAGACATATTGGGTTGCGAAGCTTAGATGATAACAAGAAAAAATGTCATACAATACATATCTTTTGATCGGTGGGGTGAGCGCCTATAGATTTTCAAAAATGTAAAAAAAAACTGTTGCATGGACATACTCGAGCACGTCAGATTTTCTAAGGGGATGTTAAGTGAACCTGAAAAAAGCTCCCGGCAATTGTCAATTTGGTAAATCTGATAATTTTCTAGGATACAGCCACATTAGTCTTTTACGGATTTGACTTCAACCTACTATGCCGCAAAATGCCTATATTGTATGGTCCATAGAGTTACATTTTCGAGATATAAACCATACAAAAATATTTTAATTAAATATCATGTTTGGGCAATAAAATGTTAAAGAAAATTTATTTCGCGGTATTTTTGTATTTATTCTCTGATGATAGGTTTTTGACAAATTGTAGTTATGTTTGTTTTATTTATGTATGTTTTTATGATACAAAACTTTGTAAACGCTAAAAACTACCGTAACAAAAAAATATCTGTGGCATTTTTGTATTAATGGTTTTTTAAGAACACACACAAAGTATGCATATTGCATATATGCTTTTTGTTTTCTTTTTGAGGCCAGTGACTGTAAAACCGACTGGTGTGGGTTCGATACCCACTCGAGGAGATGAAATATTTACTTAAATTTATATTTCCATTTCTTCGCTCTAGTGTCTAAGTTAAGCCAGCAATGCCTAAAGAATTCGGCAGCAGCGTGAAGCTGATTAATATGTGGCAAGTTTTGTTTACAAAAGCAAAAAAAAACATCCAAATTCAGATAAAAACCTACTAAGCATACCTTGGCATAAAAGAATGACTCAACATCGTCTGTAAACCTTGTGTTGTATATTTGCGATACTGGAGTCAAGGTGGACGTAAAAGGCAATTAGCAGTGCCCATGATATGGACTGAGCCAACTAAGATCACAATGTTATTTCTCTAAATTTTACGTAAACAATTTAAACCAAATATTTTTAAAAAGTTTTGTCCACTTTTGTTCGATACCAAATAAGTGATATTTCATGTATTCATTCATTTCATGTATTCATTTCCTTTTTTTAGTGACCCCATATTTGTAGAATAATAAAGCATTTATTTTAAAGGCAATAAAAAAATTCATTTTTGTAGACCAGTGTAATTAGTAATTGAGTAAATAGAAAAGAAACATAAAAAGTAACAATGCATCGTTTTTTTATTTGCAGATAATAATATATTGGTTAAGTAACATA
Source organism: Heliconius himera (assembly GCA_021202915.1). Classification (NCBI taxonomy): domain Eukaryota; kingdom Metazoa; phylum Arthropoda; class Insecta; order Lepidoptera; family Nymphalidae; genus Heliconius; species Heliconius himera. The sequence goes on from JAJHJA010000486.1 coordinate 64,542, forward strand.
AACCAGTAGCATAGCCGTGTCGTCATAGTTTTCATCGGTTGGAATTTATTTTAAATCTCATTTTGAGCTTATTATATATTTAAAAAAATAACATTCTCTGTTATCTATTATATTATCATATTTTTTTTTTGTATTTTTTTTTTGTGTTTCTTTAAACACTTTTATTGCAATAAATAAAGCATATTCGTTGTTTTCCGTTGTTCGTAATCTGTCGTACAGCAGCGCTCTAGGCTGTAGCTGCTGGTGCCGCAGAATTAGTAGTGTTGTTCGTGCCCGTTGAAACATTGTCGTCTGGCTCCCTTATTTGAAGCCATGGCATTCTTCGTTGTAGTTCTTGCCTGTAACAGCAAACATGATGCATAAATAACATATTTAGAAGATATATATTTTTTTCTATCAAAAATTCATATTAAATAATAAATAACATGAGGCCAGGCGCAGCGGCACGAAGTGTGACTGTAAAACCGACTGGTTGTGGGTTCGATCCCCACTCGAGGAGATAAAATATTTACTTAAATTTATATTTCCATTTTTTCGCTCTGGTGTCGAGGCTAAGCGCGGCGTTGAGTTCTGCCACTCAACACGCAATTCCTTCAGAATTCGACAGAAAGTGGGGATCGGAGTGTCTTAACACTAGGTTCCCTCTGCCTACCCTGCTGTGTGCGGTATTCCGCTGTATCCAGCGTGAAGATGATTTGATTTTTTTTAATAAATAAATTTATAGTTAAGTTCTTTACGTATAATATTTATAGTACCTAAAGTATAATATTTTATTAATATCTTTGTTAAAAAAATGATATATATTTCACCTGTACTTTGGATGGCTGATTGCGTACACCCAAGGATCGATGCACGCTACGCCCTTGCAAGCGATCGCAGGGATCATGGTCACCTGTAAGAGGACGTATGTACATGTTATATATCTACATGTATAACTAGTTTGCAGTTATAGTGGAGAGGAAGATAGGACGCGCTCTTGGCTATTCCTCGGAAGAGCTTCGAGTTATGACAATGTTAAATTGTCGTGTTTCAGTTATTTGAATAAACTTCTGATGGCAAGCATTTTATTAAAGCGATACCGTCTAATGGCATAAATAAAATTCTTAGCACTCTGAATCTATGTAAGATTATGGGTTCTTCACGATCACAACTATAAACGATTCTAACCACTAGACACATCACGAGCCAAGGCATTATTTATCAAATAATAATTTCAAAGGTGTTTGGGATATCAGTTACACATGGTAGAAAATTCGGAAAGTGATTATGGATTCCTAATGCTAAAAAAACCAAACTAAACATATAGTACATATTGAACAGCCTTGAATGTTATATGTATGGGTTTTTGCAAAACAAAATTTAATTATAAAGATTTTAGTGAGATATACTTACACCAGGCGATAATAGCTGCTGATCACCGAAAGCGCCTATCAACGACATAATGCCGTAGGGAGTCCAAGACGCAACATAAAGGAAGCACACAGTGAGCGCTGCCTTGGCTATTCGAATCTCCGCCGACTCTGCTGATGCATTCTGATTTGATCGTAGTGACTCTACGTTCATCTTTTTCGCTTGTTCTCTTTAGAAAATTAATATAAAAATATTAATATTATGTTTTTTACTATTTACGTTATGACTGACCATTTTTTTTAATGATTTTTTAAATATTTTTTTTTATCTGCCCATAAGATACGCGAGTTTCTGGCTTTATTATGGACTCTATTTAGTGGATTTACAAGAATAATATATTTACCTTAAAGCGGCTTCATGAGCGAAAACTTGTTTTACGATTCCACTATAGTAGTACATGATTAATATCAGAGGAATTGCATAGGTAAATATGAAAATACAGCCTGTGAACAGTTTTGTATCGAAAGTATTTGTAAGATAGTCAAAAGAACAAGCTGTTAGGTAGCCCTCTGAAATAACAAAAACACAGAGAATAAATTAAAAACACATTATAACATGACATAGTAACTTTTTGTGTGGGAGTAAAATAAAATATTACCAGGTACAAATCGGCCCCATATTCTAAAAAGTGGTAACAAAGACCATGGCGTAGTGTAGATCCACACAAAGGCTATCAACAAAAGTGCTTTACCGCGTGATAATCTTCCGTCGAGAGGTCGAGTGATCGTAGAGTGTCTTAGAAAATAAAAAAAAAACAAATTTAGCAGTAACAAATTAATATTAAAGAATAAGTACACGTATATATATATGTATAAGTTACAAAAAATATTTTTGTAATACATCAAATTTCGTCTATTTGTCTGTTTGTCGGTTTGCTGCTCGTTAGGGCTCGCTAATCTCAGAAACGGCTTAACCGTTTTAAATTGCAGTTTTTACTATTGTAGTTGTATATTTGTTTGATTTCTCTATTACATACCTATCGTAAGCGATGCAAAGATTCGTCATCGCTGCTCCAATTCCACTGTATGAACCTACGAGAGCGAAAATCTGACAACCTAGAGAACCGATAGCAAAACCACGCATAGCGCTATTATAAATAAAAATTGGTGCTTTGGCCATCATGATAAAATCAAAAATTGCTAGATTTAGAATCAGCAAATTGCTCGACGTCCTTAGGCTTTTAGTCCTGTTAAAGAAATAAGGTAATCATTAAAAAAAACTAATAAATGGTAGTTTAAATACTAAAATGAAAGTTTTCATTCAATAAACACACATATATATATAATTTATTTGTACTAACGTGGCAAATATGTAAATTACTAGGCCATTCCCGATCAGTGCAGCAGCAGTGAAAAAGCAGTACATCAACGCGAGTGCAGTGTGAGCACTTGCAGGCGGCGCAGGGTACGTGAGCCAATGTTCAGGTATGAATTCCAATTCAGCGCTACTCAGACCGTCGACCAGCATTTTGACACCATCGCCAGATCTGATATAGATGAGGACATGCATATAGTTTTTGAAAGTAAATAATTTGTATGTTATATGTGTAAAAAGAACGGTTTACAGATATATATTATTATTTTATGTCCCCATACCTGAGTGGCGCAAAGTACGCGCCATACACATTGGAATTTTGCGTTTCATTTTCCATTTTGAGTACTGGTCATTCAGTGAGCAGTCCTCGGTAGCGTGTGTGGCCCATGCAACTGACTGACTGCTGTCTTGCGGTCACCATCTCAGCATTTTATACGTTTTTCACGCTAATGAGATTCCCGGGATTATCTTTATCCACATGGCCGTGATAGGATTAGTCCTGATTTCACTGACATGGATCTATAGTGATTTGCGCAGCCTAAGCAAAGATGGTTACATAGGTGTAAGAATTATAAGAAACCTTACAAATAATAAATACATTTTCTTTTATTGGTTTCAAATAACTTAATAAACTAATTATTTTTCGCATTACATCTCTATTTGAAAATTAAAATCATTATTTGTATATTAAGTAATAAGGAATGACTATCATGCAAGCAAATATCAGCAAATGATACTTTAATATAAGAAATTTTGTTTTTAATAAAATATGAAACGTCTTTATCACTTTCTTTTATAGTGTGCTTACTTAACTTTACTGTACAGTACAGAGCAACAAAGTAGTAGCTACGATCTACTACATTGTTACTTTGTACTGTATAACTTTTATACTCAGCTTCACGGCTCACACCGTATATACTCGTAACAATGTAGACACAGGCGTTTACGTCAAGACACTTCGATCTCGTCCTTTCGTCCGAAATTAAGACATTGTGTTGTGGAACTCAATATTTCACTTTGTTTTACTAATAATAATAATCTTAATCAGCTTCACGCTGTATCCCGCACACAGCAGGGTAGGCAGAGGGAACCTAGTGTTAAGACACTCCGTTCCCTACTTTCTGCCGAATTCTGGAGGCATTGCGTGTTGAGTGGCAGAACTCAACGCCGCTTGTCCTCGACACCAGAGCAAAGAAATAGAAATATACATTTTAGTAAATATTTCATCTCCTCGAGTGGGGATCGAACCGATAACCAGTCGGTTTTACAGTCACACTTTGTGCCCCTGCGCCACGACTGGCCTTGTTTTACTAGCGTGAAGAAATAAAAACAAATAATTTCTCCGAGTGAGAATCGAACTCACCAAAAATTACGTTTACATCCCGACGCTATCCGTTTCACGCCCACGACGGCAAATCATATATATATTTTTGTTTTTGTTGTAAAGTTAATATTACCAATTACTGAAACATTACGATGTAAATGAAAATAATAATCAAATCATCGTCAACAAATTTAATAGACATCACAACAACCATTTGGATCGAGTATCTACTTACGCAAAGTTACATTTGACATTTTTACAATAACCCGTCAATATAAAATTTTTAAGAATATATATAGTTATCTATGAGTTGGTGATTCAGTCAGACGAAGATGATGAAAAGTTTAAAGTTCACATATTGAATACACAATTTTCATATAATATTATATCTTTTAAATTTACTTGCCATCGCTTGGCTTTAAGGACTGTTCAGTTGATAATAAGTTACGGTTTTAGGCAGTTTCTTAATTAATAAAGGATCAGGTAGGTGTATTATTTATATCAAACACAAACTGTATATTGTTAAAAGAAACAAAAAACGAAGGCAAATTAAGTTGCGAAATGTTAAAAAAAAATTGAAAATAAACATTTCTCATTTTTCTTTAATAAGTTACTAAATATATCCATCGTAGTTCTAATTATTAAATATGTATAAGAAAAGGACAGTGTAAAAGGTTAATGAATAAAAAGGTATATTATTTTTAAAATTAGAACATTAAAATTATTTTGTATAAAGGTTTCTTTTTTAAAAATGTGTACATTTTATAAAGTTGTGACACATATTGAACTTATAAAAGTTTCCTAAATTAAGAACTTTCTATTTCAGGAAATATATTAGTGCAATAATTTAATGGACAAGATCTGCCGCCTTTGTAAGCGGCATACACTTTATACAAATATACATATATAGATGTATAATAAAAATAATTGAATTATTTTAATAATGAGTATTACTTATTACCTTCCAATTTTACTACATATACTTCACACTCCATAATTAGTTAGAATAGTCTTTATTGTTTATTTTATCATAGAAATATCTGGTTTTTATTTTTTACAAAATTCGCTTTTATCAGTCTTTTATCTTAAAGGGGTCGTAGAGATCTAAGAGAGAAATGTTAATTGATGGAGTCTAATCAATTATTGCTAAACACAACTCTACACTGAACCATAGTGTTAGGTAGATTTTTTAACACGGGCTATCCTTTCTATTGCTTTTTTAACTCTTTACGCATCGATATTTCTGCATTACTATAAAACAATAGTAATAATTTCAGTACCAATAAATAGTACTGTTTCGTTATAAAATATGCACAAATACAATTTATAAAGTACAACTGTAAACTTGTAAAATTTTTACAAACATCAAAGCCAGGATTAGTTATTTATTCTTTCATCTGGCGGTTCTTCTTCTTCATTTTCCGATTGCTCTATGAGAAGATTGTTTTGATTGTTGAAATCTTCTATTTTAGAGGGGGATGTAGGGGGAGATATCACAATTGCGGGGGACTGTGGGGGCAAACAGTGTAGGGGTGGTGCACTTCGCGCACGCGCCTCATGTTCTACAGTTAAAAGAGCCATTTCTACTACATCCTTATTCTGCATATCTTCGTTGTTGCTGAAAGTTAACTGTACGTTAGTATTTAATTTATTTAAAAAAGTAAATTCATATTTTATTTTTCAGTTATAAAGAATACAATTACTTTAATGGTGATTCTATAACGTTGCATATATTTGTAGAGCTTTCATCTGGTGGTGCTGTGGAAATGTGAAAAGAATCTTAAATTATTATTTATTTATACATTATTTTACTTAGTATATTATTTAAATTTGGCAAGGTAAAAAAATTACATAAAATTAATAATTAAAATTAATATGAGGCCGTCGTGGCGCAGGGGCACAAGTTTGTGACTGTGCCGCGATGGCTGTGGGTTCAATCTCCACTTGAGGGAACAAATCATTATTTATTAATATTTCATTTTCTTCGCTCTGGAACCAAGGCAAACGTGCGGCGTTGAGTTGCACCACCCAGTACGTGCGTGCCTGTAAAAATTCGGTGGAAAGTGGGGAACGGAATGTTTTAACACTAGGTTCCTCCTGCCTACCTTGCTATGTGCGGGATGTAGCTTGAAGCTGAAAAAAAGAAAAATCAATTGGCATTTCCGCCGTCTACTAATACAGAGCACATCGTTGAGCTCTACAAGTCAAAACGCTATGCACTTAAAATAAGCTAAAAGTGGAGACGGGTGCCCGAGTTTTAATGTGGGAGTTCTTTGAATATCAGAAATAACGTCAATAACTTACGATGCATATCTTCGACGAGCCTCTGCTGGCGGGCGAGCGGGCGGCGGCGCATGTTGTCGCGCACCCGCAGCGTGACGCCCGCACAGGCACCGCTGCCGTGGAGGTCTAAAGCTAGTGATGACTGTGACCCACACTCAGATTCCGCGGCACTTGCACTGGATATAAATAAGTTATTAAAAAATACCTAAAAAAATCTAAATTTCTCAATAGGATAGGAATATTATTTTAATTTTATAATTTTGTCCATATTGTATTACGTGTGATGCAGTTCCGAATAGACTAAACATTGCCTGTCTGCCACTTTTTATTCTCAAAAAACATACTAGATCTAGAAAGGGATACCTCTCGTTCTATTTTAAGCAATTGCCTATTTTCTCTAATAAACCTAAACAACGTTCAATATCACCGCCAATACCTAGGACTCGATTTCTTGAATGAGGCGTGTGAGCGTTGTTGCTTTGATAAGTTAGTGTGTGTTATTCTTAACAAATGGCGTTTCATTTTATAACGATAACTTAATTATTTATTTTGCTTGAAAAAAATACTTTTTCATTTTTGGCAAAATATCTTTCGTTTTAATTGTATTACGTTTTTATAGAGTAGTTAAAACTGTGCTTTTATTTGAAGTGGTGATGACAAAAACATTTTGTATTTTGATTGAGTTATTAATTAAGAGTTAACATACATAATGTATATTAAAATTTTTAGAAAGTCCCGTAACCGTAGCTGGAGTTTAATACAAGTTTTATTTAAAGATAAATAAGGTAAGTTCACTGGAAAAAAGATCAATGTCTCTTCCTATAGATTAATATCTTGTGGCATCATGTAAAATGATATGCGAACACTTAAAGCAAGCATAATGTTTCAATCTTGAATATTTCTGAGGTTTGATGTGATTACTATACCTTACGGCTGAGTGAGGGGGCTCGTCTACGGAGAGGGCGTAGCGGCGTAGCGGGCGGCGTAGCACAGATACTGGCAGCGTAGCGCGACCGCTGCTGCTACGCAAGTCCGGAGCGGAGCCAAAGCGCGCGCGTTCTTTTGCTTTCTCCCCGCCGCCGGCTCTGTACACACACTCACTGTCCTATGCACGCCTTCCACCGCACCGTACCGGCACGGGCAATCCGGTATGATTATAATGATCGAGTAGTATGTACTAGTACGTGTGCTACTAGCGATTTTACTCAGGAACATGTCATTAAACGTTACTAGTTTGCTCAATTCTAAGGAATAACAGCAGTAATGAGTTTACGTCTACATAATAATATATTCATCTACTTTGACATGAATTAATCAGTAGATGCATTTATAAAAATATACATTTATTTATATGCTGTGCAAAGCAATGTTTTTTTATACATATATAATATTATACAGGAATATATTTGGGGATATTACTTTACATGTAAATTATATTTACATCAATAATTTCATCATGAAAAAGACATCAACGCGTTCATATTTTGTATGAAAATGAAAAACACTGAGTCAATACAAAAAAGAATGATGTGCAAAAAAGCTGTTGCGAAATGCAAATAGCGTTTGCTATTAATTGCAGCTATATGGAATACCTGTGACAGGCGTGGGGAGGTCTAATTCGATGTGGCGGCGCGAGCGGCAGGGCGTGTGGCAGCGGCAATACGTGAGGTAAGCGGTACACGCCCAGCTGGTCCAGGCGAGCTGGCGCGGCGCACGGACCTCTGCGCGGGAGAGGCCGCGGGATCGTTTGTGGCCGAGCTGGTGTTACCTTCGCAGCACTGTCCCGAGCTTCAAACGTCATCACGCACGCAGCTACCACAATAAAACCTGTTTTCATAATAAAAACGTATTGATTGGATTTTAATGTATTTTTGAACACATGTTTTCTGAATATATTGCTAAATGTTAATATTACTATATTATTTTATCTCTGACTTAAATAAAAATGAAAAAAAAAAAGTATAGAAGTTACCTCCAAAACCCATAACAATAGGGCCAGCGTATGATAAGTTGTTGAGATGAAAGCCTCGAGCCTCGTCCTTTACCGATATTGTAGAATTGCCGCGCACCTCTTCTGCCACTGACAATGTATCCGCGTAATAACCTGAAGTTGTTAATTATACTCTCGTGACTTTGTTTCGTATCAAAGGATCGTTGATACACAGATACATATTGAATACTTTGTTTAAAGCTTTTAAGTGACAATTTAACATTGTGCGTGTATGAGTGCTTGTTGTCTTTGTCATTCAGTTTTTAATATAGGCATTACGTGACGCGCTACATTTACCAAAGTATTGTTTTGGCGTCGAGTATAATATTTTTTAACTGCAAATGTTGTTGTATTTTATTTATTATTGATACGGATGAGTTGCTTGAATGATGTCTTTTACAGTATATTAAAATTAAATTAAATCAGCTTCACGCTGTAGGCAGATGGAACCTAGTGTTAAGACACTCCGTTCCCCACTTTCTGCCGAATTTATCTTTATATTGAAAGCATTAGTTTTATTTGCTACATGCTGAATTACGCATAATAGGAGGGTAGGCAAAGGGACCCTGGTAATCTAGGGTTAAGACACCACTTTCCGCCGACTTATTTAGGTATTTCGTGCACATATTAATTATGGTGAACATATTAAATATTTCATTTTCACACCGAGGAGTAGGAATAGAACCCACAGCCGTCGCGTTTAAATTCGCACGCCCGTGCCCATGCGGCTATTCGACGGACGAATAATCTTTCTTATTTATTTATTAAGCTACATGAAGTTATTGTGTTGTAATAAAGCAAATTTATTCTGTGGTTGCTACAAATTACAATTGAATAATTTTGGTCCGCACACTGAGATATTAATATTCCCACATACAGTACAGTGCGGTGGGAAATTTACTATGTAAATACCAGCGCGCCCGAGTTCAATATTGAAAATTCTTTAATATAAACTCTACTTTTTATTTGTGTTATCACATTTCATTTTCAGGTCTATTTTGTTTATTTTATAAAAGCGAATTTAAAAGTATATAAATGTTAGTTTATGTCGTAAAATGTATATTAATTTATAACGTCACGATTTGACACTAGGTTCCCTCCGCTTACCCTGCTATATCATGGGTATGCAGCGTAAATCTAAAAAATACATTCACTAAAAAGTACTTCTAAGCATGGAAAACGCCTTAAAAATTAAAATTGAATCAGCTTCACTCTGTATCTCTTCCACAGCAGGGTAGGCAGAGAGAACCTAGTGTTGTACGGGCAAAGGCAAATTTTGGAGGCATTGGGAGGCGGAAACCAGTGCCGCGCTTTGCGTCGACACCAGAGATAAAGAATTAAATGATATGTAAAGAAATATTTCATTTCATCGAGTGGGGATCGAACCCACAACAAGTCACGTTTACAGGCACACTTTGTACTCCTGCGCCACGAGTGGTTTCAATGATAAAAAAAAAAAAAATCATGTAGGTTAATAAGAACGTACAGCTTACTGGTTAGAACGCTACGTTTATATGTTTTACAAAAAAGTACTTACATATATTTACAGTTTGCTAGATACTGTAGCTTGTTACCTGCTAACTAGCGTGTTTAGTCGAGTTTATACGGACCATACGAATTATTTTAAATCTTTTAGAACCTAAAATCGACATATTAACATTAAAATTCCTTACATTAACAAGAATCAACTTTTTTTTTTCAGATTCACGCTGCATTGTTTAGTTGCGATAATATCAAGACTCTGGCCGAGTGAACATCGATCCCAATGATCTGTGCAGGGCTTGACACACTGGCTTTACGTAGAGATGTCTCCTCGCCGTGCGTTCTCTACCGCATCTATCATGGGGAGTGTTCTGGAGAACTGTTTGACCTTTTACCTGCCGCCATATTTTCTAACCGTACAGTACGTCACAAACTCAAGTTCCATCCACACCGTCTGGATATATGGCACTCCACTACGCTGCGGTTTCGTAGGAACTTCTTTCCACGTGCCACACAACTGTAAAATGCCCTACCTGCGGCAGTATTTCCAGGTCGATAAGGCCTGGGTGCCGTCAAAAATCGCCTCTATCTCCACTTTAAAGGCCAGCAACGCACCTGTAGTTCCTCTGGTGTTACACGGGGTCATGGACGATGGTGATCACTTGCCAGGTGACCCTTGTCGCGTTCGCTCGTTTACTTTGTCTTTTTCAATAAAAAAATAACCCACAACCACCAGTCGATATACCTCTACGTTAACTGTACTATTTATTCATTCATTTAGTCATAGCTGATATTGAACATAAGTCACGTACAATATATAAAAACTAGTAGGTTAAGTAAAATTTAAATCTAATTTCTGCAGAATTGCTCAAACTTTTATATTTTAATCGACGATGTTTACAACCATATATTTTTCTTAATATTGGAGTTGACTTCCATTTTTACATTATTTGTTCCTCATGATGATGTATTAAAACCACCAAGGTAGTTAAGTATTTTAATGTAACAAAAAGCTTAATTTCATAGAATATAACATATCAAATCAACTTAGGAATGAGGTTTACGTTCAGACAAGCCACGATGGAATGCAGCGGATGTAGCGACCGGATATGTCATACACCCACACTAGTACAGAACACAGGAAATATCTTAACGTTTGCGTTTCACTCGCCAACAAAGAAATGTTTACATTTACGTTATATTGGTTATTGGCTCTGGCTGTGACTCTTTAAACTATTTTATAATGGTTTAAAGTAGGTACGAGTATATACAACTAACTATGTTAAAGCTAAAAGTAGGTCAGTTTATTTAAATCTGAGTAATGGGATATATTATAGAGGTTTAGTGTGACAGTTTAAACTATATTTGTTGTTTGCTGTAGTAATTTTCACTTAATTAAGAAATTCGAAGATATTGCAATTTAAATAAATTAATCAAATAGACGTTGTCTGTTTAATAACTGCAATAAGGTAAAATCTATATTTACTCTTAAGGATTATACGTTATAGTTTTGTCGCTTCAGTTTGCCCGTACGTCCAATTGTCATTGCTAATTTCGAATTTTTTAGGACTACAGTAGTAACTACAGAGTAGAAACTTGGTAAGCAGATGTAGTGTGTGAACTGTTTAACGATTTTTATAAAAAAAAATACTTTAATGATTACATGATAATTTACTTATATTATCTTTTTTTCAAAAACCGCATGTATATCAATTGTCACATTTATCTAAACATAACGAAAAAAACCATTTATAGCAGAAAAAAAGCGAAAAAAGAGAGTGGTATTTTTGTTAATCGGTAAAATCAGTGATTTACTTAGTTTCTCAAAAAAATATTAGTACAACGACCAATTTGCAATATAAATATTATTGTTATCAAATATCACTACAATTTACGGGTATGGATAGCGGTACCTTACTACCTATCCATTTTACCCCTATGTAATATGTTCAGCGATTTTCAGTGATTTACTAATTGGCCAATGCGCTTTGGTGGTCTTTAATTTATATTTTTGAGGTCTTGAGATAGCCTTATGAGACTACCAGTAGGTATTTGTGTAGAATAATCTCTGAAGTAATAAGTTATAAAAATATAAATAAGTTCTTAAAATAATATCTTCAAAAGAAAATCAACAATTTTTCTTCCACTACAGTTTCTAAAATTTTTTGTTATTTTTTTTAATACTTTATCTATGATGATTTTTAGTTTAATATTATTTTCAAGATTGGACTGATAATTCTACATTATTGTATGATACAAAAGATTTATTATTAATCTATATCGACCAAAAAAAACCGGACAAGCGCGAGTCTGGCTCGACCATCAAGGGTTCGTTCAATTAGTACAATAAAAAATTATTAAAATATGTATTTCTTTTCATTTGCATTGGTGTCCATATTCCAATATGGACACCAATGCAAATGAAAGGGCATTTGATACGTCACTTGAACTAGCGATTTTAATATTTTTTTCCCCCCCTTTTAAGACTTTTTTTTAGGATTTAACCACAACTATGTAGATTTCAGATTTTTTCTGAACCACTACCTGTAAATGCTAGCTGCCTAAATTTTATAATTGTAGGTTAACCGGAAGTACCCTAATAATTTTGATTTCAAACTTTATAGTGTCGAAATAAGCGTTTTTTTACTATATAAACGGCTATATCTTTTTTTTAGGTTAATGTGGAAATACGATTTTTCAACAAATTAAGAGTGACATTTGAGTGTATGGTTTAAATTTCAACTCGATATCTGCAAGCGTTTCTGAGATAAAGGCTCTTGGCAGACAGACACAAAGAGAGACGGACAACAAAGTGATCTTATAAAAGTTCCTTTTCAGATTTTCAATTTCACCCGATTTTTTCCAAAAAATCGCAAATTCCTTAATATTCTCTGAACCACTGAAACTTGAACTGTTGATGAATAAATGGAGGTGAAATGGATAAGTACTGAGGTCCATAGATCCTGTATATTTTACTTGTATTTAAAAAAATATACTAGTTTTTTATGGTTGTCTGTCTATAGTTTGTTAAGCTGAGTCTATGCGAAATTTTAAAATGTCGGTCAATTTATCTTAAGATTTGTAGAAAGGTGCATATACTATACAATACGGACTTGATACAAGTCAATGTTTTATAATTTTCGTATCAAAAACAAAAGTTAAAGTTGCTTTTTTACCTATAGGCAATAGATTCTTTGGAACAGTCAATAATAAAACTTTTTAATGTACTATCGCAGGCTATTATAGATTCGACTGTGTCTACCAAAAGTAATGTAAAATAACAACCACTATTCCAGATTTATATATAGATATTATTTTTACCTATAACAGCCATGGCAGCCCCAAGGAGCATCAACAACAGTCCAGCGCTGAGTGCTCGGCACGCGTGCCACAAGCACTGTGAGCTCATTTTACCTCGCACCACCTGAAAGTAGGAAGTATATAGAATGTGAAACCACCGGAATATAAGAAAATAAGAAGTTATTGTCGATATGGGCCGCACTAATTTAGAGTGCATGAATATTTAAAATTTTGAATTATATTTTATCGATGAAAAATAAAAATTGTGGATACATATTAATTAATATTACGGTTTTATAATTGTATGCATAGAATCTTAACGAGACTTTTATACCGCTACTACTTTCCACTTCACATTTATTAAATTAATAAATATATATTTTTAACGTGTAAGCTGAATCTCTTCGGAACTTTTTATAGGGCACCCACTTGTGTTGAGTGGCGAAATGGCGTGTCTATCAATATCTACTAAAAGACTACTTCGGTAAAAAGTTTAATTGGATGCTAGTGATGGAGCTCAATATGGATTTAGTACTTAAAATTAAAATTTTTCTCATGAGATTTAAATACAGTAAAGCTTCATGAAGTTTTACTTTCACATTGATAAATATGGTTCATTTTTTTATGTACTGTGCATATATATTTTTTGCATTCATAAAAATAGAGTTAAAATGAACAGTGAACTGTGTTTCTCAGGCGATTATTTTTTTAATGTCGGCTACGTGCATTCTACGATAACTTACAGTAGGTACCTACTGCTTTGTTACTACGCGGCTATTCCTATTAACATTTTGTGTCCTCCGTGTACTTATACTGTATTCAAGTGTAAGAAATATTGCAATAATATTTTTGTCGTAGATTAAGTACGTATAAATGTTTTACATCTCGACAATATATATACTACTACTAGTAAAACAGTATCATTTTAAAACGAAAAAAAAATACGCACTAAAACAGACTATCTATTCAATATATATATATATATATATATAGAAGTTGATGTGGTCGTTGTAGTTTTATATATGAAAGTTTGGCAAAGCAAACAGTAATATTCTTTATAAGCACTTTTTCAAGCTAACCCTTAACATGAGCAAGCATCTCGAGTATTACTGTAAACAACGAGCTTCATCTATGAATTTTAAAAATTTTAGCTTTTCACCTCTTTGTTTAAAAGATATCATTCAGACAGCGACGCGACGCAAACATAAAGAATTCAGAATGCCATGCACTTCATATTTGAATGGGGTCTATTGTACGCTAGTTTGTTCACGTAAAACGTTTTATACAAGACTGCACTCGGGTTTAGTAGTCTTACATCCTGCTTGAGGCGAACTGCCTAGAGCCATATTCTATTATTCGCGTGAAATCATATATAGTTAGTATAAAAATGATATCCTTTTTTAATTTGTTTTGCTATTGGAATTAACATCATCAAATATAAATTTATATAAAATGACTGTAACGTTATTACAATGAAGGGACTTCAACTAAAGTTTTGTACGTTCGATTGTTGCTTATTGGCACAACATAAATATTAGTAACTCTTCATTTCCAATCGCCCGTTACTTACGAGGATGATAATAGTTTTAATATATTCATGCGTGCGCAACAAGTCTTGAGCCAACTGTTGAATCTTCTGTGACCAGTGATCACATTCATAATATCATAATTTGTTGTTTAAACAAATATAGCTTTTTGTATTGGCACTGTTAAAGTCACAGAAATATGAAGAAATCATTGAGTTATGAGTATAAAGGTATATATATGTTTATGTATGTATGACTGGAAGGTTGTTATTGTACCTGGACATTCCAGGTGGCCCCCGAGGCGGGGTGGGCGCGCCGCAAGGGCCCCGTGACACTCCGCGCGCGCCTCATGCCGACTGCCGCGCGCTGGCTGTCAGCTAGCGAGTCCACTGCGCACGCATCCAGCCTCCTTGCTCCAGCCGGCCCAATTCAACAAACAAAATCGAACTCGATTGTACAATCGTTGAACCTTACCTAGGACATATCACGTCATGTAAATTGTTCACAATATCTACTGTCTGTAATTAAAATTAATGTCAGGTCACTGTATGTTGGCTATAATCTTCGATAAAATTATAGATTTTGTTATATCAAGCGTTTTCTTTTATATCGAAATATTAACAATAAATATTAGACAAGATTTAGTTAAATTTAGCGGTTATTATATTTGTAATAGCAAAGATATGACGAGATTTTAGTTATATGCATGGTATGCTTAACGTGACCATTCTTTGTTCGGCACAAAGTGGGACATCAGTTTTCAATTTTAATTACTGTATTAGAAAGTCATGTTTTTAGAGAAATGCTTTTGTTTTGTGTGTTTCTGTTTTTTTTAGGATGGCTTTTCGGTTTTTAAGGATAGTTTTCGTTTTTTAAAGGTGTATATAATTGACTTATCTTTTGACAATAGGCAAAACGTAACTCGACCGACAAAGTGTGCAACTTGAATACAAAATAAATATATGGCCCAAGATCTCTAATGCGTTCATGCGGACCGAGTATTGAATTCTGCAGGTGTGAGGCTTCTACTTTTTGAAGAATTTGGAGCCTCACTTAGTAGGGTACTTTGCTGATTCATATGAGACACTTTGAACTTCATAATAACAATGCGCTATTGGGTTAAATATCGGATGGTAGGCAATATTTTACAATCCGTTGAGACGCAAAAATTTGTTTACATTTGTAGGATAGTTACTCACACTCCTACAAATGTCAATATAATCTATATACAACTGCAAATGTAAGGTTTCATATGAGGTCTTTCTCTTCTTATTAGGTTTTAGACCACGTATCGCATTTAGCTGCTAAACAATCAAGGCTGATCAATCGCTCTGCTCCACTGCTGCTTCACAACAATGCTAGACCACACACAGCACAACAGATGGCTTCCAAATTAGGAGAGATTTAATTGGAATGCCTAAGACATCCACTGTACTCCCCGGACCTTGCTCCAACAGATTAACATTTATTATGAAATTTGTATAGCTTCTTGCATAAAAGGAAGAAATTCAACGCCAATGGGGCAGTACAAGCCGCCTTCAAAGATTTTATTGTTTGCCGTCCGAACGGTTTCTTTAGTTAGGGATCAATGAACAACTTTATCCGTTCATACTTTGATCAAATAAAATAATAAATTAAATAAAAAAATATCCGACTATTTGATCCTTCTTTACCAAACGTGAAACGCTAATTTCATATGTAAGGACTTAATTAATAATTCAGATATAAAAAATAATAATTGTGTAGTACAAGCGGCCGAAGCCGCGAGCGAGTCGCTAGTAGAAATAATATAATTGGATAAGTTACCTGGACACAAAATAGACATATCACGTTTGTACTACATGAATCAAGTGTCCAGTACTGTTATTGACCAGTGTCAAACATGTTTTTAAGAAGTAATGGCAGTTCTCCGAAACGCACAAATTTCAATTTTCTTGTGTTTACTCATTAATAGTAAATTATTTTAAAAAGATGAATATCATATTAAATACAAACAAGTAGTCTAGACAAGTTTAATGGCTTAGTGTATACAAAAATATATTTTAAAAAGAAATCTTAAAAAAAATAATATTTTACATGGAGATTTGGTGTATTCTTAGCTAATTTCTTTTCGAAAATACTCGTAATTAACGAAAAGATGTTCTAATGTACTATTTATTTAAGGGTTATAATAATGTTAGCATGCAGAGCTTTATTCTCTGACGGTGCAATGGTCGCCACGGAAGCCTTAACAATTCAGAAATATGTCTTAAATTGCATACTCCTATTTTTAGCACATCAATCGTAATTGATATTTTTATTTACTACTTTTGGATTAAAAATGTTTCGGCAATTGTTGATATATACTTATATTGATATTTTGAACAAAATCTGTAACCAGCACAATTCATGTACTTTGAATGAGTTGTTGATAAAATTCCACGTGTTTTATGTAAAAACATCATTGATTGCATTCATTGCCAGCAAAATGGTAAAAGATGGCAATGACGCTGGTTGAAGACAATGATTATTAGGTTTTAGAGTAGATGAATGGGTCTGATTTCAGGTTCTAGTCCTGAATCTTAGACACATTTCTAATAGGTTAACTCAGGGATGGGCCATGTGATTCTTTTTTATTGTTTAACTAGTTACACAAAAATTAAAAAAAAAACGACAAAATATTTACGTAGTACCTAAATTTGGTTCGTGAATTTTTCTCGGACTTTATTGAAATGTTATAAATATAAATATTAAATATAGAATGGAAGCTTCCTTAAAATGTTACTAATCTTGTCTATAACTCCTTTTACATATGGTAGAAGTCTCGGTTGTCTTTCTACGGGGGGTCTTCTGATAACGCTTTGCGCACTCTTCACCTATCAAAGCTACGTCCCCTAGGTGTTCAGCGTCGCAGGCAGGCAGGTAGGTGGGCTCTTTGAAATAAATATTTGCCAATGGTAGAAAAATGTGTAGGAGTGTGATAAGATTCAGTATTGAACACAAACTAAAGGTTAGAATCCTTGACATGTTAAGCCAGTTTATAACTCGGCGTACTGGGTTGGATAACTATTAAAAATACAGTCAGTTTAATCTTATTGTATATTTTCGGCAACCCATACAATTTAGGTCATTTTACACAGCTAGTTACGAGGGATTTATTGTTGCGTATCTTACGTTTCTTTCATTCTTCTTCTGCAACAACTACGTTTCGCTGCCGTATATCAGCATCGATCGTCGGCATTGCATAGTGAACCCAAACTTGCAACTATTCTGTAATTTCACGGTCACATCAATGCATTTAAGGTACCGTTAATTGTGTTACCGGCAACAATGCGCCTGTGCATTTTCTTCATTTCTTTCAAATGCGAGAACAGGCTCTAGTCCTTCTTTGAGAGAGGACAAAGACTTGAGAAGGAAATTTTCCCTCGCATGTCACAAGTATTCAATACGTGAGACGTGCCTTTTCCTTCTCGCACACAGGCTGAGTATTCTCTATAAACAGACTTTACAACAAGGAAAGCGAACCCTTGTATTGTACCTAGGCAGTCTCCCAAAATATCCCACATCCCTATCAAACATCTTTTCGTATTTTACAAATGCTAAAATAACTTCTTGATTTAGGACCTCCTGCGACCTGCTCACTGCTGTGAAACGTGTCGCAAATTAGTAAACAACATTAGGAATCACTTAAATTTCGTTAGAAATGTTGCTCGTTAACATTTTATTTCTTTCTTTCTCAGAACTTTCACGCTTCATCTTTATCAGTACTTTCGTTTGGTTTCTTTGTAGCTTATCCTTTTTCTTTTTTAAAAATAATTATCTGAGCCCTTATTATCCTAACATGCTTCTTTTTCTCTACAGTGTCTTGCACTTTATCATTCCACCATTTATCGTGCTTTTTACTAAAACCTCGTTTTCATTTGCCACATATTTCTGTCGCTGCTTTTCTTATATAATTCTTAAATATAATGGCAGAGTATACTTCAACATTTCCGTTTTTTGTTCAAAGCCATTTATTCCTCTTTGATCGTGTTCTAAGCCCTCGCCTGTCCACAATTTAATCTTAAATATATTGATCTAGAAATAAGTCAATCATACTTTTCACGGTGAGAATGTAAAAGAATGTGCGAATGAACTGATGATGAAGGATAGCAAAAAATATTTATGAAGAAAAAGTATGCGGTAACAAAAGTAGAGGGAGACCTCGTTTGACCTTCGAAAATACAGCATCAGAGATACTGGAGGAAGATCACATAAAAAGCACGAGGATGCCCCAGATGTATGCATATATATGAAACGAGTGGGCGCGAGCGGCTCCGCTCGCTTATTTGCACCCTTAGGAGTGAATTCTAAAAAAACCACGAAACACGTGTTCAATAAAATATTTTTAACAGACTGAATTAAATTTTTTATAAAAATCGGTGGCAATTTAAAGATTTTTCCATATAAGCTTTCAACTCCTTATTTGAACCCTTAGGAGGCGAATTCTAAAAAACCATGAAACACTTGTTCAATTAAATATTTTTAAAAGACTGAATTTCAAATTTTATAAAAATCGGTGCCGATTTAAAAAAAATCCATACAAACTTTCAACCTCTATTTCATCCCTTAAGGGTTAAAATTTTTCAAAATCCCTTCTTAGTGGATGTCCAGAATATGAAAATAAACATCTGCCCGAACTTCACGTTTCTACCATCAGCGGTTACGGCTCTGCGTGCGTCTTACCTCAGTCAGTCAGCACAAGTCCTTTTATATATACAGATATGAAAAGTTGATGAGAGTAGACGAGGTAAAGAGGTATGTAGAGATCGTAGCGTTTGGGGTTCCGTTGTCTGACTTTCCTAGTAGTAATACAGCGTGAAGCTAAGTAAGTATTTAATTACAATTCTTTACATATATATATCATTGTTGGTACCACAGCATCATTTTCCTTCAGTTGCTTATCATTATTCTACACTAATTGTCATTGTCCGTATTAACACATTTTTTTACGAATTCCATTTTTTTAAATAGTTCATAGATGCCACTTCAATAAACCTGGTTTAAAAAAGATATATTTTTTGGTTAAAAATAACAATTTTAGGAGAACTGCTAGTAAGGTTATTTTAAAAGAAAATTAAGTAATGAAATATTTTAACTAAAAATATTAAATAAGTACTCACAATAACTGACACATTTGAATCTTTTCAATATTAAAAATAATGTGTAATTACCAACTTTTAAAAATCAAAAACAAATTAATTATATACTATTCTAATTATATAGAATATATTTATTTCAACATAATCGGCCTACGTATTTTTCTTTACTTTGAAACATGTAATTTATTCTTGTAAGAAATGCTTCAAATAATAGTGCTACTTTTACTACGTTTTGTTAGACTACCACAGTTATGCCATTCCTTTATTACACAATTAAGGTACGTGAAAGGAAGTTCCTACAGAACTGTACAGTAGTGGAGTGCCACGTGCCTAGATGGTTGGGATGGTATTTGAGTTTGTAAGACAATGTCGTATTCAGTTTGAACAATCCTTAGAATACTCTAAATGATACATGTGGGAGAGAAAGCACAGCGAGGAGACGTCTCTACGCAAAGTCAAAGTGTTTCACTGGATTTCTATCCTTTCACAGATTATTCGACATTTCTATGTAGCTTGACGATTAAAAAGTGCTTGTTAAGGCCCAGTATGTTAGTACTGGGCGCTGCATTAATAGGAGTGAATGAGAGAGATCCTGAGTAACTGTCAGGCTCTCTTCCTTTCCTTTTCCAGCAGTTTAGTTATAGCCCAGAGGTGGGTTAGGTAAATTTAGATCACCGTAATCAGTAATTCTTCATATGACCCAGGAGCTGGTTATTTATTGGTTGCTATAAAGGGCAATTGTGATCATTACCAAATGTACGTTTCTAATGTTCTTAATAGAATAATCAATAATACTATATTTTTGTAACATATAAAAGATAAAAATTACTATCGGTTGTGCTTACGATATAGACATATGGCATAGCGGACATTTTTACACCCGACGTACACGTCCATCGCTAGAAAGCGACATCCATACAAACTTTCAACCACTCTACCACTAAGAGTAACTTATGTCCGTACTCAAGGTCAACTCTGCTTCTGCACCAAATTGCATTAAAATTGTTTGTGTAGTTTAGGCGTTGTAAGAGTCAGAGACAGACAGAGTAACTTTTGCATTTATAATATAATAGTAGGGACTAGGGATATACATACTTATCTAATATGTATGTTTCACACAAATCGATTATGCAATTCATTCTGATGAGTAAATAAAAACTAGTCAAGTGCTGGGTCAAGGTCAAGTGGTGGGTGCAACATAATATCTCTATGCGATCTCGAGATAAATAGTCTTGACAAACAGACAGATAGAGACAATAAAATGATACTATAAAGGTTTGGTTTTTTCACCTTTTGAGTCACGGACTCCTGAAAAAATAGGAAAAATATGTCCTATATTTTTAAGTCTTCACTGTCGACTTTAAAAAGTGGATAATAGAAATTTTATATGAAATGTTATCCACACTGGTTTTTAGAATATTATGCAGAAAATTTTAATATGTTTGATTCTATTCCTTACTATCGGCTTACAATTATAAAATAGAATTAAATATATATTTTTTATTTATTTATTTAGATATTTAGACTCATAAAATTTGTATTAAGAATGTAAAAAAGTAAGAATCGATGATTTAAATAAAACATTTTTTATTCCATATCTGTTAGGTCTGAGCATGATCTAGAATTTAGAGAGTAGTAAATAAATTTGACAAGGGCCATAAATGCTACGCAAAAGAAATTGCGGTCGCGAAATGTAAAAATTGAAAAATAACTAAAGAGAACAAAATTCAAACTTATAAAACACGTTACCATTGGTCGCAACAAATTCAAAACGAAAACGAAGAAAAAAATTGTACGAGCTTCAGGAAAACAAATATAAATATGTATGTATATGAGGCCGCCGTGGCGCAGCGGAACAGGGACTGACGTGACGGTTGTGGATTTGATTCTTACTCGGAAACATACATTATTTTATTTATTTTCGTTTTGCTAACAACACTAAGCGCGGCGTAGAGCTCGATCACTCAACATGCCTTAAAATATTGGCCGGAAATAGGGGAACAAAGTATCTTAACACTTTTCCTTCATTTTTTCTTCTAAAAGCGAAATATAGGGTAAAGCTAAAAAAAATATTAAAATTAAAACTTGACGAAAATATATACACGAAGAAAACTTAATATTTTTTTTATGAAAATATTACATCATTTATAACTTATTCTTTTTTGTATAACACATTCGGGTAATCGTAAGATCTTTAAACAAACACTAAAATAATATATATAGAACATAATTATATTTCAGAGCACATCATGTTAATTTTATTAAGATATTGTTTATGTGACTCTATATGAGATAGATGTGATATGTACAGATCAGAATGCGAAAATGTAAATTACTGAACCTGGAATTATTGCCGCAACTTACTTCGCTTTTAGACTTCATTGCGAAAGTTTTTACAGTTGTTGACACTGACTTTACAACAGAAAATGTATCACGCGAAAACCAGCTTGCGAATTTCTTTGTCAAGAATAATTCGTGTCGGGAATGACGGAAGTTTTTGTGGTGAGAATGTTGGTCACACTGAAAGTTGTAAAATATAACAACGTATCTAAGATAAGATGCCGCCCGCGACTTCGTTTGCATGGTCTTTGTGACTCTTGCCGTGGTACTTCCATTTCCTATCCGTTATCTGTAAGTAGTTTTCTAGATGAGCATAATCAAAACTATTAGGGCTTATCTAGGCCACTGGGTTCCACTTCAGATGTTCGTTGTTTTATGTTAACAGAAATTGTTCATTACGTTGAACAGCTTTTATTAATGTATTATATTCATAACTCTTAGAGTTTAGGTGGGCTTTAGGGTTTCATCATCATCAAACCGTTTTTGTGTTACTTGGTCAATTTTTAATGTTCTATAAATTTAATATGTCTTATTGATTGAATGGCGTGCTACAATTTAAAAGTGTCAAACCGTTCACAGATTGGGTCTCCAATGATTCGAACGGCTCTATGTTATACGTGATCTAATGGTGCAAGATGGTACTGGGGTGCACCAGTACAGAAATGAACAGACTATGATTTCGAACCTGCGTCCAATAAAGACTAATTTGTATTTTTGGCGTGAAATACTATCTCGCTCTGCCGAAGACACCTATTTTTTTTAACTTGGCCTTGCTTTTAAGATGATCGCAGTCACTTGAAACGCTACCGCCCAGTCTGCCGCTGCCGTTTCAATTGCATTATTAATTGGTACCTTCTGGAATAATGTCTCTTTAAGAGCCGCTCTCATATTTCAGGAAGCGGTTGGAAATGGGCGACGAAGCCCGACAAAAAAACCACTACTTAACACAGGTTATAAACATCGAGGGTGTAAATAATCCGGTCGAGTCTGCCCATATGTGCTGATATCGCTGGCGACGTCACTTTCCCACACGTACTTTACCCGCCTCTTACGACACCACCTATACTAGGGCGATTCTATTATAAGCAGGAATCACACAGTGAAATCCCGCACATTGCATAGTAGGCAGAGGGAATCCCCCAAATGGGAATCGAACCGACACAGCCTGTCGTCTTTATAGCCGCACGCTGGTGCCCCAGCGCCACAAGTTGCCTCAGTTTTTTTATTAATTTCTATATTTAATCATATGTTTTAGATACACGACAAGAAACAAAATATCATTCGTACATGTTCACTTAAAATTCATTCTATTAAATTATTAAAATTAAAAGCATGTACAATGAAAATTAAAATGTAAATATTCCTTTGATCTATCTCTTAATATACATATGTATGTAGGTGCTCGTGTATGGGGAAAATGTTAAATATATTAAATGTATACTCCGTTGACTAAGCCACGGCTGTTTGTAGAGTTTTTTTATATGTTTACACTTTCGAGTGTGACCACTTTTTTATATCCAATTTAAGTTACTTTTTGGTCTGGTCTAGAATATTTTTCATACGTCATAATGATGATCTTTATATCATATCACGCTTTGTCCCGCACCGCAGTGCAGATAGAGAGAAACTTGTTGAACACTCCGTCTTGTACTTTGCGCCCGAACTTGAGACACTAGAGATTGGGTGGCGTAATTTAGCGCCTTACATTGTCTTTTCGTTGGAAAACGTAAAATTTTAATTAAAAATATTTTACGTCTACGAGTAGTAATCGAACCCACAACTTATTTATGTCAGACACTACGTCGTGTAAACCGTCTATCGAAATAAATTTTAATAAATTCATATTACTTTTATGAGATTCGACTCGTCTTTGTATAATTGGAACTAGAAGGATAAAAATGGGTCTGGAATCTTTTTTTAAAAATGCTTGAGATTATTGAAATGAATAGTGAAAGTTAAATTAAGTACTGCCCATACGTCTTTGGTTATTATAGTATCGCTTACCGTGATACGTGTTGCTTCCACGTCCGCCCAGTTTAGCCGTCAAAAAAAATTAGTCATTGGGTAGGACCTAGCAGTCATTTTTGCACACATTATTTACTAGAGTGGCCAGTATGTAGGCAGGAGAGAGTAGAGTCGTCTATCATATTTCCTATCATTTATAAAAGCCCTAAAATATTTGTTTCACCTGGTTATTTGATAAGACTTTTACTTCCCCAAATCCTCGCTAAGAAAAACAGATATATTAGAAGAGAAGCTATTGAAATACAAGAACATACTAACTTCAATAGAGAGGACGGCGGGAAACTTTCTGTCACCTGGAACCCACTCATTAAATCTTTAAAGTCTCAAACCCACCAGAGGGCAAAATACAGTCAGCTCATTCTGCAAAAATCCAGAGCAGTACATGAGGTAATTAAGAAATCGTTGGTGGTAGTTTGGTGAATGTCCGTTACCACGTCGGATTCCAAAAATGTAAATATAAGCGATAATAATACTAAATATACGCGATTAATCCGGTTAAATAGTTTCATTTTAAATTTCAGATGAATTTTATTTGCATAATGGTCTTTTCTTTACCGTTATGTAGTTAGAAATTTTAAAAATATATTAAATTAAATATAAAATTCAGTCTAGAGCTTCCAGAGTTCTATCTCAAATATCATTCTCACCATCTGGATACGTGGCATTTCACTACTGTGTGATTTCGTAGGAACTTCACTCCACACGCCACTCTATTGTGGAATGGTCTGCCTTCGGCAGTGTTTCCACCTTATCTCCAAAAAGCGCATCTATCTCCAGCTTAAAGGCCGGCAACGTCCGTATAGCTCCGATCACTTAACATCAGGTGACCCGTATACTAGTTTGCCTTTTTAACAAAAAATAAAAGTTATTTGTAAGTATGTGTAATATTATATTTTTTTTAGCTGATGCTGACTTTAGAAATAACGTATTCTAAGTAGTAAATAGGATTAAAAAAATAAATATTTTCATTATTTTTTTTTATTTTATATTTTTTGAAGTATTAAATTGAGGCCGTCAAGGCAAAGGCAAAGGGACAAAATCTTGCGTGCGGTTGTGAGTTCAATTCTTGTATACCTTTGTGATATAGTTTTAATAACAGATTTTCATGGTCTACACAATCAAAGGCTTTGGATAAATCACAAAACACTTCAATGGCATTTTGTGACTTCTTATTTTTATAAAAGTGCGCTAGGAGAGCAGCACCCGCATTCGTAGTGGACTTACCTTTAGTGAAACCATATTACTCACTATGGAAACAATTGTTAATATTTTACTTAAAAACGGCACAACAGAGATCGGTGTATAGTTTCTAGTGTCAGATCTATCTCCACTTTTGTAAAGCGGCACTATTTTGCTATATTTCATTAAGTCGATACTAGAAATATGCGAAGAAATGATAATATTTAAATTTTATTTCCTTGAGTGGTCATCGAACCCACAACCTGTCCCATTTACAGTCCCATTCTTGTGCTCTTGCACGAGTTCAAGACTGGTCTCTACAATAATTAGATTCTCGCTGTATTCCGCACACAGCATGGTAGGCAGAGGGAACCTAGACACTCCGTTTCCCATTTTCCGCCTGATTCTTTAAGCATTGCGGTTTTCATTTTTTTTTTATTATTTTACTTTTTAATTTAAAATTATTTCTTGTTGTATTATTTGTTAAAAGTCTACTCTCTAAAACCATTCTTGTCCACTGATGTCTAAAAAAAATCGGTTAAAAGCGAGTCGGGCTCGTCCACTGTACCAGTTTCAAGTTTGATTGGTCAGCCGGAAGTACAGCTTATAAAAGTGTAGAAATCTAAGTTTGCACTCATTTTGTATGAACTGTAAATATAAGATGTAATATTCTTATTACTTACAATTTTATAAGAAACATAAATTTAAATTCGTCTATATGACTTGAATAAGTGAAAATATCGTCTTTGTATATTTTTGTTTTATTTGATTTTTAGAAAGAGCCCTAAGTACCTCCACCTCATTGGTTTTAACATTTATGGCCGCTACAAGTAATACTTATCATTATTAGCTTGTCCAAATACCTTTGATACTACATTCTAAGCCTTATAATATGTTCCTATAAAGCCCTAAAATATAAAAAAAATATCCCCTAACTCCTAATCGTTGAGAAGTTGCGTCCTCCATCATCCTCAGCTCAGCAATTTCATCAGATGATGATCACAAGAAATATCTGATTATTATAAGAAATTATATAAAAAACAGTACCTAGTCTGTACCAGTAGTACCAGTGTCTGTCAAATTTGAAGGTTTCTCTCAATTTCTCTCATATTTTATTATTACATCCTTATTTAGTGATAATTAGATTAATGAGGAAGTAAATTCTTTCAAATAAAAATAAAAAAATATACACTTATAGATGTCGAAATTATTTTATTTATTACTAAAAATCGTTAAAGAACTTTGATTTTGATATATTTTTATAATTATAATCTATGACAGTGCTTTTTTATAGGTTCATAATATTCTTATTTTTTTTAACAAAATAGAAAGATTAAGAACTTCTACATAGTGTAGTATTTTTTTCTAAGATTCGTATCACGGCGAGCAATGTGCTCGTTGAAGTACCTATGTATATATTAAGAATGTCAAACTGGGTACCTTGTAGAAGTTTATCGCATAATACAGTAGCTTAAAGTAATTTTAAACATGAGTTTTACTAAATCCAAAAAAAAATCAGTCTTGTGTTACTTATATTTAGATATTTTTGTAATATCAGTGCAACTTACAACGAGATAAATACGATCAAAAGAAATTTACATATAAATATTCAGTTAATATTTAATAGTTTTTATATGCTAATGTCACTGTTATAAATAAAGCACAAACTATTATTAATATAAAAAGTAATTTATATCCACAGCGGTACGAAATTACAGGCAGGTAGGTAGTAATCTACCTGTGAAGCGTAAATTGTAGCTGGCGATTGTGCATTGGAAAGATTTGTCCGGCGGTCGGAGCGATGCAGGGCGCGGAGGCGGGGGCTGTCACGTGGAGCTCGGGGCGCCGGCGCGGCCGGGCCGCCCGGGCGCTCGGCCGGGCTCGCGGCCGCGGCATTCCCCTGCCGGCAGCCGGCCGCTCCGCTATGCGCGCCCTCGCGTGGTCAGCCGCGCCCGCTGCGCCCGCCGCCAGCCTCGCGCGCGCCCGCTGCGCCGAGCCCGGCCCTGCATGGTGAGAGCCGCGCGGGGGGCGGGGCGGCAGGTGGCTCCGCGCAGGTGCGGCCCGCGCACGGCCCGGGCCCGCACGCCGCCCGCCTGCGAGCGCCCATGGAGCCTCCCTGGGAGCTCGAGCTCGAGCTACGGAGGCACATCGAGAACTGCGCGTGCACCTGCGACCACATGGGCTACGGGAACTACATGGACTACCAGGTGGCGCCGGCGGCTCACGCGTGCCTGTGCCGCGCCATCACCTCTCCGCACGCCCACGTATGTGTCAACGTTCGCGCCCTCATCCCCGCATGACGCATGCCTCCAGCCTCCACGCTGGTCTGTTTGTAATGCTCATATGTCATCCATTGTGTATATAACTGACGTGTTTTATGTAAACGATGCTTAAGTTCATTTCATGTGGTGATTTAAAGTATATTAGTGTCATTATTTTGTTTGTTATCATTAGTTAGTTTGTTATCATGTCATTTACATGTGACTGTTAAGCTTTAGTGAAGAATTTTGTTTACATTTTTATTATTGCCAAATGTTTTTTTCATTAGCTTTACGCATACAGCAGAGTAGGCAGAGGGAACCTAGTGTTAAGACACTTAGTTCCCCACTTCAAATGTTTTAAGTCCTATATAACAATATTTCATGTCACATGAGTAAAAATGAACAACTGCTAGTTATATCGTTAAGCCTTTTACAATTATACTTAGTCTATTCAGTTAATAGCGTATAATTTTTCTATAAATAATTAATAAACGCAACAATTCGTAAAGATTAAGGCTCGTTTTAAATTTCGGCCAACATGAATATGTACCAATTACTCAGTAGGTTAAGGACTGATGGATGAGTCATGTTTCGACATCTCTTATTTGCTTGCGCAATAACTAACCACTGAATTTGGTGAAAATATAATATTTTTCATAAAATAACGAATTAGATCGAATATACTCGTATATTAACCATGTAATTCATATTACCATAATAGGCAACTCACATTTAAATTAGGAACCAATTGTAAAGAAATTAATTTTCGGCGGAAAGTGGGGAACGGAGTGACTTACACTAGGTTCCCTCTGCCTACTCTCCTGTGTGCGGGATACAGCGTGAAGCTGAGATATTAATCACAAGCATGTGTTTATACACAAAAAATAAACAGAAAAACCTATAAAAGGCTGATGAATAATAATCATCTTCATTAGATTTTTATGGATGTTTATTGTGATGGAATACCTTAAATGGAATCCTTAAGTCGAATCTAGGTTACATCTGCTCCTGGCACCTTCGTTTATGCACGTAATGTAACAAAAGCTAACACAGCAAAGTATACACTACGTATTGCGGTTTTTAATATAAAATAATCTTTTTATGTCACAATAATTAAGTAAAAAAAATACTAAAAGCTTTTATTTTACGTACTCTGCAAATACAATACATTTTACTTTCTTGAAGTATACTTGTATCTAATGTTATATCACAGCGCCATAAAACACACGACATAAGGCACGTTTGACCGAAATCCCTAAGATTCATTTTATGCAAGCAGAAGTAAAGTAGTCTTAGAAAAGTATGTTTTTGAAATGTTTTATGACGCCCATCTTATTGTTGGAAAGCGGGTGTTCTTCAACGCCTTAGCTTTATTAAGACGGTAGCTACCTTAAAAAATAAGTTTTTAAAATTTTAAATAATAGTTTTAATTTCTGTAACTTTTATTTTTTCTAAGGTAAGCTAAGGGTGAATCCTAGGCGAAGGATACATCATTGTCCCTAGGCAAGATAACAACTTTTACGGATAACAGTTAAATTAATCGAGTTTCTTCTTTACAATAGAATGAACAAAGTTACTTATGCAGATAAAAACTTTTACTTATTGTAAGATCAACAATAATTTTTTACTCAGCAATTCATTGTTCTAATTAATTTGTTTCTGTACTTATAAATACTTTAAGTTGTTTTCATGTTTAGTGGAATTAATTTATAATGTATAATTTTATTGTTTTTAAATTTAGTAGGTAGTAGTAGATACCTTAGACATTATTTTAGTAGAGCGGGAGCTAGATCCGTGTCCACTCCAGAACGGTCTGGTGCCCAGCGTCTGTTTACGGACGATAATTTTACGTGATAATGCCATAAGAAAACATTGATAAAAAATTGCATACATTTGCTTTTCATTGAATTATTATCATTAAATTATATATATTTTTTGTATAATACAAAGAATAACTTAATTGAAAATTACAATATTTTTAATAAATTAACATTTATTTGCACTTGTTAATTCAAATATGTTTTTATTTTTAAAAGTATATAATTAATCAGAAGTAACAATAAATATATAGATGAATCACAGCCGAACGCTTACGCCGATTGGTGCCTTTCTATCGTTTGTTCCGCGCTCTCGCTTTCACTTTCGTCTCAGGCGGAACGTGACAATGAGTCATGCTTTTTCGTGTGTGTAGCTGGCGTTCATAGATTTATATGACCTAACCAGTAACCACGTTCAAAATTAGGCTTGAAAAATTTAAGAGAACACCGTTACACAAAAAGATCAGTTTTAAATTGAAATCAAGTCCCCCCTAGAAAATATCTCTAGATACGCCAATGTTACGCTATGTAGCTGATATTGCTGTCACTTCTCTAATGAGATGAAAATGTAAAAATAAACATTTGAGGAATATTGTACACTTATGTCGTGGAGTATTTGCAATGTGAAAATTATTTTTTTCCGAGCTTCTAATAAACTCATTTTCCTCATATTTATTATAATATCTGGAATAGGTATTATCTTTAATGTCACAATCATTGCCTGTTTTATACAATCTAATCTTTTGATATAACAATGAAAAGCCTAACATTTTAAATTTATCCATTGTAAAACATTATTATGACTTTTAATCTCGAGCTCAATAAATATAGGCCAAGATGTTATTTTTTCGTATTGTATTTCACGCTACAATTCTTAGGCCTCTTGAATCGGAATATCGCGATGTCTTTCTTTTGTTAAGCGAATTCAGCAGTTTAAATAGAGGAGCATAAATGTCGGTACAAGTGTAAGCCTTCAAGTAGCTTTAAATTATATGTACATCTTACCTACTTAAATATTTTATTCAAATGTAAAAGATCCAGTGTGGGAATTCTAGATTTTGTCTGTGACATAAAATCAATTAAATCATCTTAACTTTTACCGATTCATGCGTTTCTACTTTCTATGATTTCAGCTATAAAAAGTAGAAACGCATGAATCGGTAAAAGTTAAGATGATTTAATTGATTTTATGTCACAGACAAAATCTAGAATTCCCAGACTGGATCTTTTACATTTGAATAAAATATTTAAGTAGGTAAGATGTACATATAATTTAAACCATATAGCTTTTAATAATATTTTGGGTTTACATAGATTAAACATTTATAATTAAAAATCTATTTCACTTCTACAAATATTCATTGATCCTCTACCAAGGTAGCGATGCTCAAATATTTTTTATCCATTATTTTATTTTCTTTTCGCTATGAATTTTTTTAAAAAGCTAGGCTATAAAGGTTCACTATTGACCCTTAGAAAAACACGTACTATTTTATTTTTAACCGTTCTTTTTTCAAAAATGAATAGGTTCTATTTTTGTTAATGTTTTTTTTTGTTTGTTGCTTACATTCATGATTATAAGCAGATTTTTAAGATCTGTGTCTGTGACTCCAAAAATAACGAATATTAGAATTTGAATATATAAGTATCAATAATTTCTCTTATTATTTATAAAAAAAATCTAATATGAATATATAAATACATATATTTCTGCAGTTTAAGTTTGTGCATATGAATATTGTTTTGAAGTCGATATTTTTTTTGGGATATTAGGTAAATGCACCAATTATGGACAGTATAAGCAACTTTCCATTTTTTATTTTGGATATATATTTGGATTTAAAAGTTAATAAATTTTTTTTTTTCAAAAAGTATTCGATGTTGAAAATCAATTTTGAACTCGGTTTAATGTAATATAATTAAAAAGATACCCCCTGTCAAACTCCATTTATAGATTAGGAAAATCCATTTATGTACCCCCAACTATGGACATTACCCAAATACGGACAGCCATTTATGGAAATTCATGAGGCCAGTCGTAGCGCAGGAGCAAAACGTGTGACTGTACAATCGATTGCTTGTGGGTTCGATCCCCACTCGAGGAAACGAAATATTTATTTACAATTATATTTTCATTTCTTCGCTCTGGTGTCGAGGCAAAGCGCGGCGTTGAGTTCCGCCAATCAACACACAGTGCCACCAGAATTCGGCGGAAAGTGAATCGAAAAAGGTTTGCTCTGAACGTTATGATAATTTATAGTCCCTAAAATAATCTATAAGATTGGCAGTGAAGAATTTTCACAAAGAAATAGTGCGTGATACGTTTAAAGGACTGTATTGTAGCCAATGGAAACCACTTCGAATAAGCTTGATATATTTTTAATGGTTTTATATTAATGTTTTCAACTAACATACTGTTATAGTAGTAAATGTTACATATAAACAATTTTTTTTTCTTTGTAAAAATATTTATGGCAAGACTAATATCTCTTCTTTAGCTTAGACAGCACTATAGTTAAGTATTATTATTAATTATATCATCTATATCACACCAAATTTGATCTGATATTTCAGGCTACCGAAACGTATTTCCTTTCGAGAGAACCATTGTACTTATTTCGTAACTTTTGTTATCAATATTTTTAATAAGTCCGGAAAAGTACTCTCCTTCGTATTTAATTACAACATATGTATTGTTTTAGTAATTGCGGAGCTGTTAGGGATACTATACTATCTGGTCATCAGGAGCCAACTCAAAATTTTGTTCACTTTCTTGATATTCAATGTCAATTTTGTTTTCTTCCAACGAAGAACTCAATGATTGTCTTCTATTTTTTTTTCTGTTAACGGTTGTGTTGTTTTCTTTTTATTTATTACCTTCAATCTTCTTTTTAATAGTTTTTTTTTCTCTTTCATTCGTTTTTCTTTTTGTTCCTCTTTTAGTTTCTTTTGTTTTTCTTTTTTAATCTCACATGTCCTCAATGCGTAACCAGTAATCGGAATAAGTTCCTTAGTAAATTTTCTATTGATGTCTTGTTCTGGCCAAAGTAGAGCACGTTTAAATGGCTATGAAATATTTTTTCTTGTCAAATCTTAAGATTTTAAAGACAAAACTTTGGAAATGGTATTTATTAGCGATGAAAGAACTTTGTTAGGAATGAGATGAGATAGCAATAACTTTTGAAATCATTTTGGGCAAATTCGTATAGGATCTAGATCCGGACTACATAGATACTACATCGATACTATTATTTTCCATACACATATGTGACATAGTTGCTCTTAAGTCACTCGGCTGAATATTTTTAATATCTAATATTTCCAGTGTTTTTCTAAATATATTTTAAACAGCCTAAACTGTTAATTAATTGATTTGGATAAGTATTCACAATATTCTTTGTAAAATGATTGTACTGATTGCATATTAGCTCTTGTATAGTCTTTAAATTAGTTGTTAAATATATTATTAGTTAAATATGTAGTTATTACAGAGTACACGTAGAAAGCATGTTCTTAGGCATTTTAATATAATCTATATAATAATGAACATCTTCGGTCAAGTTCGAGTCGTACTTGTAAACCGAGAGTCTGTACCGGTTTTATGAATGTAAATACACCAAAAGTACAACTGATTAAAGTTGACATTTTGTATGAAATTACGTACAGATAGAAATTTGTACCTAATGGTTTTTTTCTGTAAGACAAATATAAATAAATTATCAATTTTCGGAATATAATTTTGGTATTTTCCATTATACGCACCGTAAGTTATAACTTCTTATCAAATTTCGTAATTGTGGATCAACGGGAGTTACACTATAGTTTTGAAACAAACTGCGAAAAAAAAACGAAGCAACTGTGGCATCATTTGATTGCGATGATTTAGATTGGATTTTTTGTGCTGTTAGGGAACTTGGGGTATGTACCTTCAAGCAATCTTGTAAAAAATAGTCTTGACAGACGGGCAGATAGACAAACAACAAAATGTTCTTATAAGGGTTTTGTTTAATTCTTTTGAAGTATGGGCTTTAAAATATCCTTCACGCTTCACGGGTGCAATCGTGCAATGCCGGTGCGTGTCGCTTGTGAGTTATGAAATATTACTGCAGGATATTTTTATACACAATGTCATGACACAATTTTTTAGAGGTTACTCCCAAAAGTGCGAGTTCTAATTCTCCTACGTTGAAATTAATATACTTTTTTTAAAAAAAATATTAATAAGACAAAAGAACAAATGAACCAACGGACCGAAGAATCTATTCAAAGGAATATGAAGTAAATACATAGAGAATTTTCTTGATATTTCTTTAAATATTAAGTCATTCTTTATTATTGATTTATTGAAACAATTACGAATTAAGCTGAACTGTTAAGAAGTTAACCTTCATCAACAATTCAATTTTGTTTATTTTGTACTTAGAACAATTTTGCTTTAGAAATACATATTTTTATCAACAGTCAAATAATCAAGACGTTGTTAAAGTAATTCTTTTGCCAAAAATCTTATCAGCGCGATTCAGAAAATGACGTCTTATGTACAGCGCCATCTATTACTTACAGTTGAGCTGTAACCGTTAACTGCTGTAACTATGTTCGAAAGAACACTATCATTTTTATGAAAATGTGAAAGGGTGATGAAATGTCTGAATGAATGAATGAAATGAATTTTTATGAAATGTCAAAAAATAAATATTATAATAATACTATCATTTTTATGTAAGCTTATTATAAGTATAGATTACACTTAACAGACTAAAATATTACAATGATTAATAATCCTTTCCAACGTAATTAATATTTAACAAATAATAACTCAACAGTATGTTTTATGCGTTATCAACATTCATTGCTACATGTAGTCAATACATATAGTTGCGTATCTGTTTCTACTTTTTCAAATATAAATTTCTGGAAAACTTTAACTACATAATGGTTTGATAGAGTGTAGCGGTAACCTTTACAGACTACTCAATTTTTTTTATTTTAGTTTGTACTAGCAACTTGCTTTAAAAGTACATATTTTTATCAACAGTCAAGTCATATAATCAAGACGTTTCCAACGTAATTTTTTGTCCAAGAATTTTACCAGCTCGATTCAGAAGAATTATGCTTTACGCAGAGCGCCATCTATTAGGCTTAAAGTTAAACTGTAACTGGTAGGACAGTTAAAAAATGCCGATTTTATGTAAAATTTCACCTAACATTAAATTATATTAACCGAAAACGATGTTTTGCTAAAGTAAAATGATTAATATTCCTCCCGACGAAATTCATATTTAAGTCAAGAGTATGTTTTATGCGTTATCAAGATACGTTAGTACCTACTATTTCTAGTATATCAAATATAAACTTAATACACGGGCTTCGAAGTGAACAAGAAAGCCAGCCAGCCAGAAAGAAAGCAAGCGAAAAAAAAGTAGTTTTTGTTTATACAAAACCAACCGAGAAAATGTTACTAAATAAAATACATGCAAGTCATTCAGATTTTATCAACTTATATATACAATGGTAGTAGATTGCTCAAAAGTCTGATATGCACTTGACGATTCATTTTAATGGCCTTTGGAGAAAAATAGTAGACACATGAATATATATACAATTTTAAATAAAAACATTGAGACTGGAATTTATTATAGTTACCTTAAAATATCATGTTAAATAGTTAAAATAATTTTATAAATTCTAATCAATTGCAACATTATTATAAATTCCCATCTGACATTATTCTTTTCTATGTTATTGTAAATTGTAAAACGGAACATTCACTTATTATATTAGGTAACACGGATGTAGAATTTTTTAAAACTTTGGAAAATATTTAATATGAAACGGTGGTGGTTATCTGAAATGATAATAAATATATTCAGATAACTCACGTACAGTATCATAAATCATTTAGGGCCAGTTACAGATAAAGTTTCAGATAGTTGTCTGATATTACATGCAATCTAGCA
This sequence comes from Heliconius himera, assembly GCA_021202915.1. NCBI lineage: Eukaryota > Metazoa > Arthropoda > Insecta > Lepidoptera > Nymphalidae > Heliconius > Heliconius himera. Next base: position 99,870 of record JAJHJA010000486.1, read on the forward strand.
GGCAAAGGCTGTTGATAACTTTTTTCTGTTTTACCATCAAACTCACTGATAATAATTTGTGTTTTACTATTACAAGGTAAACTAAAAGACTATATTGATGATTTAATTAATAGAATACCGTTCTTTGGCGGAATTCAACGCTGTGCTTTGTGTTGACACTAGAGCAGGGGTTCCCAACCTTTTCTTGATCAAGGACCACTCTTATATCATTCTTGGTAGCAGGGACCACTATGCATGTAGGTATAATAAAAATTAATTGTGATAATCAAACAGAAACTTCGCCTCACCATCCTCAGTCATAAAATTAAAGTCGTTCGCGGACCATATTTCGGCTTCTGCGGACCACTGGTTGAGAACCATTGCACTAGAGCAAGGAAATTTAAAAAATAAAAATTCATTTACTGGAATGGAGAACCCACAATCAGTCGCGTTTGCAATCACACTTTATGCCTCAATATAACAGACTGACTTCAATATAACTGAATAAAAAAAAAATATATAATTCAGATATAATAAAAAAGTGGTTTTTAATGTTTTAAAATATAAATGATAAACATTTAAGAATTTAGAACGTACGTAGCGTACCTAGTTGGTAACGTCAAAACGATTGGAAGTATATGCTCCAAAATATTATTTTCATTTCTGTGTCGTAATAAGGCGATTCATAATTAGGTCTTAGGTAATTTTTTTGATTTCTTTGACATCGCATAATACGTTCGACATAGTCGATATCGTCTTTTCGTTTTTGACTAAGAACTTTTGACTATTAGTCAAAAGTCCTTAGTCAAAAACTAGACTGTAATCTACACAAAACACGCAAAAATGCTCTAAAATTCTCTCATAACGACCGTAGTGGACACTTGAATCGACTGGTACCTTAAGCGACATTTATCTACTAGACATGCCATCCGAGACCCATGAAATCAAAAATTTTAGCTTTTCTGGCAGATAAGGCTATTAAGGACTTTACTTTTGTCGGTGGTGAAAACGGCTCTACTGAATGACTGAATGACTATTATGTTATATCTTTTTGTAAATATGTAAATTGGTAATAATTATAACTTACTTTCTCAATCTAGTTGAATGTCTTAGAAAAAAAATCTTAAATATTTATTTTAATATTTGGTAAATACATGATAGATTCATATTTAAAACAAAATTTACCTGTTTGTAGATTTACAAATGGTACGAGCTAATTTCTTTAATAATAGGACGAATATGGATGAAACCATTTTTGGTGTAGATATATCTATATATAAAGCCATTGTTTAATAAGCAAATAATGAAATGAATTAAGTGGTAATGGAAATGAAAATCTTGAAATGAAAGTAGTAGGATGTATTGTGGTCACTGAGTGACGTTGCTGTATGTTCGTTTATTGATGGAAATATTTTTTTTAAGTATAACGTTATAAAATGCAAATGCCGAAATTGAACAGAATATAGAGGTAGAGGTATTGCAAGAAGAACGAGACTCGAATGCAGTTAAAGACGTTAAAAACGGGATTCCTTCGTAAGATGTTGAGAGCCAATTTTGAAAGTGGTAAGAGAAAATAAAAATATTGTAGTAAAAATAAAGAAGTACGTGTTAATATATCTGGACTACGTGAAGTCACAGTCAAAGTCAAATAATTAAAGTTACAACCAAAATTTAAATTAAAAATTAAAATTATTTTTGAACGTGTAAAAATTTACTATGCCTAAGAGGGTGAATTATGAAAGTATAGAAAAAAAGATGTAAGAGTGATTCCACATGATGACAGGTAAGAAAAGAAGCGAGGAATGTGAGCCCTCGTTGAAACTGAACAGAAATGGTGAGAGATGTGAATGAGAAACTCACTGAGAGTTTGTATGAAGAGATAGGTTTTCAGTTTGACGACGACGACGCTGTTATACGGTAGCGAAACGTGAGTATTACAGAAGAAAAATGAAAAAAGGACGAATGTTGTGGAGTGCTTCGCAGGATATCCGAAATCAGCTTAGCTGATCGAATCCGCTATGAAGAGGTATACACAATGACAGCTATTGGCAAGGATGTCACGGTAAGAATGAAGAAGAACGAGCTCAGCTGGTTTGGGCACATGAAACGAATGAGTGATGAAAGAATGTCAAAGATTTATGATGGAATTTGAGCGGTAACAAAAACTTCGAAAACAGTATTAAATATCAGACGTAAAATTATCAGTAATCGTTTACCGATATACTAAGACTACTAAAATTCGAATCAGGTACAGCACTATTAAGTAGTTCAATAAGTTATACTTTATACATTATACTAATATACATTTTTCCTAAAGTGCTTAAATGCTATTATATTCGTTTACCATGAGATATTGTCTAATGAAATCGTTCTCTAAAGGATGTCTATATATATATATATATATATAATGAGTGCTAATGGCTATTTTAAATATATGTCCCCTTTAAAATCGATAATTGGTTAAAGGCAACGTGTTATTAAAAATACAAATATATATTTACCGTATCTGATCGTAAAGGTCAAATCCGTAGGGTTTAACTGAGATAAATAACGATTGAATACGAGACGAAAGAGTAAAGCATAAATTCTTAATTCAACTAAGTCCTCACAGAATTTACTAAAAAACAAAATAAAAAATCAGCTTCACGCTGTGTCCCGCACACAGCAGGGTAGGCAGAGGGAACCTAGTGTTAAGACACTCCCGTTCCCCACTTTCTGCCGAATTCTGGAGGCATTGCGTGTTGAGTGGCAGAACTCAACGCCGCGCAGAATTTACTACCCAGTCAATATTAAGATCCCAACCCGTAGTTAGTGATATCTACATGTAACAGAATGCCAATCTGAAACGCGACATCACTATAAGTAAAACAAACTACATATAAAATATATTGATGTCTGTTAATTAATAAAAGCAATATTTTAAAGTAATCATTGGGGTTTAAATCGCTACAGTAATGCAAACATAAATGAATTTTAAGTTCTGTACGCACAGCATTCATTAAACATGTTTCGGTCGACGGGGCAACCAGGTCCGTGTTCTATAAAGGAGCGGTGCGGCCGGCTGCCTAGACGTAAGGTAACAATGGGGGCGCAAATTTCACGCAACATTATGCCGTCCGCTGGGGCAGGCTGAGCCGAGCCCGGCTTGCAGTGAATCGATGCAGCTCCGCCCGCCCCGCTCGCGCCTGGTCTCTTGGCCTGTTCGGCTGCTCGTCATGTTTTCACAACTTTTCCCTTGGTTTAGGTCGCCAAGACCGTGGAGAATTTTACCTCCTCATAAATATTAGTTAGTTCAATTCTCCAAGGCGGTATATTTTCCGCTATCTTTCAACAAGCAAAAGTTTGAAAAGTTTGTTTATCATTTTTTAAACATTATTTTTTTATATGGTATATAGTGAAAATTAACTTGCGTTAAGTTGGTCATATATACATATTTTTAATTTTTATTTTAGCTTCACACTGTATCCCTCACATAGCAGGATAGGCAGAGGGAACCTGGGAGCCTAGTGTTAAGGCCCCACTTTCTGTCGAATTCTGAAGGCATAGTGTGATGAGTGGCAGAACTCAACGCCGCTCTTTACCTCGTTACCAGTGAGAGGGAATAAAAATGTTAAACATTTCATTTTGTCGACTGGAAATTGAACCCACAAACTGTCGCACTTACAGTCACATGCTTGTGCCTTTGCGTCGCGATGGACCTCAACTTTTGTGAAATACATTATATATGTAATGTATATAAATTATTTAAATATAACTTCAAAATTTAAATTAGATGACATGTGAAATAGTAAATACATTTCTTTATAAATTACCTTTATAAAGAAATTAAATTACCATTATAAAGAAATGTATTACATTATCATATTTTCAAAGTAAATTAAAATGTCACATATAATTTTTTTCAGTATTATTGTTATAAGTATTTTAACATTTTTTACTAAAATAGCGTAAAAGGAAATATTTGTTGTTACATTATGTCAGGAACACAATCCGTTAAGTCCGAGCAAATTATTGTTAGCAATTACAACGGATGGGAATTTTTCCTGATCAAAGGAAAACTCCGCGTCGAGGGTTCTTTTCGTTTATAGAGATATATATTTATTAGGAGAAGCATTCAGGCAAATAGTTCCTAGCGATTAAGGGAACGTGAAATAAATTTTGGGTAATAAAGGTGAATGTTACTATATGTTTCAGTTAAGAAAAACACATGATTTTTTTTATAAATGCTCTCGTAACAATCATAAAAAGTATAACGCTACAGTGCAGTTGGGCCGCTGGGATGTTTTATTGACTGACATAGTTATTGATTCGAATTCCAGTCTTAGGATTTTTTTATAATTATAATCAAAATATTGGAAAGTACCAAATATATATTACACAGAGCTTACTTGTAAATATTTAGAAATTACCAAAGAGGTATATGTAAAAATTGTATATTTATTTTCGTAATTTCTAAAATACAAAATTGAAATATTGTCTAACTTAATCTTGATATATACTCTGTATCCTGCACACAGCAGGGTAGGCTGAGGCAACCTAGTGTTAAGACACTCCGTTCCCCACTTTTTGCCCTTCTTTTTTTCATCTTATATCATCATCCTTGTTCATATATTTTATGCATGCATTTTTAAACATTCAGAATGTTAAACATCCTACAGAGTAAAGAGACCATTGTAATAAAACTGCGTTCTCCAACTTCCGCTTATTTAGAGTAATTGCACGCCAGAAATTAAGTAGTGGAGTGGTGTTTAGAAATATAATTTATATTCGAAAATTAAAATTAAACCAATTTGGTAAATTTACGAATGACATATATGAACATATAATATATGTACATATATTTGCTCTTTTATTACTCTAGATATAATAGGTAATATATTTAGGTGGCTATATTTGTTTATCCATCCTATCGAGTGGAATCCTGACAAGTGGGGACTAAAGGACAGGGGTAAATGGGTCACATGCTATTCAGGTTTAATATTAGGTCGGACATATGCGCTTGGAAAAAGATACATATTTATAATTATTTTTAATTTTTAACATTTTTAATGTTTATTATCTACTTTCAAAAATAGATATTGCATTTGTTTGCAAAAAATAATTTTGCTTAAGCATAACATTAATGAAATGCTTACATAATTTTTCAGTAAAATTAAAAGCTAATATTAAAATAAAGGATGTATAAAAAAATGTAATGTATAATGATTTATTTTAACTAATTAACTATGACACATTGTATAATCTGTGTTATTGTAAATAGAGTAAAGTATTTGTTTAGTGGCCACTCTGTTGAAATGAAATCCCGACGAGTGAGGGCCGTTCGCGCCAGTTCTCTGTAAATGGGTCACAGGCTATTCAGATCCCAGCCTCTGCCTATATTATGTGTGCCCCTTGCATAATTGAACACACGGTAAATTATTGTCACGTCTCCAGATGCTTATAGACGCATTCTAGGATTCTTTCGGCTTGTAGATATCTTCTAGCTTAGTTAAAAAAAGTCCTATTTGATATTATATCATAAAATAATGTGTTCTTTATGATAATCTACTAGTAATAAAAAAATAAACAAACGTTATATTATAATTATCCATTCCTAAAATATATAATTAAAGAAATATTATGTAATGTCATTTCATCATCCATGTAGATACCCTGTACAATATTATAACTACATACATACATAAATCAAACAATATTTTGAAAAATATAAATGAAATAGTATTTAGCGTCAACCTTATTTGTATGTCAGTTACAAAATTTACCCAACAAGAGTATTAAAACAGCTTACGCTTTGCGTGAATGTTTCTAGCATGGATAGTATTCAGTCATTAAACTCCATTGTTATTTAAACGCTCAGCTTTAGAGAGCTTACATTTATCCAGAAACCATTTGCAAGTATAATTTTTTTATATAATTATATACACTATACATATTTTTACATATTTACATTCCACAACTATAGTAGGTACATGAGGCATGAGAGAAGAACTAGACAGTTTATACCAAAACGTTGAAATTTGTATATTAACTTTATGATTTTTAGGGTTGCGTAACATGGGGAAAAAGGAACCCTTTTAAGATTACTTTGTTGTCCGTCTATCTGTCTGTCTGTCAAGAACCTTCATCTCAGGAACACTTTGAGATATCGAGTAGAAATTCAAACTACATATATACTCACATCTATGGACCCATGATTTCCTAAAAAATTGTATTTCTATTATTATTATATTGCAAAAACGCATATTTCGACACTATGTAGGGAATCAAAATTAATAGGGTACTTCCGGTTGACCTTAGCATTTACAGCTAGTACTAGTTCAAAAAAAATCTGAAACTATACATTTGTGGCTAAATTCTAAAAAAATATAGTTTTAAAAGGGGGAAAAAATTGGTATTAAAGCCGCCAGTTCAAGTAAGGTATTAGATGAAAGGGCTCTGGCTAAGCTAAGCTTGAATTTCCGACAAAAACTCGAGACCTCCAATTTTTGTATGGAATCCTCTTTTTCCTCCGAATCGCACTTGTCAGATTTTTTATATAGCACTTCAGATCGAATCTACGTACTTCATGCGGTGTAGAATGTATACTACATATATTAACACAGAACAATATGTATGCAGAATTATATTTATAATATAAGTATATACAACACGTACCTAAAGTAATATATCTAATTCTATTTGTTTTTTTTCAGGCTGCAGTTCCGGAAGGTATGACATTTCCGGGATCTGTGCCAGACGTGGCTGAGAGGTGTGGCCGTTGGGCGCCAGATTCACTATCCGCATCCGCATCCGGTAGCTCTGATGAGAAACCAACACCTCGAAGGCCCCGCTGGCGCGTAGCTTTAGCAGCGCTGGTTGTGTTGGCCGCGCTCGGAGCAGCTCTTGCACTGCCACTAGCCCTAGGCGGCGGGGGCCGCGCCACACCTGAACAACGGTTAACGACAATCCGACGCATGTTACGCGACTCTCCACTGGTGGACGGACACAACGATCTCGCATGGAACGTCCGAAAGTTTCTTCATAATAAAATTGGCGATTTTAATTTAAGTGCTGGCTTAGAAGGTTTGGAGCCGTGGGCAAGATCGCGCTGGTCGCACACGGATATTCCACGGCTAAGACTTGGTCAAGTAGGCGCCCAATTTTGGTCAGCATATGTTCCATGTGGGGCAAGAGACAAAGATGCTGTACAATTAGCGCTTGAACAGATGGATGTCATTAAAAGAATTGTTGAAATGAATGGAGCACATCTCGCTTTAGTTACTGATGCAGCAGAACTTTTGGAAGCACACAGAGAAGGTCGAATCGCTTCGTTGATAGGTGTGGAAGGTGGTCATGCTCTGGGTGATTCATTAGCAGTGTTGCGTGCTTTTTATCATCTAGGTGCTCGATATTTAACAGTTACTCATACATGTGATACTCGATGGGCGCGTGCCGCTGGCACCTCAGGTGGACTCACAGAGTTCGGACGCGCTGTAATTCGGGAAATGAATCGCCTTGGCATGATAGTAGATCTGTCGCATGCAGGTGAGGAGACGGCGCGTGACGCTTTAGAAACTTCACAAGCGCCAGTCGTGTTTTCTCATTCAGGTGCCGCAGCAATTTGCAATTCTTCAAGGAATGTACCAGATGACCTCTTACGAATGGTAGCTGCAAATGGTGGAGTAGTCATGATAAATTTTTATGCAAAACTTGTTACCTGCGGAGAGCGAGCAACAGTAGAAGACGTTATTACACATATTAATCATGTGCGGAGTGTAGCAGGTGTAGAACATGTGGGGCTTGGAGCAGGATATGATGGCATCGATGCACCGCCTGAGGGTCTAGAAGATGTATCGCGATATCCACATTTACTAGCAGAGTTGTTACGTGACCCTGAGTGGAGTGAAGAAGATGTGCGAAAGTTAGCTGGTATGAATGTGGTACGCGTTCTCCAAGACGTAGAGCGTGTGCGAGATCAATGGCGACGCGCCGCCGTATTGCCTGGAGAGGAAACTCCGGGCGCCCGCCACGGCGAGTGCGTATACGGGCCCGCGTGACGTAGGCTGCGTGCCGCGCGCTTCCGCGGCCCTCGTCATACTGCTCAATATTGACACTTGTTGATCGTAGTTATACATGTATATTAGTGTCCAAATGTGATTTAGAGATTAAAGTAATCTTTACCTGACCTCGATGCACAAATTGTTTAGCTAAGGAGCCGCGCGTGCTGGGTGCTTCGTCTCGACGTCGGCCCGCGGCTCGACCGCTGAACTCTTCTCCATCCACGCACACGACTTCGTTGACGAATGCCCAATACGATCCGCGATTTATATAATGTGAGCCAAGATTAAAAAAAGGAATTATAAAAAGAATAATGTGTTTATAGAAAAATAAATATTCTTTATTTATAAAAACATATTGTTTTATTTATTTATTACTATCTCTATATAAAATAAAAGGATTCTGTCTGAAAGTGAATTCTGTACATGAAAGATATAAAAAAAAACAAAAATTACTTCTTAATAATCACTTAGCAGAATTTTTGTCTGTCGGTATGTCTGTCTGTCTTTTTATTTGTTCGTCAATCACGCAAAAACTACTAGACAGAAATTCATGACTTTTTTGTATGGTGATAGCCTAGAGTTTGGAGGTATTTATATTTTTTTGGGTTTCATCCCGAGTTTCATTATAGTTTTCTTCAAAAAAATTAAAAACCGAAAATACAAATTATTTAAAATTCCGATAACTACTGGATGGAAGTGAACAAACTTTAGCATGGTAATAGTTCAAAGCCTAATGTAACTATAGAATAGTTTTCATCATGGAGTATTAAGCAATTTTAGTAAGAAAAATAACATAATTATAATTTTTAACAAAAAAAGCTACTTCTTTAATTTCAACCGGATCTCACAATCAGAACTTAACCAAACTTTCATAAAACTACCCTTCATGTGTACCCTTTCGCATGTGTTGTATTAACTATTGGTATATTTTTTAAACATTTTTAAATGTTATTCCACACTTAGGAAAGAAAAATTTATACGTTTCTAAATAAGTATTGGTATATTATAACCAAAAAATTATTATAAATATTAAATATGCTCAATTACATTAGGGGCTGTCGTGGCGCAAGGGCACAAGGATGTGACTGTAGAGCGACGTTGTGGTTTCGATCCCCAGTCGGAGGCATAAATTAATATTTAATAATATTTTCATTTTTTCATCATAATACAAACTCTAAAAAAAACGACATCATATTAAAAACCAGTCAAGAGCGAAACTCTTTTGTACTAATTTTATGGTTATATTTTAACGAGAGTAGGTACTATTCATAAGTGTTTTGTAAACAATGAAATAGAAAAGGTTTGGTTGGTTGTTTTTTTTCTGTGACATGCATTATAATTATCATTTTTTTATTAAATAATGTTCTCACATCTTGCCAAAGTTCATAAATCTAGGTCAACAGGAAGTATCAAGTACCGTCTAGGTTTTGTTTACGCCTTAAATACACGCCAGACAAACGTACAAAAACAGATAAAGTGATAAACGGAACCCTTTCCGTATTTTTTTCGTACCTTTTAAGGAAAAAAGGAACCCTTATAAGATCACTTTTTGTCCGTCTGTCTGTCAAGAGCCTTTATCTCAGAAACAATTAGAGATATCAAGTTAAAATTCAAATCATATACTCAGATCTATAACTCCACGATTTCCTAAAAAAAATCATAGGGTTAACTCCGGTTGACCTAGAACTAGAAAAATTGCAGCAAGCATCTACAGGTAGTACTAGTTCTGAAAACTATACATTTGTAGTTAAACCTAAAAAATAATAACCTTAAAAAGGGGCAAAATTTGGTATTAAAACCGCTAGTTCAAGTGAGGTATTAGATGAAAGGGGTCTAGCTAAGCTAAGCCTAAATTTCAGAAAAAGTTCAAGACCTCCAATTTTTTACGGTACCCTCGGTGGGCGAGTCAAATTCGCGCTTGTCTGGTTTTTTCGTTTGGGGAACAGAACCCTAAAAATATCCTTTATTTAAGTAGCGTACTTTTTTTACTCTAATTAACTAACAAGAACTGCCATAGAGGCGATGGCTATAGATGAATTCACAAGGGACTCTGCAAAGGCTACCAGTATAAAAACCTGGCCCAAGTTAACAACAGCGGCGATGGATCAAGTAACACCACCCAATCTCCTACTGATTATAGGGCACAAAGACAAGAACGCTTTCCTTGAATTTGTCGCAGTCCTTAAAGCTACTATAAAATTAAAGCTCTGAACTTGCAACGATATAATGTTAGCCTTTTAGTAAAGGCACTCGGAACGGGATTCTGGAGGTAAAGCTCAAAGAGTCAGAAGCCGCCAAATATAACAACAATACCGCCCAAACCATTACAGGCAACATCAAAGGTACATAGCGGTGTATAATACTGCAGTTGTCTTTGTGAAGTTGGATGAAGAGGAAGTCGGCGGCACTTAAGATTCCATTAAAACAAAAAAGAAACTATAAATAAATCATTGTAAATAGTAGTACTGTATATAAATATTGTAAAATAGTAAAATTGTAATACATATTAAAAGGTATTAAATAAATAGATAAAGAAAAGGTATACTAAAAATATGTGGAATCTCTTAGGAATTAAATCTCTAGATAATTATGTCTAGTTATAAGCCTAGTTTACGTAGCAGATAAAATATAAAATTAAAGCTGATAATTATGGAAAAGTTAAAAAAAGGTACCAAGTGTCTGTAGTGTTTAGCTAAAATATATATTGAAAAAAAAAACAAGAACTACCTTCTTTAAAACTTTTTTCTATTGCTGTTTGTTATTAGTTCAAAAATACATCTATATTTCATTTTTTATCCTCTTAAACATAGTCCGACTGTACAGTTTGGCTTTATTTTCCATTTTTCTCAAAGAATCCAATATTTAGAAACTACAAATTCACAGATATATTTTATAATCTGCTGAAAATCCACGAACATATAAATATATGGTGGCTAATGGGTATTGAGTTCTCCTAGCAGTTAACTACCATTGATTGAGGTTCAGACTTCAGTCAGTCACATATTTATGTAATAAAAAAATAACGTTAACAGATTATAACTTCTGAACAACAGAATAAACAAGACTTATTATTTATCAAAATAAAAAAATCTGGTTTTCAAAAAACAAAGCAAACATCTACATCCATGTTTTAATTTGAGAGTTTACTCTATCAGGCTACTACACATTCAATACAGGCCGTAGTAATACGGTAAAATTTTGTGCACGTCGTAAAATAAATAAGTACGTTTATTATACCTAATCCTAATTGTCTATACTATCCGCAAAAAAGGATATATATTTTTTTCTATTTCTAAATAATCTTTCAGTTATTTAGAAAAATATTTAAAATGTTATTAGAAAAACACCGATAAGGAAAATTAAGTAATTAATTTTCAATTGTGTTATTAGTATTAATTTTATTAAACGGATGAAATATGAATCATTTGTTGATTTTGACATTAGATTACAATACATTATTATCTGTGGTATATTCTCATTTCAATTTATGTCTGAACTCTTATCAAAATCAAAAGTGACATTTGTTAATTCTTAATTCATTTATTGTTTCTGAAATCGGATTCTAATTTGATCAGTTTCCTGTTTATGTGTTCTGTAGTTTACGTTTAATGAATTTTATTTTTTTAATACACTTATTAAAGTTTTCAGTGCAATATTTTAACTAATATCCATTATTCAGGTGAGTTTTTACGAATAATAAATTGTTTGTGTCCCTATGTTAATTCCTCAAAATCAGCATTTTGCACGTCCATTTCATATTTCCTCTATTGCATGCAGCCTAAATTCGAAAAGAGGATGGATTCTACTCCAGGTTTGTCTTATAAAATCTTTGTCCTAGGATAAGTTTAACAACTTTTGATCACCTCCTTATATTATGACATTGTTTGTATTATCATTTATGCAGTGTACGTCATATTTGTTAATATATTAGAAAATACCTTATTGTGCATTATTTTATTTCTTTGATAATGATTGTGAAATTCTTTTTCAGACACATTTAACGAATCTGTTTCATCTATATTGGAGCGTAAAGTTCGTGGTTGGCTAAGTGGAGTTATTGACGACATGCGAAGGAGTAGTCCTGTTCAGCAATGGCTTGACTCAATGCCAGCTGACTCTGATATAGATGTCCAAAATGAAACTGAAATAACCTCTGATAATGACCATAATCACTGTGAACAAAGTAGGAACTCAGAGTCTAAATCTGATGAAAATAAAGCCGAAGGAACTATAACTGAAAACACTGTGGTAGAAAACGAAATACATAAAGATACAATTCATGATGATAACAGCTTAGATGTCCCAGCGCAACGAGAAGCATGGAAGAGGAAATCTTTAGAGAGTGGTGTACTTACAAGCACTCCCCATTCAAGAAATGTGAAAATGAAGCTACAAAGAGATCATTCAGTCCAATCAGAAGGATATGTACCAAGATTTAAAAATCCTTTATTTAGAGACCATTCATTACAGGTAAACATATTTTCCAATAATGTAGTAGTAACTACCAAATCTAATTTAAAAGTTTAGCATAATTTTAAATATGAGTGGAATTCTTATATATGTATCTGCATCTAGATCCAAATTGTTACATCTATAATATCTATGATATATACAATATGTGACTAAAGTATATATATATTTTGAAGATTTTTTTTATTTTCAGTCAGATGCAAGTGGTTCAAGTGGTAGTTCTGTTTTAAATGTGTTAGGCGCCAGGAAAGTTGATGCCGAGTCTGTGCTATTAGCTCTTGGATTCGGCCCAAGTGAAAAGCAACAAAAATTGCAAAGAATTCCAGATAGATTTTTAGTGCCATCAAAAGTGAGTGTTACCTTTTTTCTTTTATTTAGCTTCTCACTATATCATGCACATTGCAAAGTAGACAGAAGGAACCTAGTGTTCTGTTTCCCCACTTTCCATTAAATTTTTGAGATATTACTTAGTGAGTGGAGGAACTCAATCCACCACACTTTGCCTTCTTACCAGTCAGAGTTGAACCTACAACCTTCGTATTTACACTCATATGCTGTGCATTGAGTTTAACTTAATATTATATTACTTTTTAATAGAACAAATAATTACTTAATAATTGCATCCAATTAAAAAAAATCTATATATTTGGTTTTTTTTGGTAGCTTAAAGGAATAAGTACAGAACAATTTATTAAAGATGAGCAACATTCAATGCGGATGCATGATTGTGGAATTTTTGGTTATAGAGGCCTTACTGGTAAGTAATTTTATTTTATACATAACATTTATCACAAAATGCTATTAATAAATACTAACATAACATCATTTTACTAATAACTTAACAAACACTAATAACTTTCAATTTTCTATCAAATTTTTCTATTACTAATATGAGGCCATACATAAATTATATCATATATAAAGGAGAATTGACTTGGTTGTCTATTATGTGACAAGGAATGTTGAGGGGGGTGAAAATTTATAAAAAAATAACTGATATTACTATAGGTAGGGGGGGAGGGGGGGGGGGGAGACTGGCAACATTGCAAGTCAAATTTGTTACACCCCTGACTATGTCAGAGGGATAAAAATATCATGAAATTCATGTAACATCCCATTAGAAACTTATATCTTTGAGAGTTTAATATATAATATTATATATGCACTAATATATTATTATATGTTTAATATATAATATTATTTAATATATAATATTATATATACACCTTTTTATTGTTAATGTTTTCAATGCCATAGTTCAGAGCACAGAATTATTTATTACATCATAAATATCCTTATTCACTATCAATCATGTCAATTATACAATGAATTATTGTTATTATAAACAAAATAACAAAAGTCAAAAAGCAAAGCTTTTTCTCTTTTGTTGACTTGAAAGTGTATAATTTTCAAGTCAACAAAAGTCACAAATACAATTAAAACAAAAGAGATTTTTCCAAAAATGAAAGTCATTTTTTTTCAATCAAAATAATTAAAAACCATAACGCCGCACACGCCTTATTCACGAAATCGAGTCGTAATTAATGGCGGCGATGTTGAATTGCGTAAAATAGAACGCGAGATATCCCTTTCTCGTTCTAGTATGTTTTTTGAAAATTAAGAGTCGCAGGTCGGCAACGCTTAGTAGTATTTTTGTAGTAGTATATGTTCACGTTATTGGTATCTATTCGTAATCGCGTCACACGAAATACAGTATGGATTGTGAAATGAAAAAAAAATCCTACATCAAAACTGTTGAGGTATCTTGATTAATTTCTTTAGGTATGGGTTTGAAATATATTACCCTATATGCTGCCTGCCTGTACTGTTTAAAGTGTATTACATTCTTGTTATAAATTATTATTTTTTTCTTAATATATATAGATCCTATTGGACTAAGTAATAGCTTATGAACCCAGAATCAAAGCAAGCCCAACTTTCGTTATTTTATAAAGCCTTAAAGTTTCTGTGCGCACATACTCAACACTGGTATGTACTAATAGTGAATATGGATTTTGGATGTTAGTTACTTAGGCAGTTATTAGGTAACGAAGATGCAAAAATTTGTAATACCTAACTTTCGTTAAATTATAATGCTCAATTTTATTATATTTTCGTCTTAACTGATGTTGTCAGACCCAGTCAGAAAGCTCTAAACTCTAATAAATATTTGATAAAATAACAAAGACCTGGCCCCTATTCTATTATTGGCTCTTTCTCTCTCTCTCTATTAGTTATTGATCCAAAATTTGTATTGGTTTTAAAGTTGATGTGCATTACTTATCAATATTTGTTTTTATTAACTATGCATTTCACACAACATAATATTTTACTTACACAACAAATAAATGATCCATTAAGAACAAACAAACAATAAAAAAGATATTGTTTTTATGTTATTAATTTTTGCCAGCGCCTTCGCCGGCGTCAATTTTGATTAATATTGCCAAAACTATCGCGCGTCCCATAGGATCTGTTAAATGTATGTGTATTAGTTTTAGTTTTAACATTCGTTCATTTAACGTTTAGTTGATCTTGATTCTGCCTAAATATATTATAAAAATCCCAACTAGCTGTTTCACACTCTCTGAGGCTGTGTGTAGAAAGTTTAGGAGAGAAAATAATTAGATATTACTACTTCTTTTTTATGCAAACCTGGCAATAACTAAAACAACAAAAAACAATTATCCAATTTAGTGCAGTTGTTTAGAATTTATGCGGCCTATATACATTTTATTAATTCATTTTTATATATAGATAGATATAGATAAAATACTAAGGTCATTCTTCTGCTTCATATAACCTGGGATACTAATTCACTAACACTATGGTGACTAACAACAGATCACTGTACTCCTGTATGCCGCTTCATGAAACCTTTGCCATCAGGTTGTAATAGATCGTATCAAGTGCCTGAAATTGCTGTGCAGTAAGTACCAGTACATTTTTAAAATTAAAAATGCTTAGTTAATAATGTGCTTATAAAATGTTTAATATTTTTATCATCATATTATTTAATTGTCAGATTACTTTTTAAGCTTCACGCTGTATTCCGCACACAGCAGGATAGGCAGAGTGCACCTAGTGTTAAGATACTCCGCTCCCCACTTTCCGCCGAGTTCTGCAGGCATTGCGTATTAAGTGGCGGAACTCAACGCCGCGCTTTGTTTCGACACCAGAGCGAAGAAATGGAAATATAAATGTAAATAAATATTTAATTTTCTCGAGTTGGGATCGAATCCACAACCAGTCAATTTTACAGTCACACTTTATGCTCCTGCGCTATGACTAGCCTCACTTATCAGATTTATTTAGTTTAATTAATTGTAGATTCAAATTAATACGTAATACGTCTAACAGTCAGAAAGAATTATTTATTAGAATTAGAGTTCGTAAAAAACAAAACACATGAAAATAAAATATCAAATAAATAAATATGTTTTGATATGAATATGAGCGTTTATCTGTTAGCCTTGAAGTATTTATAATTAATAACAATAAGTCGTGGCGCAGCGGCACGGAAAACAAAACCGACTAGTTGTGGATTCGATCCCCACTCGAGGAGATGAAATATTTACTTAAATTTATATTTCTATTTCTTCGCTCTGGTGTCGAGGTTAAGCGCGGCGTTGAGTTCTGCCACTCAACACGCAATGCCTCCAGAATTCGGCAGAAAGTGGGGAACAGAGTGTCTTAACACTAGGTTCCCTCTGCCTACCCTGCTGTGTGCGGGATACAGCGTGAAGCTGATTTTTTTTTTAAAGTATGTGGCAGCGCCACAGCTTCTCACTGCAATCGCGACTGTCGGTTCGTTTTATACTCGGAGGAATTAATTATTTTCCTTCCCTCTATCTACCCTGCTATATACAACGTGAATCCAAAAAATAACAACAATAAAACAATTGCAGGGAATCCTCATGTTCCACCGTCGACAATTGTAGCTAAGATAATGGACTGTATCCTCCAGGACGACGTGTGTCGTGAGGAGGCGTTGATGAAGAGCCGTCACTCCATAGCGGACATGCGCAGTCCCGCAGCTATACACGCACATCTCACTTCAAGATTAAGAAGTACTTAATGGAAATATTTAAAAGAGTATGTTATGTATTTTTAGGTTATATTATCTGACAGGCCATTTTGGATTGGTATATAAATTTCGTTATGGTAAATATAAGATAAATATTTCAGGTTTTTAATTATGAGCTTCGTTATTGTCATGTGTTTTTTTTTAAATTCACTTAATTTTTTTGCACTTTGAATGTTTTTTTATACGAAATTGCTTAGGGAAATAATAGTGCTTAAAAGTGACTGAGATGAGTTTTTTTAATCGTACTTTAACTGTGGACCAGAACTGTATAAATTTTTAATTAGTTATATGCAACAAATTTAAAAATAATAATAATTTTATGCAAAAAAAATCATGGCTCAAGAATCATTCGATTTCGATAAGCCTGAGCTAAATATAAATGACATTTTTGGAATTCTCTTTGCCGTTTTATACATTTTTGTGTTTTTTAAATATTTTTTACGTACATTTTATAGTGCATGATTATCTAATTAGCATAACATTTAATAAGCAAGTCGAATTAATTATGAAAACAAAACAGAAGGTTATCCTATAAATACCTACATATTATTCCACTTTACTTGGAACCATTGATTTTTTTTAATGTTAAACTATTAAAACTAATACATGATAAAGACTCAATTTAAAATATAAAAACATATCTCTGTAGCAGGTATAAATTGATAATCAATTTCTTATATAAAAGAACCATATCTAATAAAAAATATTTACCTTTCCTATAGTAATTATATAGTTTAACTAGGTGAATTTATTAAGTAGTTTTACTAGTTTTTAAAATAAAACTGTGTTCTATCATATCCTATCTATTTTCTAATTCCTACTATTATTTATACTTTTAGACTTCTCTCTGTCTTTCTAAAAATAGTGTCTATTGAAATCACTAACGCCTAATAGCTTCACGTTGTCACATATATAGCAGGATAGGCAAGTTTAATCTAGTGTTAAGTCACTCCGTTCTCTACTTTCCGCCCAAATAACCTTGCGTGTTGAGTGTCGCAAAGGAAATTGAAATAAATCCTAACTATGAATGGATATCGAAACCACAGCCGTCGCATTAATAGTTAAACAAATGTTTACTAAAAATAAATGTTGCGCAACTACAACGTTGACATCATATTTCCATCTAGTTGAAATAAGATATTTCCTATTTAACTTGTTTGTTATTTCAACATTATCTTCTTGCTGGACTATACCTACCTACTACTGTTTAATATGGATTTTATTAATTAATAAACGAAGGGTGACAATGCTTCTTGTTCTAATATATTCGTGAATTTAAAGAGTAAAAATAATTTAATAATAAATATATATACATAATATGTTTATTATTAAATTATTAGATTTATTATTTCTTCAATAATATGTCCTTATAAAGATGTGTGTCCTAAATATCTTTTGTGTCTCATGTCGGGACGAGTACGCCTGCTTTTATTTTATGCTCCATATTATACTATAAATTGCCTTGTTGCCGTATCGCTTTAAAAGAACATTAGGGTACCGATACACTAAAAATTTTATTCATTTTTTCAATAAAAATTAATAATTTAAATTTTTTAAGTAAACATAATTATAGAAGTCAAAGTAATGTGAGTGAGATGAAAATAAATACTTAAACAATAAATAAATTCTTACATAGACAATTCTTTATATGTGAGTATTTGTGAGGAAACATACATACTCCTTTACTCACCTTATTTTTATTTTAAAAAATATATTAGGCGTGTAGTTCCATATTTAAATTTAGATAAGGAAGTAAGTACTTATAGATATGTGTGAAGTATGTTATATTTTCGCAAATTATTACAAAGTAATAAAAACATGACTTATAAAAACCAATATCAATAAAAATATAACAAACATCATAAGCATTTTTAAAATAAAATGGACATAGTCCATATTTTAAATTAGTAAAATTAAGTCATAGTAGACTTTCAAAAATCTATTCTCTTGTTTGTGTTATGTAAATTTAGCAGTTTTAAAGTAGGTTTACTATAGTCAATACACACTTAAAGTAAAACTTTAAATTTATGACCAAAATGTTCATATACCTACTTATAACTTGTATATTTCTCCTTATTGAGATTGATAGAAATTATTACAGATATATATTTATTCAAAAGTATTTTATTTGTATATACAATACACATATATACTTATTGCAAAGATGATGTTTTAATATAAATATTATTTGTTGCAATATTAACTAGCTATAAAAATTAAATATTGTCACGATTTGAGTCTTAAATATAACATAATAACATAAAATACTTAGCTTTATCTTTGGAAAAAATCGCCAGTTGTTTTTTAATGATACCATCAATATTAAAAGGAATTAGGCCTGCTATTAAGTAATACCTAATTTTAACTAGAAAAAACTATTAGAATATTTTAAAATCTATCATGTTTGCATTTCTGTTTGTGTTTTGTTGTGATTTTAAATTTTGTATAGAATCTAGTATTTTGTAGTTGTTAGATCGTTTTATTATGTTTTGTGTATAGATTTTAGATACATTTTAGTTTGGGCTGTGTTTAGAAAAAGTCATTTTATGTGGTGTGTTTTAGATATAAGATATTTAATTTTGTAGAACATATTGATAATAATAATTATGTTCGATTATATTTATCATTTATAACTATAACTTTTATTGCTTCAGATCTTTTTTGGATTGTTTTATCATATTAGTACTTAAACCGAGCAAAATAAATTATTAAAATTATCTTTGTAAGACAATGTTGTCAAATTACTTAATAACAGTTTTGTATTTTTTTTTAAATTATCTAAATATAAAATTATATTACTTTTTTAAAAGATGATAAAACTTTGACATATTTTTATTTATTTCCGAAATTTAAAACTATGGTTACAATTTTTCTTTCACATTAGATTTTTCTATTTTATATCTTATATATAAATTTACGAAATACAATATTAAATATATATAATAGTGTCTGTAAAGTAAACAATTAAGTACTATTAATGCTTGGTTTGTTCCTGTGAATTATTTTTAAGTTGTTTTCTTTAAAAACTATTTTCACCTGTGCCTTACCCATGTAGGCTGTTAGAACGTAATTTATACATATAAAAGTACTTAATAACATCACACAATATTTGAATCAAATTTGTAGATTTTTATTGAATATTTTAACTTCAATCAAAATACTCATAACTTTGTACTAACAGTCTACATAAATCTTACATATCTTGTAGTAATAGTAAAAAATGTTTTTAATTATTTTTAATGTTCATGAATTCATGATACTTACCGTAATAAACAAATTTTGCTCATTTACGTTACTTAAAACATTGTTATACATAATATCTTAAAATATAATTTTTATTAATGTTTTGATAATTAAAAAGCAACTTTATGAGATGTAAAATATATTCCTATTTTAAAAAGTTTTGTTGGTTTTATTTTATAAACTTATATATGAGTCAATTTAATTATTTATTATTGGGGATACTAGTAAAGAGTTATTTTGTTAAACCAACTGTGAAACATTTCTTTTCTGATACAATACTTTCTAAATTCATCAAATATGAACATGAACAGCGCGAAGGGTACTGCTAAGAACCACCTGAAATGAAAATTCTTAGTCGATTTCAATTTTTATAGCTTCTCATTGTATCCCAGTACATTGCAGGGTACGTAGAGGAAACTTGGGAACCTAGTTAATACACTCCTTTCCCATTAAGACACTTTTGTTCTCCGCTTTTGGAGGAGGCGTTGTCTATTAAGTGGCGGAACTTAATGCAAGCAGAGCGAGATAAATGAAAATATTGTAAGCTCAACAATTAAATTTTCAATCGGGGGCAGTTGCTTGTAGGTAACGTCCCTTATTGGAAGGAAACTCGTGTGAAGTATTGTTATTGGTACATATCACATATTATAATTACGTAGAATTTCTTTCCTAATAATTTAAAAACAAAAAGACGATATGTGTTTTATCTTGTTTTTAAAAAAACTCTAGCCTTTTCCGGTTTCTAACATTATTGTATATTTATTTCATTTGAGTCGTAATCGAATCCACAACCTCATGTGCCCCTGCACCACGACCTCATTTTATTAATGTCATATTTTTATTTATTTTTATCTTACCCAATTTTGCAGCCTGCAAAGTGTGACTGTAAATGCATCTGTTTGTGGATTCGATCCCCACTCCAAGAAATGAAATATTTATTTAAATTTATATTTTAATTTCTTTGCTTTGATTTCGGGGCAAAGCGCGGCCTTAAGTTCCGCCACTCAACACGTAATGCCTTCGGAATTCGGCAGAGAGAGAGAGAGACTTTCTTCATTTAATTTATGCCGTACACAGCAGGAGATACAGCGTGAAATTGATAAAAAAAAAACTTTAATATTGTTTTCATAAAAACATTTACCATCTTAACCGTAGAGGATATGTTCTGAAGAACGTGTTTATGCCCGGCGTGTAGCACACTGCACAAGCCAGCGTTATTTCAAATATCAATCCCATATTTAAAACATTATTCTTCATACCTTAAATATGACAAAATTGTGTATAACGAAACCAATGTGGTCAATATATCGGTACATCTAATTATATCACTAAAGACTCAAAGCCTTGATTTTATTTTACAAAATATCCTGTGTCTTGGTTGAATAGATTGGGTGTAAAAAACAAACTTACATTCACATTTATAATACTTGTATGATGTATTCTTTACTAGATACTGGCAATATTCATCTAGTTTGAATAGAGTCGTCAAAGGCACTAATTTACACAATTTCATCATTATAGTTATATAACGAATTAGCCTTACCAACATGAAACAAGGAATTAAACCTTGTTTTACAAATTACACCATTCATCATCTGTGTGACCACTATAGCAGCAAAGTAAGTGGCTTGACAGGCGCGTTCGAGCTCTTTCCTTTCAGCATACGTCCACTCTTGACCTAAAGAATCTTCCACATCGCTTACCGCTTCGTTATCCCATTGTTCTCTTAAACCTTGAGTTTTTATCTTTATGAGAAACGTTTATTATGAAACATATTATCTACTATTGTATCTTTTTTTTTTTGTACTTAGGTATAACTATATTTATAGTAATGAGGAAACAACTGCGTTTACATGTTCTCTAGATGCATACAGTAATTGAAAGAATAAATTTCATTCATACAGAATATCCTTATTTCTAAATTGATAATAATCTACGCTATACGCGCATGTCAGAGTGGGCAGAGGCATGTCAGAGTAACCAGGGAACCTATTGTTCCACTTCCTTACCCATTTTCCGTCGAAGGCATTGCGTGTTCAGTGGCGGAACTCAGCGCCACGCTTTGTCTCATTACCAGAATGAGTGTTAATGGAATTCACAACCTATCGCGTTTACAGACGCACACTTGTGCCCCTGCGCCACGAAAAGTAAAACACCAGCAAAATATTACTCACCAAAGAGTTTAGATGGATAAAATCCATGTTCAGCCATAACAATGAAGTAAGCGAACATGCCGGCAGAAAACTCGACTAAACCTAGATGTCCATAGGCTAGACGCAGCATGCGCGACGACACGAGTGGGTCCGAGCTACGGGGAGGTCTCGCCATTACATCCTGCTCTGCGTTCTCATGGGACAGCGACACTGCTGGCCACATATCAGTGCCCAAGTCCACGCATAGAATTGTCATGACTCCTATAATTTTTTTTATGATATTTACTTAATATTTTTCTATATTTTAATATCTTTTATAGTTAAATGCATATTTAATAGGTAGTTATTTTTTTACTATTTGTGTAAAGAATTAAGACACGCGTAAGCGCGTCCAGCCAAGCTAAGGAGCTGCAAACGCGCAATGTATATTTTACACGAATTACTTCAAGCTACTTTTGAGCCCCTCATTACTCGTAAACCAATTAGTCTACATGCATGAAACTTTGCGAATTTGTTAAAACCCCCAAGCTTGTGGTTTATATAAAATTTAAACTATTTAACTGAAACGGTTATTGACTTATTATCGTTTAAAAATCGATATTTTTATGACTGATTCACTCATTATTAAAAATATAACCTACTTCTGAATAGCCTACTAAATTGATATTTTTATACCAAGGTGGACTGCTATACGTGATTGTTATAGAGCTTGATTTGATTCTGAGTGAAAAAAAATCTAAATCAATATTTAGCATTTAGCTTGGCTCTCATTTCACATATATGTTTTTGCTGAGATTATTACGTACGTAATAGCGTAACTTATATGAACATATATTACCTATTACCAACCTGTATGTGTAATTAGTATTAGTAGTTAGAGTATTATATAATAAAAATGTGAGTGTTTATTGTTGTATAATTTATATAGATAATCAAACGTCAAAAAGAGGCCAGTCGTAGCGCAGCGGCACCAAGTGTGACTGTAAAATCGACTGGTTGTGGGTTCGATCCCCACTCGAGGAAATGAAATATTTACTTAAATTTATATTTCCATTTCTTCGCTCTGGTGTCGAGGCTAAGCGCGGCGTTGAGTTCTGCCACTCAACATTCGGCAGAAAGTGGGGAACGGAGTGTCTTAACACTAGGTTCCCTCTGCCTAACCTGCTGTGTGCGGGATACAGCGTGAAGCTGATTTGATTTATTTTATCAAACGTCATAGTTTGTCTAGATTTTGGGATTAAAAAGTGTTTTTGGAATTTGTTGACCTAATTATGAGGTTCTTTGCCAATAACATTGTACGTATTTTAAAACTAATAAGAAATTCTTCCAAGGAAATTCTATATTACTTATTTATACTAATATAATATAGGGGAAGAGTTTGTCTGTTTGTTTGTTCAATAATTAGGAACTCATCGTATTACTTTAACCGTGTGCACTGCACAAATATTTAAATATATGTAGGTAAGTACATTGTACTACAAAATTTTCACAAGGCATTTTGTGACAAAAAATAATTGCAATGTGATTTTTAACGTTTTTATTTGACATGGATATTGAAACTTACGAGGGAAAGTAATTCCATCATCTAGGAATGAATGAATTTATAAAGACAAGCTTTGCCTTTTATAGCATACTTTTCGAGAATATGTAAATCATAAAATTATTAAAAAAAATATGGATGTATAAATATATAATCTATCTTTTGGGAAATGCAGCGTAATATAAGAATTATAGGTAAAATGCGGGCGAAACCGCGAATGGGCCGCTAGTGGAATATATGTGTAAGTATGGCTTTTGTATTATTATTGATACTTAATACACATAAATAAAAATTAATCACCATCACGTCACTGTGGCAGACATAGAAATTCCATTCCAGAAATTTGTGTGACTGTAACGCGATAGTTGTGGATTTGATAACGACTCGGAATTGAGTTCCGCCACTCAACACGCAATGCATTGAAAATTCGACAGAAAGTGGGGAATGGACTGTCTTAACACTACGTTTCCCCCTGCCTACCTTACTATATGCGGGATACAGACAAAACATATATTGTAAGTCTGTTTAAAAATATATAACATTAGGCAAACCTTATGTGCAGAAGGGAAATAAAAACTCACATAGCTTAACAATGTGTTCGCTGTACCTGGTTGACAAAAACAGAAATAAGAATCAAGTGAGCACTCACCCAAGGGTAATGGTATAGAGAACAGAAAAAATACCATAACCGGTATAATTTCAGGCACGTTGGAAATGAGAATGTAACACACAGATTTCTTTAAATTATCAAATATTTTTCTTCCTTCTTCTATTCCAATGACAATTGTTGAAAAATTATCATCCATCAGTATCATATCAGCAGTTTGTTTCGACACCTGGTATTTTATGTTTTTATTTATAGTGTTTAAACTTTTATCTGGAAATTTCTTTAAAATACAATTTTTAAAGTTATTACTTGTGATCCAGTAATCCCCATAGAAATGCCGATGTCTGCACGTCGTAGAGCTGGCGCATCGTTCACGCCGTCGCCCGTGACAGCGACTACACCGCCTAGTCTTTGACATGCCTCAACTATTTGTAATTTTTGTGTGGGAGATGTTCGCGCGAACACTTTAAAATCAAATATTACGCCACGATATTTTTGTTTTAATATTTTGATTAGTTAAACTATTAAATATAATAGGAAAATTATTAGGTCTTTAAGACATAAAAACAATAAAAAATATTAAAATAGTAAATACAATTCAAAAAAGGAAACATTAAGTTGTATTATATCACGAACTTAATTAGGAAAGTTATGTTAACCGATTTCATAATGCTTCTCCAAAATGAGGTTTAGTAAATCAGGGGTCATATTCCGTAACTCTGTGCCTGTTACGACGTGGCAGTTCGGCGTTGTTCCAATCCCAACCTCCATAGCTACTGCACGAGCGGTAGCTGGATGATCTCCTGTCACCATCATTACACGAACACCAGCTTCCCGAACGCGGCAAATTGCTGAACGAACCTATGGTTAAAATGATAATTGTTAGCTAAAATGGGGAACGGAGTTTCTTAAAGTTAGGTTCTCTCTGCCTACCCAACTGAGTGCGGAATACAGCGTGAAACTGAAAAAAATATTGGAGTAGTAGTATACTACTAACATTATTTAATAAATATTTTGTTTAACAGTAAGTAGTTTATAATTGAAAGCACTTAACCTCTTCTCTTGGAGGATCTTTTAAGCCAAAAAGACCAAGAAATCTCAAATTGTCGATTGGAAAATTCATATTTTCTGTGTCAAATTCGAAACCCAAAGGATACTGTTCCGAGTCCAATACACAGTCAGCTAATGCTAATATGCGTTCGCCTGAAATATCGATTAATATTGAAAATAATTTATTTTTCAGATCTTAAAAATAACATTAGTCTACAAAAGTTATATAAACATGATGAATGAATAAATAAAACTAGGAATATACTTTTACCCGTGTTTGCTAAATTTTCTATGGCTTTGTTAACAGCTTGTTGAATTTCAGTTGTCATATTTAAGTTGTTTTCGCTTGAAGCAACTGTGTTGCACCGGGAAAGTATGTACTCTGGCGCGCCTTTCATTACTAACAGATACTTTGAAGAGGTTTCATCTAGATGAATACTGACCTAAAAACCCACATTTTCCTAAGACAATAGTAAAGGAAATATCCATAAGCACTTAATCGTATAAGTTAAGTAGGTATAAACTGTAAGTATTGTATTATTTAAATAATGTTTAATGTACGGCGCTAATTTAATCTTTTTTTTTTTGACATTATAATACTTTAAGTCCAAAAAGTACCAAGATTAAAATTCAAATGATAAAAAAATGAAATAATAATGTGTAAATATATTCATATGCATAATTATATTATACTAGCGGCCCGCCCGCGGCTTCGCCCGCTTAAGCTACATTATTATTCATACAATCTATCATACAATCTCAAACTTTTTCTATTCTCATACAAATTGAAAACTAAAGAGCCTACTCAATGAAATAGTTGTATAAAATAACTGTTATAGCAATTAACAATTTTTTCGTACAAAGCATAGTTTAAAATAAATATCACTTTTTTGTTTATGATCCGATTGTAGTAAAACAAACCCTATATGTTAAGGGAAGCTTGCCAGAATCCAATACTGAAAACTGCATTTAAATTGGTTAAGCCGATACTGAGATTAGCGTGAAGAAACGCACAGACAAAAATTTTAAAAATCGTAAAGGCCCCAATAACATTTTTTCTCATATATCTTCCATGTACAGACACTGATTCGTTATGATTTTATTATAAGTATAGATTTCCAAAACAAAATTAATTAACGAGTATCATTTTAAAATTATTTAAAATAATACTACAGGTGGGTTACAAAAGATTATCGCGACTTAATTCGACTATAAAATGTAAAGTTACATTTAGCCATTATCTGACTCCTCGACCTCGTATTTAAATGAAACCTACCTGACCCTGTGGACTAAAAAATTAAACTTTATGGCCAACATCAATTTTAAGATATAATTTGTGTTCCCATTCATTTCAAAAAAATGTTAAATAACTTGCATTATATTTGTAAGTGGATAAATATTTTTTTGTGAGATTTTATTTAAATCCTTATTATATTTGAGGAAAGGAAGCGGAACCACTATGAAATATATATTTACTACAATTTTATTAATAATGTACATATACCTACTAAATAAAAAATGCTTGAAATAAATAGTTACGACACATAATGAAATGAGGAAAATTATTCAATTGCCTCTAAACATACAGAAATAAGGAAAATATTCGTACTTGATACTTATTAACGGAGTTAAAGGGGATTTCGGCGACTTTTAGATACGAATCTCTGATAACCTCAAGATCTTCATATTTATTCAAAAATAATAATATGGCCTTTTCTGAAGCATCGCCGCTAATGACTCCACTCTTAGAAATAGAAGCATTATTGCATAAAATCCCACATATTTTTAAGGAATATAGAGCTAAAAAAATATTAAATTCTTTGTAATTTTATTTAGCTAAGTACTTGAAATTTAAATGTATGCAATGAACATATTTTTTGTACAGTATATATTATACGAATAACTGGAATAGATAAGTATGTAAATGTATTATATTACCTTTGCAATTGTTTAAAGCTGAAAATAAATATTGTAGATTAAATATATTTAGTTTCATATAAGTACACTATAATATCTAAATGAATCGAAAACAAATGAAAATATACGGTCAAATGCGAGTCGAACTCGCATACCGAGGGTTCCGTACCAATTTTTGCATTGTATGTCAACGAGAAGTACAACTTATAAACGTGAACAAAGTTAATTTTCCAGTGCTGTATTCGAATATGCACACCAAGCTCTTTCATCTGGTACCTCAATTAAACTAGCGGCTTTAATACCAAACTTTAAGGCTATTGTTTTTTAGGATTTAGCCACAGATATACATTTTTCCTGAATTTGTACTACCTATAGATGCTAGCTGCCGAATTTCATAATTGTAGGTTGACCTATTAGGAAATCAAAATTAATAGGGCTTCCGGTTAACCGGAAGCCCTATTAATTTTGATTCCCTTAATGATTTTGTACGATGTAAACGGCCATATCTTTCTTTTAAGTAAATGTAGAAATATGAGTTTTTCAGGAAATCAAAGGACAGTAGACCGGAGTGTATGATTTGAATTTAAATTCGATATCTCCAAACGTTGCTAAGGTCGAGCTCATGACAGACAGATCCTTTTTTCTTAAGAGGTACGGAATTCTTAAAAAGTTATTTTTTAAGTAACGATAGAAGGAGCTTAATATAGTATAAACTATATATTTATAGATGTAAATAATATTATTGAACGATATCTATAGCACGTATTAGTTAATAACAATTATGATTTAAATAATAATGAAATGAAATTTTATAGAATTGCACAGGCACAATGTACAGTTTTATAAAATTTAAAGTTAAATGAATCAAAAATAAATATTGTTTTTTAAAGCCAGGAACATTGTAAAAGTATAATTTAAATGTTTCTATTCACCCCATTTAATGGTATCTTAATTATTTTCTAAACTTTTAATAAAAATAATGTTTAAATTCATAACAGGTAAAAACACTCAAAAGCCAACTTGCTCTCAAACTTGAGACGTATTTTAATACTATGAGAATAAACTACTATAATAAGTTATGGAGCACGGGTACTGCGAATAATTTACGTTAAAATGTGATGTTTTTATATAAAGGTTTACTTTCAAAATCCATGCTTGCAGCGGAGTACGTTGTGTCCCATATCCAAACGTGTTGGACACACATTTTATTCTCTGTTAATGTGCCAGTTTTATCTGAACAAATAATAGTACACGCTCCAAGTGCTTCAATTGCCTCTAAATTTTTCACTAAGCATTTTTTTCTTACCATTCTCTTGGCTGTTAAAGTTAAGGAAGCCGTTACCGTAGGCTGTAAGCCTGTAAATATTGAAATATAATATAATGACAAATCTATTTCTGTCTATTATTTGAAAACGAAATGATTTCTTTAAAAAAAATACCTTCGGGTATATTAGCAACAATTATTCCAATTACAAATATGACGGTTTGTATTAAAGGATATCCGAGGAAAAGACTAGCACCGGCTACAAATAAACCCAATGAAAGTGCCCACATCGACATATAACGCATAAATCGGCGGATCTCACGCGCCAGAGGAGAAGGGGCAGGCTCCAAGCGAGCTGCCAAACCAGCCACGCGACCTAAGGCAGTTAAATCTCCACAACACAGTACAATACCTAGAAACATATGTGTATCAATAATTTTATATCTTTTAAATATAAATATGTCATGTAAACACATACAGCCCGCGAAGCGTAAGCTTTGAATTTGACTGACTTTTTTTTATTTTAGAATAATTGCATTAACCATCATTTGATAAATTTTCAGTCGGGAAGAAATGATATATTTTTCACGTGATTAAGAGGCTGCAGCTATCCTACCCACCCACAGAGCAGCAGCTGACGTTCACCATGCCTTAAAACTAATATATAGTCTTCAAGCATCTCACGAGTTATCGCTTGAGAAATGACTGACAAAATTTGGCTCACGGACTAAATATAAGAAGATACTAAATTGTGTAAATACTGTACAGTCTAAGTTAGGATTGGGTTTCAATAATGTATTAAAATTTTCTTAAAACTTATATCGAATAGATTCAAAATGACAACGGATTTTACAGTTGTTGGTGTGCCCTTTAAGAATGAGGTTTAACACACCGCTTCAACCCTCCACTTTTTGTTTTTTATAAGTGAGAATCGAACTCGTAACTATTGTGTTTACAGTCAAACGCTGTCCAACTGGCTGATCAGCAGGAAAAAATAATATAATTATGCTATAAGAATAAAAAATCGGAACTCTTCGAAGATATCTTAATCAATTATTAGTTTATTATATCAGATGAAGTTATCCTCAAAGACAATTTATGACACTTTGAACTCTTAAAAGCACACCCTAAAATGTTTACTTATTAAATAAAAAACCTTTAGCCCATCCTTCAACACAAAGTGCAGAAAAGAAAGCAACATTAGGCGATTCCAAAATATTTGCCGTTCCATCTGTGTTTCCCCGCGAGACCGCTACACTCTCTCCCGTCAACGATGAATTGTCGACCTACATACATGCCATGACAAAAGTTTTATTTTTGTTATTTATATTTTTGTTATTTATATTTTAATAATTTTATTGCATTTAATAATTTCATTTCTTCCTGGTAAGGAGGGAAAACGCGCCACTCAACACGCAATTCCTCAAGAATTCGGCGGAAATTGTTTTAATGGGAAACGGCGTGTCTCAACACTTTGTGTTTGTGTTTAGTTCCCTAGTTCCCTCTGCCTACCCTGCTACGTGCAGGATACAGCGTAAATCTAAAAAAAAAGAAAAGAAAAAACACACATACTTATATTTTAATTTAATTACTGCTTTAAAGACTGCTTACTGCTTTTAGAGGCCGGTCGTGGCGCAGTGGCACGAGGTGTGACTGCAAAACCGACTGGTTGTGGGTTCGATCCCCACTCGAAGAGATAAAATATTTACTTAAATTTATATTTATATTTCCATTTCTTCGCTCTGGTGTCGAGGTTAAGCGCGGCGTTGAGTTCTGCCACTCAACACGCAGTGCCTCCAGAATCCGGCAGAAAGTGGGGAACGGAGTGTCTTAACACTAGGTTCCCTCTGCCTACCCTGCTGTGTGCGGGATACAGCGTGAAGCTAATTTAATTTTTTTTTACTGCTTTAAAAAAATATGAGGCCACTTGTAGCGCAGGGAAGGCCAGTCGTGGCATAAAGTGTGACTGTAAATCGACTGGTTGTGGGTTCGATCCTCACTCGAGGCAATGTAATATTTATTTACTTATATTTTCATTTCTTCATTCTGGTCTCGAGGCAAAGCGCGGCGTTGAGTTCCGCCACTCAATGCCTTCAGAACTTGGCGGAAAGTGGGGAATGGAGTGTCTTAACACTAGTTTCCCTCTGCCTACCCTTCTGTGTACAGGATACAGCGTGAAGTTGATTCTTTTTTTTAAGAAATTTATATGATAAAAGTATTATATAGTACATGTCAAGATTATAATTATAATACTATAAATTTTCCTTATACATACGTTTTATATTATACATATTTATTAAAACCAAGTACCGAGACGATCACGTCATACATTAATCGCATTCGTTATCAATGAATTTAAAAAACGTACCTAATTAAATTGAAAAAAATATATTTTTTACTTTGATAAACTGTGTTGCCTTGAAAGCGTTGGAAATTATCAAAGTGTCGTAATATTTACATATCACTAATTACTTTATCTCAATTTGAAAAAAAGAAATTGTAAAGTGAAAATAAACATTTGAACATTTAAAACCTAAACTTTAATAAATAATTTCTAACTTTGAATCCTTTACTGTCAATAATTCGTATATCGGCCGGTATGACATCTCCAACTTCAACATATACTATATCTCCCTTGACTAAGTCGCACACCTGAGTTTTTCTATTTAAGACACCATTTCTTAAACAAGTCGTATATAATGGTATCATGTTATTAAAGGTTTTCATTATCTGTAACGAAAAATAAGTGTTCAAAATAATTTCTCTGTCGTGTCGTAAATACAATAATTGATAATTAAAATCCCGACGCTAAAAACTAAAAAAATATACGAACAAGTAGAAAAAAAAACAGATCATTTTCAAATAGCTTAACATTATTTTCTATCTTTTGGGAGGTACTATGCTGCGAACAGATACACACTCCAATACGCTACTTTGACACGTCAAACTTATAACACTCCTTCGTTTTCTTGGCTGTTAATAATATGATAGTTTACATTTTAGTTTGTAATATGAATAATGATAAAATGAATATAATATATATTTTTTTAACAGCCTCACGCTGTATCCCTCACACAGCAGGGTATGCAGAGGGATCCTAGCGTTAAGAAACTCCGTTCTCCACTTTCCGCCGAATTCTGAAGACATTGCATGCCGAGTGGCGGAACTCAACGCCGCGCTGAAATTAATATAAAAGTGAATAAATAATTAATTTTCTCGAGTGGGGATCGAACCCACAACCAGTCGATTTTACAGTCACACTTTGTGCCTCTGCTCCACGACCGGCCTCAAATATAATATTGTTCTTTAAATTTTAATAAAATGAGTATAATATTGATGTTTATAATATTGTTCTTTATATTTATATATATTTTATTTTTTGTTGTAATAAAAAAATTAAAGTGATACCTTAGTACTTTTATAATTTTGGAAGAAACTAAAAAGTCCACAGATTATATCCACGCCAATCAACACGCATCCTAAGTAAAGGTTATCAAAACTAGGATCTGGTTTCGTTGACAACTCTATTAAATATGCAGCCAGACATAATATAGCACCAACCCAAATCAAAATAGAAAACCCTTAAAAAAATAATCATATATATTTATTAGGTATTTCTTACTCTCACTAAGTTCCCTCTGCCTACCCTGCTGTATGCGGGATACAGCGTGAAACTGATTTTAAAATATATAGTATTTTTAAGTATATATATCATCACAAATTTTGTTTCTATGTATTTCCAGACAAATGCAGTAGTGCATAGCTTTAGCTTTGCGTGATTTATCGTTTTCAAAACAATAAGAAAGATCTGCATTAGCTTACCTCTTTATATTTTGTTTCTATTATAAACTAAGAGAATATTAATAGGAGAGAGGTAAAAGCGCGGCGTTGCGTGCCGCCACTCAACTCGCAAAGCCTCCAATATTCGGCGGAAAATGAGGAACGAAGTGTCTTAACACTAGGTTCCCTCTGCCTAACCTGCTGTGTGCGGGGTACAGCGTGAAGCTGATTTAATTTGAGAATATTAGTTAGTGAATCTCTTGATATACCTGTACATAATGATTTAAACAATAATCGTTGCCACATGAAGTGAGTAGTAGGGGTAAGAGTATTATATCCATAGTAACTTAATAACTCATTTGCCTGTTCACTAGTTAGTCCCTTAACTGGATCAGTATTTAATAAAATGTAGAGTTCTCCTACAACAATATTAATTATACGTAAATATAGTAAAAATTGGACGCTTTCTTAGAACATGTAATAGCGGAGAAACGGGACAAAACATAACAGTCATATAGCAGCTTTGTAGGTAATTTGTACATACAAAAAAAATTTAAAAATGTACTATATATTATTTTAATAAATCTCTCTCTAATGGCAATCACGGCAATCCACATCAAGAATGGTGTAAAATTCAAAGAAGCGTAGTAAAAAAAATACACATGGGTTATAAAGAATAATAATTATAAAAGGTAATTACTATTATAATAATGATAATTGTTAAATAAAATAAATTACGTACGTTTATTATATGTACGTACATTTAAAAACAAGTTTCTTTCAACTAGGTACTTTTCACTTTTTTTTCATGGAACACGTTTTGTATTTTTGAATACAATTAAGATTACGTTAAAAAAATATGATGAATTTTCAATCCAAATCCTATATAAATAGTCCTATATAGTACTTATTTAGAAAACGTATAAAAATTTGAACGTAGCGGGACTCGAACCTGCGCCTCCTGGAAACCGACCTGGTCGGTTAGGTTAGGTTTTAATTTTTATACGTTTTCTAAATAAGTATTTTTCTTTCCTAAGTGTGGAATAACACTTTAAAAATGTTAAAAATAGTCCTGTATAAATGCAAATCCTATATAAATAGTTGAACTCACTGAGAGGAATGAGATGTACGTCGGTTTGTATCTCTCTTTTTAAAGCACTGAGCCGCGAACAACTTAAATCTCTTGATCGAAGTCCTTTTGGATTATTTGGTCGGAATAAGTCCGATATTGACGATAAACTAGAAGTTCTGGAAACCATTATATAGTACGACCGATTTAGATCTTATTATGATCTTGCAATATAGCAAATGTTTTCACGTTAAATCTAGATGGCCAAGCCGAATTCATTGAACCGGCTCAAAAATAGTGAATATTTTTTTAAAGTGTGTAACTTAAAATTATGAAACAAGTGTTACTTTGGATTTATAGGGTAGAGTTGTTGTATTAATTCTAAATCATAAAAATATTTAATCATATTTATAAATTTTTTAGGTAGGTAAATTATACAAAAATAAAATCGTTAGAAGAATATTTTATTTCGATTCTTTTTTGATTACTTTAATCTTTATACACGATCATTTTTATTGCTTGAATTTAACAAAATGTAATTTATTAACAAAATTAATAAGCCAACACCATTTGCATATAGATAAAAATAATATTCTAGAATATTGTATAAAGTAGTATATAGTTTCGATTTTTCACCTATACACATTTTTTTATATATTTTGGGGTGAGGAAGTGAACCTTTATAACTTTGATATTTACACTCATTTAGAAACCTACAAAAATTATGAACAGCCCCTGAGTTGAGTCAAATCAGTTATTTCGTACACTTCCAAACGCTACTTGACGAAAAAGACTTTGTAGACAATATTCATTTTCTCACGATTTATGGACCAGTAATTTTAAATAAGAATAAATTGTTTTCTTTTTATTTCGTATTTCGTATGTACAATACATGTGATGGTGATGCATTTATAAATAATAAATCTTTATTTTCTTCTCACAAAGCTTGGTCTTAATAAATGCACATTTGACAAAGAAACCAATGGCGAACAGTAAAAAGCTAATGTGAGAGACTGGTGTCCATATGGGGACATACCTGTTTTATTTATTTATTTATTTATTTTATATGGATCTCCAACTGTCGTACATATTGGTTTACATTACATACATTCTTAGGATATACTTATGCTATTATGTACAACTGATTATGGGAGAACACATCATTCAAATGATAATGATATGATGTTTTACAGATAACCAGGCCCTCATCTCACTCTTTTCTCTTATAATCTACAATAAGAGTGGTTTCAGACAGAGAAAATATTAACAGTATAGACTTTAGACTAATCGTTAATATTTATATATTAATAATTAATTTAAGCTTACATGATCAAGTGTGTGTGTGCACGTGAGTATGAGTGTGTATGTCAGTATGTATGCGCGTAAGTATTTATGCATGTGTCTGCATATTAGGAATTAAGAATAAATTCTCAGTTTCATCATAGTAACAGGGTTTAAGCCATTCCGTTACAAGCTTTTCACATTTATTTTTAGGTACAGGATATATGGGTAAGTATTGTTTTCTTTATTATATAATAAATCTCCAAGGAACGGACGGAATATATGAGAAAAACTTGTTTTAAAATTGCTCAAAGGACAAATATTTTTTGTTCTTCTGGAAACCGGTGTACTTATGGGATCATAGACAGTTACAGAGTGCTTCTTTAGGATAATATATAATATAAATAATTGACGAACAGTTAAGACATTGCAGTGTTTATATAAAGCAGAAGTGGGGTACTGAAAAGGAAGAGAGTATCCAGTTTTCAAAATAGATCTTTGGACGCGTTCAATTGTCATTAGAGTTGATTTAGAAATGGCACCCGATGTAACGCAGTTGGAAAGTGTTGGCTGACATAGGGGTCAATATAAATTCCTAAATACATAAATTAGTTAGCGAGTTCTCTCTGCAAGCTGTTCTATTTGATATTTAAAACTAAGTGTGCTATCTATTAAAACTCCCAAATATTTAATCACACTAACATTATCCAAGGTAAGGGAAGAGCAATAAATGTAAAGAATCCAATAACTTTATAATTTACTACGATCAAAACTAAATCTAATTCGCTTCAATTCTTGCAATTCAATTTTATTGGTCCTTATCAGATCGTCTAAGTAAATTCTTCTTAATAATCTCTTTGTTGTTAGCATGGAGTTTTGTGATTGGCTCAAAATTTCCGTAATTCTCTCCCACGCTTTCTGTTGTAAGTCTTCAGGCTTATAAACGTTATTAACAAAACCACACTCGAACGCTTCCTTTGCAGGCATCTTGTAATTTAGCATCAACATTTCCATTGCCTATAATTTATTATTAAAAAGACTTATAATTAAACTGAGATAGATAGTCTATAACCATCACAAAATACACATCAAAAAGATTACCTTTCTTTCTCCCATTATCCTCGGAAATGTAAACGTAGAACATGCTTCAGCTACAATGCCTAATTTAGTAAACGGAGTGTAAAAAAAAGCCTGAAATAGTGAAATAATAATAAAAAACTATTTAGTTACAGACATAAAATAAGTATAATAACTGGAATAATATTGTAATATTATTTTGATATTAGCAATTTCATTTTAATGTTATTTTAATTTCTAACAAGATATATATCTCATAAAGTTATGTACATATTTTTATTAATGACAATAATAAATAAGAATAATTCAAGAAGAATAATTCATACATCTATTAAGTAAATATATTATCAAATAACTATATAGTACCGAATAACGAATATTACTTACATTTTCAGATGCGAAAACGAAGTCGCATAAAGCTAAAGTTGTCGCTGCTACGCCCACGGCCGGTCCGTTGACTATGGCTACTAACAGCTTAGGAAAAGTAATAAAAGCCTCAATACATTTTACCAAAATATGTAAACTCTCGTCAACGGAAATATTTACGACAGCTGTGAGGTCATTTCCACTGCTGTAAATATCTCCTGCTCCCGTTAGTACGACCATTGCGATATCCTTATCTGCTGCTGCATTATTCAATATTTCTGTTAATCTAATATACATGTCGACGTCGATGGCATTTTTTTTTCGAGGATTATTAAATGTCACTATCTTTATATCATTTTTCGTTTCCTCAAGAATTGTATCCATTTTTCTTAGAGCGTGTCAAACATTTATTGATTCTAAAAAATTATTATACATCATTTGAATATTTTTTCTATAAAATATTATACAAAATTGATCATACATTTTCAGATCAGATCATTCATTAAATATTTTTACTTTTTCGATATTATTAGCATGTGAAGTACATGCGCACAATAGCTATGAAATGTAGTTCTTGTGCATACAAAAAAAAAACAATAGAAAACATCAAAATAGAAAGAAACGAAATCGGAACTGTCATCAAATCCTCTAAAACATTGAGGGTCTCTTTTTCTCTATACTTCACATTTGTTGCATGGTGGGTTAAGAAGTTGAAACTGAGATAAGGTAAAAAAATTAAGAAATTGCATTGGCCGATCGAAGAGTGACTATCAGGAGGAGTAGCTGAGGTGACAGGATCTAATATTCAAATAATTTTTGAGAAAAAATTACATATGAATTAGGTCTCCGCGTGTTGGGTGCCGAGAATGTTAATCAAAGAGCTAAAGAAGAAACGAGTCGACATTTCAAGAGCAACTTTCGAAATTTCCAAGCACACTAGACCAGAAGATTTTTGTCACGTTTACGTGTCACGCCAGTCGGAAAATATTTAAATAAACTAAAGCATTTAAAAAAACCTACTTTGTATGCATAAAGGTTATATTTTATAAATTCAATGCTATCGTACTTCGGATAAGTGCTAATAATTCTAGACATCAAAAGTAAGTAAGTCACCCTGGTCTCCACTTTCCAGCAAATTTTTCAAGGAAAATTAATTTAGAATTTTTCGGAAAGCCGGGCGTTTGTCTTGGTGCCAAAGCGAAGAAATTAAAATATTAATAATTAATTCCCCGAAGTGAGGATCAAGGTCAAGCCCACAATCGTCATCATCATTTAAATACAAGATTTATAAAATCGAGCTTCTTAATTAACGTTTTTTTTAGCTGTACGCGGGGACACCCGCACATAGCAGGGATAGACAGAGAGAACCTGGAAACTGCGATTAAGACACTTCCGTTCCCAACGTTCCGCTGAATCTAGAAACATTGTGTGTTGAATGATGGAGACCAGCGAGAAAATGAAAATATTAAATATTTAATTTCCTCGGCAAGGAATCGAACCCACAACCTAACACGTTTACGGTCGCACTCCTGCGCCACGACTAGCCTCAATTATAATTATATACTGTGTAATTTATTAAACAATTTAGCAAATATAAAATCTATAGGATATTATAGACAAACTATGAATCTAAAAAATTGTTAATTTAATTTCACTGAAGTTTATTTTAAAACTCAATTAGGTCTAATCAATTTTGATAATATAGAGTAATTAAATCTCAAAACGTTATCGTCTACATCAACAAGTTTTGATAAAAGTATGAAGTGGTCAATAATAAATAGCTATGAGAATATTTATCCGTGCAAGGAAAAATAAAAATAAGTTTAAAGTAAACTAGGTCCATTTCATTCAACTTTACCCATATGGATTCCACGGTGAAGAAAATTGAATATTTTATAAATAATCTTACCAATAAAGCCGTAAATGAGTGAAGTAGCGACTAACGAGCACAACGAAATGTCAAACTTATTTACATTCCTAGTTTACGTTTAGAAATTAACGACTCTACACCTCACACACACCACCACAGAGATATTTTTGTGTTTGTGAGTATAGTGGAGGGGCATTCAGTTTTCAAGTAGATGATCTATGTCTACTTTAATATAATATTTATCCGCCGTCAGGTTCATGCGATACCGCTACGTTTTTATACATTTATATTACAGGTAATAAAATGCATTTTTTGTGAGTATATATTATACATATATTATAAATGCACTTATGAAATGTCCTGTGCAAAGTCAATTTTATTACGCAAAAAGAGCTTAATAACGTACAGTATACCTATCCTTATTTTTAAATTTATAGGGCTTCAATCGAAAATAACACTCATATCACAGTAGCACGTCTTTAATTTATTGGCTTATATATTATATACTTAATGGATGGTCTTTTTCTGATATTCAAAGACTATGCTCCCTTTCTTTACCTTCTATAGGTCCTACTTTTAAATTAAAGTCTCTTCTATTATAGAATAGTTTATCATAAAACCGATTTTGGTAAAAATAAAAACAATTTAAGTCAATAAAAAAAACCGTTGAATTTAAAGCTTTCATAAGGTTTCAAATTAGTTAATAACAGTAAAAATCAAGCTAGCAATTACCTTTTATTTGGTGAATTTGAGTTGGTAACACAGCGTGTGTGTACATTTTAAATGGGTAAAAATTTCATACACTTTCATTTACTATTAGACAATAGTTTTAATTAAAAAAAATGAAAGAACCATTTATTTCATATATAAATTTATTTACTTTCATAACGAAAATATCACTAAGCCGTATTCTTTTGAGTACCATATATATGTCGATAGAGGTTTATTTACAAAAGTAATAGAAACAAATTTGTAAAGTCATTGATTATTTTGGTTATTTATTCATGTAATCTTAAAGAAATTCTCAGGTCTATCCCAAATACAATAAAATGTGATTCTGAGCAGGTAAACAGTGAACATTAAAAAAATATACATCACAAAAAAATAAACAAATATGCGAAAATAAAACAAAACATATAGATGTTTTGTTTTATTTTCGCATATTTTTTAATAATTTGCAAGCGCAAACTTATAAACCTATAATTAAACGTCAGTTGCCAATGTCAAATACTTATAACTTTGACATTGGCAACCTATAGGGAAAATCAAAGTGACAATTGACATTAGTTTGACCTTTTGATTTCAAATTAATCGGCAAGGTAGGTTAATTTGAAACTATCATGGCCATTGCTTATAATATTATGAAATAACCAATCAATCGCTGTTTATCATCATTTT
The DNA here is from genome assembly GCA_021202915.1 of Heliconius himera. Taxonomy (NCBI): domain Eukaryota; kingdom Metazoa; phylum Arthropoda; class Insecta; order Lepidoptera; family Nymphalidae; genus Heliconius; species Heliconius himera. The sequence goes on from JAJHJA010000486.1 coordinate 139,060, forward strand.
AAAAATGATCAGACATTTTCAAACATACCTAAGAAATAATTTGTATTGTATTAGTAGGAGACATAGTTGCAACAAAACCAATAGATCCATAGTAACAACCAACAAAAAAATGTTTAAATCATCAGTTTTCAACCTTCAAGAAGCGTCTTCAGACAAAGTTCAAGAATTTTTAAATTCTTTTGATACAGTGTTAAGTGATTGTGATGGTAAGTTGTATGTCATAAATCTTATGGTATATAAATTTTATGTTAGTGGTCACGTATCAATGGTCTCTTTTATTTTTGCAGGTGTACTATGGATTAATAATAATGCGATTCCGGGATCGGCAGAGGCTATGAATTATTTCCGTAAATTAGGCAAAAGGATATTTTATGTTACCAACAATTCTACAAAAATACGCAGTGATTTCGCTATTAAAGCTCAGCAGCTTGGCTTTATTGCAGAGCCGGTAGTACTCTTTAAAATTGTTTTTAAATACAATTTATATTTATCATGCCTTATTTGTATTAAAATAATTGTAAAATATTCCGTTAACAGGAGGAGATACTTTCTACAGCTTACTTAGTAGCACATTACTTAAAAGGAATTGGATTTAGAAAAAAAGTGTATTTATTGGGCTCTAATGGAATCGGTGATGAACTTAAAGCTGTGGGAATTCGGCATATAGGAGTTGGGGTAAGTATGTTCCATTAAATGAAAAAATATTCATTTTTGGCTAAAGTTAATATTAAAGCTATTACCACTATTTTTAACCCTTTCAGTTTCATGTCCTAAAGCATAAATTGATCAAGAATTACAAAAACAACTACTATAGATGATGAGAATTATTAATAATGTATTTATATGGAAATATTTACTTTTTACATTAAGTAGTTATATTTATATGTACATGTATTTATCATGTTTATTTATATAATTACTATATCTTCAGTGGAAGCTCACCCCTAAAAAAACCAAATAAGATTATTATCATCTTCAATTATTGTTATACAGATTGCTAATACAATACAATATATTGCTTTCAGCCTGATCATGTCAAGGCAGATTTTAAGTCGATGACTCCGGCAGACATGGACCCAGAAGTAGGAGCAGTAGTAGTTGGATTTGATGAACATGTCAGCTATCCTAAGTTAATGAAAGCTGCATCTTATCTTGCCAATGAGGAATGCCTTTTTATTGCAACTAACACTGATGAAAGATTTCCTAAATCTAGTTCCATTATTATACCAGGAACAGGAACACTAGTACGGGCTGTAGAGACATGTTCAGAAAGAAAGGCCTTAGTGCTAGGCAAGCCAAATGACTATGTTAGAAAGTTTCTTGAATCATTTGGCTTAGATCCTGCAAGAACTTTAATGATTGGTGACAGGTATGACTAAAAATTAAAAAAAAACTATTATAAAACTAAATTATTTATTAGGATGGAATGAATTAGCTTTTTCTTTAATTTGGGTATTCTCATTGTCTTAATTAACTATTTATGTTAAAGATTTTGAAAAAAATATGATACCATTATATTTACTAACATTAAAAGTTATTATTGTTTTCAATATCATTAATAATAATTATATTATATATATATATATGCAAATGCATGCATAAGCATGGGGGGAAAAAAAGCATGTGAACACTATTTTACATACTACACCGAGTATAATATACTTATTACATATTTAGTGGAATAATTACAATTACATGTAGTTACTGGTCAAAACAAATTATTTAAAAAAAAAACATCTTTTTGCCTGAAAACAAAATCTTTTAAGTAGGGTTTTATTAAAAATAAAGACTTAAAAAATACAATATTTATATGACATTTTGAAATTACATGATAATAAATAATGTCATCATGTAGATAGTTTTAATTTTATTTGTAGTTTTATTCATATATTCAGATACACTAGTGGCAATTACAAAACATTATATAGATTTTGCAATAAAAATTTTCTTAACTCTATATACCCTATTAAGGTGTAATAATAGAGATTAATATTAATAAATATAATAAGAAAAACATGCAGATTTATTTTTACATGACTTGAAAAAGGACAATTTATAAAAATACCATCAAGTTACCATGAAACAAATTACTTAATATTATACTTATTTAGAATATTTATTTAGAAAACATAAAAATTTGAACGTAGCGGGACCTAAGTGTGGAATAACACTTTAAAAATGTTTCAAAAAAATTACTTGATATTTATTTTATTTATATTGGTTATATGTTATATTTTTCAGGTGTAATACTGACATTGAATTTGGAGTTAGATGCGGATTTCAAACACTTCTTGTTATGACTGGAGTGACTTCCGAAAAGGATTTAGAGAAAATGAGAAATGATAGAAGACCACCTCTTCCTGATGTTGTGTTACCTAAACTAGGAGATGTCATGAATTTATCATCATAGTACAATAATATATAGTCCGTCGTGGTGCAGCGACTCAGGGTGTGACTGTAGACGCGATGGTTGTGGATACAATTCCCATTAGGGGAAATCAAATAATCCATGTCTTTTGCCTACCTTGCTATATGCGAGATAGAACGTGATAAAAAATAATAAATGTAATATATAAATCAATTGACACATAATATGTTGTGATAAAAAATATTTATAACTGTGTTACCTTATTTATACAGACTGCTTATGTTCTCTATATAAAATTTCATTACAATTTATTAGGCTTTTTGTATCTAGATTTTTATAACATGCCATAGATTTAGTAGTAGGCATATTGAAATTAAAAATAATAATTAAATATTATACAGTGCAACCTCGATTTAATCATACTGAAAGGAATCAGATAAAGTTTGTTATACAGAGGTTGGAATGGTCTATGATCCGTTAAAAAAAATCATCTCAGGTTTTTCGTTTATCAGTCATTGCAAACTTTAAAACAACAGTGTCATACAGCAATGTTTACATTACTGAATGCCAAATAACAAAAAATTTGAAGAACAAGTCTTAACTTATCAAGCCATTAAATAAAAAAAAAAAAAGTCTGAACTTGTCAAGATATGAATTTAATATGAAATTGAATGTAGTAAACTCATAGCATTTGTTAAGTAAAGATTATAATTTCATGAAATTCGTTATATAGAGGTAAATAATAATTTTGCAAGATTAAAATCTCGTTATAAAAAGATTTTGAACAAATTCGTTAAATCGAGGAAATTGTTGTATTGAGGGTTGTTACATTAAAGTTATACTGTATAAAGTAAAATGATATAGCTACAGTAATCAATTGCCATGTTAAAGATGCATATAGAAGTTATTACATATACAGTTATACATGTTTTTATACACAATACAATGTATTCTATTATATAAAACTATAGAGTCATTTACAGCAACTTGAAAATTTTCTCCCTCTTAGCAAAAAAAGGCTTAATTAGAAACTTAGAAGATTTTATTTACTTAGTTCGTACAAACCTTTGTTACGTAAAGTGTTGATTAAGTAAGGCATCATAACATTTTACAGGACCTCTCCTACCCCAAGTTGTGGTATGTAATACTTGGAAGACCCCCTATACCCCCCTGTCTGTTTATTAATATTAGTATATGTTACATGTAATTTTTACTTTATTTATAAAAGGAAAAAAATATCTATGTTATATTTATATATAGATATTTATATTGTTTAAAAATAATGCAGGATTTTTTTTTATTTTTTTTTCTAATTTTTTGGTCTAATTCAATAAATAGCATTTATATATTGAAACTATACATTTGTTAAAAATTACTAGCAATATTATGTACAAAGTACAGTTAGGTAGCTTAATATAAATATAAGAACAACAAACACATAGTACAATGAAAGGACAGTATTGAAATAATTGTTGTTTATTTTAATATATAACAATTTGTAGAATATTTATAACATTTACATACACTTCGTAATTTACTTCCATATTCCATATAAAAGTAATATGTAGATGCTGAAATTATAAAAATATAAGAATACTTATGTTTTAATTTTTTTAAGCGTGATTCATGATTGATACATTAATGTCAAATATTACAAAAATAAAATAAAAATAAATATTATATAAATAAATATGTATTATATAATGTTTATTATACACATATGCTTAGAGTTAATCTTTTTCTTTTTAATAAGAAAATGTGTGCAAAAAATGACAGTCGCCTAAGAATTGTTGTATAGTTAATATTAGTTGCAATTTATAAAATATATATATATTTAAATAGTCTCACTTTATTTTACAAAAGAAACGAAAATCGCAAACGATATAATATATACAGGATGGAACTGCATGTAGGGTTAAATATTTTAAAACCATACCTAAAGAAATTAATCAAGATACCTCAACAGTTAAGACATAGGATTTTTTTTTAATTTTACGATGTTTATCCATACCTGTATTTCGTGTGACGCAGTTACGCATGGATACCAATTACGTATTACTACAAAAATACTACAGTTAAATAAAGGTTCAACAACTTTGAACTTTGCCGCCAATACTTACAACTCGATTTTAGAATGAGGCGGTTTCCCTTTGATAGGCTTATCTGTCTCCGTGCGCTGTTCTTGAAAAATAGCGTTTTATTTTACAACGAGAATTTTATTATTTATTTTGTTTAAAAAAAACTCTTTTTCCTTTTTGGGAAAAAAACATTTTTTATTAATATATTAGGCTTTTATACAGTAGTTAAAACTGTGGTTTCATTTAAAGTCGTGCTGACAAAAACACATTGTATATAGTCCGACAAAACCGTTATTGCATATGGGAAGCACGCGCGGTAGAATTGCGCAGAACGCATATTTTGATATCTGCACATAACAGCATTATACATTTGCCATCTTCACGATAAATGATACTAAGTAAAAGAAATTATATTTTGTAAAACATCACAATAGAATCTTAGCATAAAGTTTATGCTCAATATACAGAAAACTCAAAATTAAATAAAAATAGTATCATACCTTACATTTGGTACTTAAATAACAATTAATTATGAAGCCAATCGTGGCCATTATATACTTATCTGTGCGCTTTTTTTTTTTATTAGTGTGCACGCTAATCTCACAAACTGCTTAACCCATTTAAATGCAGTTTTCACTATTGTATCTTGACAAGCTTCCCTTAACATATAGTGTTTGTTTTGTTTCAATAGCAAATAGATAAAAAATCTATATCGATATACGCTCAATATCGGCCAGTCGTGGCGCAGTGGCACAAGGTGTGACTGTAAAACCGACTGGTTGTGGGTGAAGAGATGAAATATTTACTTAAATTTATATTTCCATTTCTTCGCTCTGGTGTCGAGGTTAAGCGCGGCGTAGAGTTCTGCCACTCAACACGCAATGCCTCCAGAATTCGCCAAAAGTGGGGAACGGAGTGTCTTAACACTAGGTTCCCTCTGCCTACCCTGCTGTGTGCGGGATACAGCGTGAACCTGATTTGATTAATAACCTATCTCCAACGTCAATCTTAGATTGTTTTATATATCTATCCAATCTCTAGATAGGATAGATATATGAAACAATCTAAGATTGACGTTGGAGATAGGTTATTAATATTGGGCGATAAAGTATTTGGTTCGACAAAAAATGCTACAATTTTTTATTGAATTGAATTTTAATAATCTAATATTATTAGGTCACGAAAGTAATTCAGATTAGTAAGTAAATAATAATGTAGTTCAAGATTGATTGAGAGCGAGTCGTTAGTACATATTAATACTATAAAGCGGAAGATTTTGTTTGGTTGTACGCGCTAATCTCAGAAACTACTGGGCCAAATACTTATTTAGAAAGCGTTATATAAAAATTTGAATTTAGCTCTCTCGAACTCAAAGGGACTCGAACCCACGCCTCCTGAAAACCGACCAGGCGCTCTGACCACTATGTCATACGTTTTCATCAAGCTACGTCGAAATTTTTATACGCTTGTTACAACTTATTTATGTTTATTTAGAAAATATATAAAAAATTTGACGTAGGGGGACTCGAACCCGCGCCTCCTGGAAACCGACCAGGCGCTCTGACCACTAAGCCATATGTTCTCATCAAGCTACGTCGTCATTTTTATACGATTGTTACAACTTATTTATGCATCTCTGTAGGGAGATTTTTACAAATTTCCGCTATCCAAAAATAATTATTAAGAATTATCGTCTGGCAAGAGAGAGTGCTATTTGCTAAATATTTTGCACATTTTGCAAGTTCAAATTGTCAAGCCTTGACAGATCAATAGTTTCCCAACGAATCGAACGGCTCTATATTGTATGGTTGGTCAAATGGTTCCTCATACTGCGGTGTAACAGTCCAAAGATGAGAACAGTACATCATATGAGGCCGAACCTGGGCCCTATACAGGACCATTCGGTGTTTTGGACTGGAGTACTGTCTCGCTCTGCCAATGACACTTGAATAAATTTTTGGAAGGGTCATAACATAGAAGTTTCGCAATTAGCGCCCTATACCACACTCGATCGAAGGCCTTAGCCATGTCCAAAATAACTGCTTTAATTTTTGTATGCGGCTACAAAGCCCAGCGTTGAGCTAGGTAAATTAGAAGCTTATCTGTTGAGCGGCATGGCGGACATATTGACCAAGAGACTTATTATGCTCTCTATTACATCTGAGAACGAGAGGGTGATAGCAATAGGCCTGTAGTGAATCGGAACCATTGGTGGATAAGAACGCTTTTCCATGAATCTGCGATTATGTCGATTCGATTGAGCTCTGGCACCGCGAGATGATCTGCGGCATTGTTCCTCAGTCATATAGCCATAGTCGAATTCAAAGTAAAGAGAGCGCCCAGGTAATTGGCTTTCTCTTTCGCCGTATGAACCAATATGTCATTTCCTATGTGTATTGGCGCGAGCGAAGGATGGCTAAAGTTTCCAAGTGTAGCCTTCGAGAGAGCCCAAAACTGATGAGTACCTGACAGGTAGCTCTTAAGCTTCTCACCGATTTTAATGATATTCTCCAACTCCGGCAAATTGTCACTTAAGATACCTAGAGGCTCGGTTATACTTTCTTTTTGAGGTTTTCACCTTCGCATCGTTAGTGGCCGGTAACTCTGTCCAGATTTGATATGCCTCGCGTTTGCTAAAGGCACTAAGTTTGCAAGACATATCAAACCAAGGCTGTGGCTTGCCACCGATTAGTACTACAGAGCTACGAATAACACCAGCAACAGGATTTTAGCATTTTTGTAGAAAGCATTTTATCATTACATCATCCAGGGAATCGCTAATTTCCGAACTTTTCCCGACTGCTAAGGAAGGGTTATGTTTTTTACCGACTGCTAAGGAAGGGTTATGTTTTTCGCGCGTATCTTGTATGTATGTATGTATGTAATATTCTTTATTACCTCATATCTCCAGAACCGCTGAACGGATTTACATTATTGAGGTATCATTAGATTCGTATTAGCAGCCTGAATGTTCTTAGATAGGTGACGTTAAACTAAAAAAAGACAGAGGGGACTTAGTGAAAAAAAATTTTTTTTTCGTTTCGAATACCACAATATGGATATAAAATTCAAGAACTCAATACTAGGATTTCAAAAAGGTATATTTGACATGACTATCATTACCATAATGAATCCTAACAAAAAAGTGAAAAATAAAAAAAATATTTATAAAAACAAAAACCCCGAATGCATAAAACTAAAAAGAAAATAAACAAGCCCAATAGTTTATAAGGATTAACAGTCGGGACCTATATGTAATTCTTCAATCAATAAAATCTTTACCAGGAATTCCGCATAATTTAAAGAAGTCCCGACTGTTAATCGTAATAAACTATTGGGCTTGTCTATTTTCTTTTTAGTTTTATGCAGTCGGGGTTTTTGTTTTTATAAATGTGTCAGGTGTGATATGAATGCAAATATAAAGGCTATTCTTAAATTGATTGACTTTGTTAGTTTGTAATTTATTATTTGAATTCTATTGATTTTTTCAGTTTATTCGGGCAAATATAAGAAAATAAAGCTTTTTTTAAATATTTTTCATAATATTAAAGAAATATTTTAAACCTTTAATGGAAGAGCTCTGAACTTATTTTATTTTACTTATACACATTACACAAGACAGGACACCATACAAAGATAACTGAAGCAGTTATAGTGTGGCATACTAAAACTGGGTCATTTTCTCAATAGCATTCGAGTATGAATGAGTTCAAGTCACTTAATATTCTTTAAGAAATATCTCATACATACGTAATTTTTTTAAGAGTACAATTGTATATCATGTAAAAAAAATATGTAACTGTACCCTATGTAATATAATATATCACACATCACCTCTTATTCCTCATCTTGGAATTGATGAGCAAGAATAATAACATTTTGTTCATCCACTATTAAAATTTAAAGTTACTTGGAACACAATAAATTCAGTAACATAATAAATATCATTCAGTTGGGGCGAATTTTAAACTGGACTTTTGTTCAAATATAATTCACAACCATGCGTGTATCTACAGTCAAAATTCCCGACTGTGATAAATTTACCACTTGCAATAGAGTCGTCTGCCTTATATTATAATTGAGCAATAAGCATATCTATTTAAATGCTGCTAATTTCAAAATACTAATCTACGCAATATTTCAAATTCCACAGTGATCTTAGGGATCGAGATGTCTAAACACTATGTTCTCTCTAGGCAGAGAGTTATATTCTGAGTATACTTAGTGGGAATCTAAAAGAAATAATAAATAAAGTGATTTCAAAAAATCTTTTTATTATAAATCATTAAATTATACCATCCTTTAATACAAATTGCCAATGAATACAAAACAACAAATTTTTCATAATAATTTCACTTTTTACTTGATACCAGTTGCATTGACGCTCCCCTTCCCTCACTTCAGCTTAAATCAATTTATGGTTCTACCTATCATATAGAGGGCTGTATAGACTAGTGATGTGATGTTCCACGAGTAGCTACTAGACTCTACAATGGGTAGTGAGGTACCCCACAAGTGGGAGCAGGGGGCGTGTGCGCATGCGCGTCACTACGGCGGAGCGCTCAATCTGCCAGATTGAAAACACTAGTAGACTGTGGAGGCACTCTTGCAGGCCGCCATAGCGCATTGGGCGCGCCAGTTTCAGTGCCCTGTGCGGTCGCGGCGAACGTGCTACGAGCAGCTACGTACTGTTTGCAGTGGTCTCTATATTTTTATCCAAACAATTGCAAATTCGTGTAAGTATTATCTGTTTTTATGCTTTAAATAAAAATAAAAAATATTGTTATGTCTCCAATAATTATGAATTGATGCGAATATGGAGAGAAAGAGATGGCTTATAGAAGATTTTATGGTTTTTTTAAATTATTTTTCTTAATTAGAATGGATTATAAAAAAAATAATTATTGATTTTTCGTATGTTAGTTAATATTGAATCGCACAAACGGATTTTATGTTTTTTATTATCGTTAAAATGTCATAGTCAACACTGTTTAATATTATCAACTAGCGGCCCGCCCACGGCTTCGCCCGCTTAAAATACATGATTATTGATTTAAGCAGAATTGATTGACAACTATAATAAAATAAAATAAATAAATAAATCAGCTTCACGCTGTATCCCGCACACAGCAGGGTAGGCAGAGGGAACCTAGTGTTAAGACACTCCGTTCCCCGCTTTCTGCCCAATTCATTTAATATTTCATCTCCTCGAGTGGGGATCGAACCCACAACCAGTTGGTTTTACAGTCACACTTCTTGCCGCTGCGCCACGACTGGCCTTGTTTACTTTATTGTATAAAATATTGTATAATAGTGCTTCAAAAATATATATTTTTATCAACATTCATATAATCAAGACGTTTCGAATGTCATTCTTTAGCCAGGGTCATACCAGCGCGATTTCTATATAACATTCGCTGGCAAGCTAATGCCTTGAGTTCATTCAAATGACGATAACTTTTTTTTTAATGAACCGATTTTGATGAACCAAAATTGAGTTAAAACAAAGCAATTGGTGAAATTTTCAAGTAAATCGGTTCAGTAGTTTCAGAGAAAAATGCGGACAACAATATGTCGACAGACAGACAGACAGACAGACAGACAGACAGACAGACAGACAGACAGACAGACAGACAGACAAGAAATTAAAAAAAAATCTTTTTGCTTTCTATTAGTCTTTTTAAGTGTCCCTCTATCCATTTCAGTCAAAATTACTAAATGTACAGACAAAATATTTTTACTGTCTTATTATATATAGAGATAATCTTTTGTATTTTGTTTCCTATTTAGCATAATAATAAAAATATGTTATCTGTGTGCAATTTTCTTTAGCACTCTAACTACAGTGGCATAAAAGGTAAATTTTGCTAGCGTCTATCCCATGGCGACCCTTTGAAAATATTTTTTAATTAATAGGACGTAGGTATAACATTCTACAAACAATATATATATGCATAGCTATTTTTGACGCATGAACACATTCAAAGCAGTAATCTATCTTCATCGTATGTCAGATAAACGTAACCGAGTGATAATTAAATACTTTTACAATATAGAATTTCCTAGCGATATACTTTTATCAGTAGGGACAATTTCATGCAATTTGACGATAAGCCAACAGTTACAGTGGCTTAGTTGCACTGACCTTCTATAACAAAACAATATAAGATAACGACTGTACTTTATCTATCTTCATTCGTTAATACGTGTTTTGGTATTTTGCGTCATCAGAGATGAAAAAATAATATGCTTAATACGAAAAATAGAATATTATCTATTTTCTGGTCAGGTAATAATGTACGTGACGGTTCGCTTCTACATTGATTGATATTTAATAAATAGATTGACATTTACAGTACGGTCAACGAGTCGTGGCCGCCCTGAAGGTAGCTGTAAATCGCTTCGCAAATTACATTTTTCTAACTTTTAATTATTTTCTTACTGTGGGAATAATGTGTAAAGTTAAGAAAACCTAACAGGGAGGCCACAGCTTGTCGACCGTACTGTGTATAAAAATATTTATTTTCATTTTAATTGAGATAGAGATACTTAAATCCTTTTACATGATATATAAAAAGAATTAAATAATTAATTAGTATGAGATATCCAATTGTTTCATGGTATTCATTGTCTGTGAGAGTTTCCTTTAACACCTCCAACTTTTAGTCATTACCATCGTGAGGCCATTAACATCATCTACACATGACATTTCACTTTCACGTTTCCCGCGGTATCAATAGCAAATCTTTTTATACGTTCATAACTACATCCGTCATGTTTTATTTCTTCTAAGTAAGAGGCCAGTCGTGGCGCAGAGGCACTAAATGTGACTGTAAAATCGACTGGTTGTGGGTTCGATCCCCACTCGAAAAAATGAAATATTTATTTGCATTTATATTTTCATTTCTTCGCTCTGGTGTAGAGGCAAAGCGCGGCGCTGAGTTCCGCCTCTCATCACGCAATGCCTCCAGAACTCGGCGGAAAGTGGGGAACGGAGTGTCTTAACACTAGGTTCCCTCTGCCTACCCTGCTTTGTGCGGGATGCAGCGTGAATCTGAATAAAAAATATATAGTAAGAATATATGTCAAATAAAATATACCAAACAGTGAATTCAAGCATTATGTAGGTAGGTAGTCTATGTTGTAATATTCTCTAGATGCCATCTTGGCCTAGTTGAGTCGTGTCTGCTTGTACCTACAATAAAATTTTACAGAAATATGCAAATTTGTGATCAATTAAAAATATATATTTTCTCACATTTCCTACATCAAAGAAGGCAATCAGAAAGTAATAAGTTACTGCCGCTGTTTTCCAATTTCCGTCCGTTTTAGCGACTATGCATGTTTGGTGGTGAAACTAAACTTCGTGTTTTGTTACATAAAACACGGCGTTGGGTTCCGACAGAGAAACTATTTATATAATAATTATACTCAGAGTCTGAATCGAACCTATAAGCATCGCATAGTATATACTTAACATATTTTATTAGATATAATATTTATTATATTGTTTATATTATTAAATATATAAAGCGTACTCGATGGCGATGAGTCTGTCACGTTTATAGGTGACGTAATGGCATTGTACCATTTGGATATATATAAACGTGCTCAGCCTGCAAATAATTATTATACGAGGTTAAAATTAAAATCTTTTAAATTACTAATATTTTAATTTTTACAGCTTTCCGACTAACCAATGACAACACATTATTCTTAACTTTTATATAACATCTTATCTCATATATAGGCATATGTGGATATTGTGGGCATATTTTTTCAATATTTTCAATAAACCGTAGCGTTTGGCGCTCTGTTCTCTCTGACTACTCCGCTAGGGGTGCAATGTGAAGCTAGATTAGGTTTTCAATAATAGAATAAATTTCGCAGGGTACTTTTGTAAACAATTAAATCCATAACTATTGAAGAGTTTGCTATTTCTCAAATAAGCTGACCACTTAAAATTTAATTGGCAAGGCTATAAAAATTGCGAAAACACCATTTAATCCTACTGCGGTGACTCAATATTACAATGTTCCATCAAAATATACATAGACCGATGTACGCGGCTGACGTCATCTACGGAGTGGGTCACGCGGCACGCGCTGTTCCTCTGCAAGAGTTCTATTCTGGAAACGTATTGCTGGAGTTTCACTTTTACCATTCACTATCACTTGTATACCTAATACAATACCTAATATATATTTACAATTTTAAATTAAAATAAAAAAAAACAATTTTACATTAAGATAAATTGGCTAAGCGCGGCGTTGAGTTCTGCCGCTCAACACGCAATGCCTCCAAAATTCGGCAGAAAGTGGGGAACGGAGTGTCTTAAGGTCACTAAGTTCCCTCTGCCTACCCTGCTATGTGCGGGATACAGCGTGAAGCTGATTATTAAAAAAAAACAATTTTAAACGAAAATACTACCATTTACACTTTATCGCTATAACAATTCAAACTGGACATAAATCTTAATTGACATCTTTGAACGAGACATATTGACTATATTTTTCTACATGTATAAATGAATCACTGTCATAAGTATCTTCTTATTATTTGTTACTTTACACGTAGTCGTGTAATATATGTATATATATCTACATAATTATTCAATGTTATTTCTAAACCTATTGTCCTGCCGTATGTAGATAATATTCACAATATAAGTAAGCGTTATTCGTTTTACATAATATAAATAGATGAGCATACCTACATTAGTGAGTCCATCGTGGCGCAGGAGCACAACAGTGTGAATGTAACGCGACGATTGTAAGTTCGATCCCTAATCGGAGGAATGAATTATATTTATTAATCATTTCTTTTCTTCACTCTAGCACCAAGGCAAAAGCCCGGCGTTGAGTTCCTCTACTTAACACGCAAAATTCAGCGGAAAGTGGGGAACGGAGTGTCTTTGCACTAGGTTCCCTCTGCCTCCCCAGCTGTTCGCTGGATACAGTACAGTGAAGCGTGATTTAAAAATAAAATAGTTTAAAAACAAAGACTTACTACCTATATGTTTTCTTTATCTAATCAACCATTCGTATTTGTCTGTGATATTGACGAATATATCTAATATTCTGTATAATCTGAAAACGAACATTAAAAAAATTAAACAGTTGTAATCAAAATAATATGAATCCCATAATCCTCTGTGAAGCAATATTTACGATAGACTAAAATAACTACAGTAGCAAAATATAATACTACGTAGCGCATTCATATCATATATTTAATGGATAGTTACGGGTACGTATGTTGTGTTGGTATATATTTAGCTGCTTCATGCTGTATCTCGCACACAGCAGTGTAGGCAGAAGGATCCTAGTGTTAATACACTCCATTCCCCACTTTCCGCGGAATTCTGGAGGCATTGCGTGCTGAGTGGCAGAACTCAACGCCGCGCTTTGCTTCGACACCAGAGCGAAGAAATGAAAATATAAATGTAAATAAATATTTCACTTCCTCGAGTTGGGATCGAACCCACAACCATTCGATTTTACAGTCACACTGTGCCTCTGCGCCACGACCGGCCTCTATTATTATTTTCCGCCTATTCATATTTTACTTAAAGAAATGCAGTAGTTACTTGTACGTGCACTAATAATAAATAGAAAGTGGGTCAAGAGGTGACATCATGTTTCGTTCACACCCCCTGTTTTACATTAAAAGCGTAATTAGGGTGGAAGCAGAAAATTGTGATATTGACATCTACCTCTTGGGCATTTGCTATTTTTATTTCTGTTTGTATATTGATAAGCAATATTTCAAAATTGAGAAAACTTATATTATACAATTAAGAGAAAAAACTTAATTTAATTTAATTTTTTTAATTTTATTTTAAGAGAAAAAACGTATATACATACATTAAAAGGAAGATACTTTAGTATATGGTCGGTTTCCAGGAGGCGCGGGTAAAAGTAAGATACTTTTAATAAATGTATATACGTTTTTTCTTCTAATGTAAATATCTATAGTATCATTCATAATATAATTATCATTCGAAGGTCATTATTAACTACAAAAAAAAATATCTTTTTTTATTTTATTTTTATTTATTTATTATTAACATATACAAACTCACATACACTAATAAATAACCTTTTAAACACTCACTATATACATACATTGTGATACATCACACACCTATCATTGATAAAGGTACACCTACACGTACTTGAACTAATTGAAATCAAGCACAGAATCGTGACCTCTGTTTATTCAGTTTAATCACATATTATTTAGAGTCGAGTGTATGTGTCTAGGTCTAGTCCAGATCTAATAGTTTATATCCTGCAGCACCCACCGCGGTCGTTGCAGAGCTGTATTATATACTCCTACATGTCTCTTGAAAAAAATGCACTGACAAGTGCTATTTTACTTATTTAGAAAACGTATAAAAAATTGAACGCAGCGGAACTCGAACGCGCGCCTCCTGGAAACCAAACAGTTTCCAGGAGTTCCAGTACCTGGTCGGTTTCCAGGAGGCGCGGGTTCAAGTCCCGCTACGTCCAAATTTTTATACGTTTTCTAAATAAGTACTTTTCTTTCCTAAGTGTGGAATAACACTTTAAAAATGTTAAAAATAAGTGCTATTTTGTCATTAAAGTGCAAAAGCCAAAAAGACTCTCGAATACTGTAACGTGATCGACTATTTTTTTATAGATAGCGCTGAAATAATGATAAAATTAACCTAATGTGAAGGTTATAACAATTGCGTTGCAATATTTAAAGTAGAGACGTAATGATCCAAGTGGAGACACTAGAATGATCTAATCATCGCGTCATCATCATTAGCGCGTACAAATATTTTTAATAAGCAAATTTTATCGATATTATAAAGACGCTACTTTTTTTTTAGCGTCAAGCTGTATTACACACACAGCAGGGTAAGCAGGAGTAACCTAATGTTAAGACACAAGACAGGATATGTTGAGACAGAAGATCCCATTTTCAACCAAATTCTGCAGCTATTACGTGTTGAATCGCGGAACACAACGCCGCGGCACCAAAAAGAAGAAAATGGAAATATTTAATTTCCTCGAGAGGGAAGCGAACCCACAACCTGTCGCGTTTACAGTCATACTTTGAGCCCTTGCGAAATAGTAAATATGTAATGCCAGTCAGTCAAGATGCTCTATTTCGTAGAGTCATTAGTTGTATACCTACTTATGCAAAAGTACTTATTGTTTCTGTCCTTAGAAGAACTTTTTCTTTTATTCAGTCTAAAGTGGTTGCCATTATTCTATGTTTAAAATAGCCTAGATGTGATTATGTCACACTACGAGTATATCATCTATCTTTTACAGCTTGGCTGTTTCTTCCTTAAGCCTTTCATTACATTTTTTTCCAATTTAACAATAACAGTTACCTATGAAATGATATTTTGAAAAATATCATTTCATACGCAACTACTAGTACGAGTACTATTGCAAAACGTATTACTTTAATAGAGATTATTTAGAATAGAAATCAAACCTACAAACTTTGCCGTTAGCCATTTTTATCCAAATGATGACGATAGTTTTTCTTAAAACGATGGTACTTAAATATATCTTTAAAAATACCAATTACATATTATAAATTAATTATAGTAAATGATTACCAGAAGCCAGTCGTGGCGCAGGAGCACAAGTGTGTGACTCTAAGCGCGACTGGTTGTGGGTTCGATATATATATTTCCAATCCCTCGCTAGGTAAAGTGCGGCGTTAAGTTCCGCCACTCAACACCCAATGCCTCCAGAATTTGGCGGAAAGTGGCTAACGGAGTGTCTTAACACTAGATTCCCTTTGCCAACCCCGGGAACTTGCTGTTTGGAGGATACAGTGTGAAGCTGGTTTGAATCTTTTTTAATTTTAAGAAAATATTCTAGTGCCCAAACGTAGGAGCAAGGATAAATCTGAGCTGATATTTACGGATACGTGTAGTAAAGTGTTCGTTGGACAAGGTCGCTGATGTAATTGCCGCTTTTAGCGCGAAAACATAAAACGTATAGTATCTAACTTGTCAATAACACTGAGATATGTATGTATAACTAACTAGTTTGCTTTAACTATGACATCATGATATTGAACTTTGCTGATGATTTTTACGTTGACTTTCTACAATATTTTTAACTTAAAAACTTGAAGTCAGGCAGTGAGTTCCACCACTCATCACGTAATGCCCCCAGAATAAGGCGGAAAATGGAGAACGGAGAGTCTTAGTACTTAGTCCCCAGAGGGAACAACGTGAAGTTAAAACAAAAGCAAATTGTGCTGCTTGCGTCGACATATTTGGGTTTAGTTATCTACAAGAAGTGAAGAAATTTATATAGGCTTCAGGACTTTTGTATATTGGTTCATTATATAATAGTTAACTATAAATAATTTGAATGCGAATTGCATTGAAATTATTAATCAATAATTGTAACGCAAAAAGTAGATTTTGAAACACTTTTCACTTCCAATAGCTATATTTCTTACAATATTGGTAATTATAATTCACTGTACTGCTCACTTCAATCAAAAACATTTTCCCGCCCAAATTTGACATTATAAGCGCGCGTCATTCCTTTCCCGCCAAGACCCTCCCCGACCGCTCGGCGACAGCGTACCCGAGAGTTGCCGAAAAGCCGGGTGGCGCGTAACATAATATTAAATTTGAAATGTTCCTTATTCAAATAGTTTTTTTAAAGCTTTTTGAGTTTTTGAATCATAAACCCCCTTCCGGCTTAAAAAGTAGTGCTGCTGAAAAGAGTTTGCAAGAAACTCAACAGTTACTCTTTTAATTATGAAATATAATTTTATTCAGACATTCGTTTCGTCTAAGAAAACAATTTTATATTGTTAAACGGCGCAATAGACTTTCTTATTGGCATTGTTCTTAACTATAAGAATTTTAAATTTTTATAGTAAATGGCACATTTAAAATACATTAGGTATGGATAGTTTTATTTCTTATACTGAAAAAAAATATTTCTTATTAGACACGTAGCTAACAAATAACAGTCATTAATAATAAAATAAAAAATATTTTGCAAATTGTCAGCGTATAGAACCATAAGTAACCACAGTTTTTAATTTTTTAGTACTTACATGAATTATTTAAAATATTAATTATATTTTGAATTATGTAGAAGTTTACTATAAAACATCTAGAGTTGACTATTTTTTGAGGCAATAAAATGTATCTACTGCAATACTAGAAGTAATGCTCAACCTCAATTTACCGACTAGACATTTTACATAAATGATAAATCAGCTTCACGCTGTGGTGTTGAGTGGCGGAACTCAACGCCGCGCTTTGCCTCGATACCAGAGCGAAGAAATGAAAATATAAATAAATATATATGTAATTAAATATGGCATTTCCTCAAGTGAGGATCGAACCCACAACCAGTCGATTTTACAGTCGCACTTTGTGCTCCTACGCCACGACTGGCCTCTACATAAAAGATAAGAAATATGTTTTATAAGAAGCCTACTTGTCTTAATATATTTAATTAAAATTTTAATATTATTTCATTATAATTTTAAGCATCCCATTTGAACTATTTTTTTTCAGTATAAGCAATAAGCATGTCGGAGGCACAAGCGGTAGAGCAGGTGACGCAGGAAGTGAAGGACATCAAGTTGGAAAACGGGACAGCTCCGGGCGCAGCCAACGGAACGCCGAACAAAAATGATGACAACGCTATTCCATTTAAGGTATTTTTTTTTATTATATTATCTACTTTACAATTATTTAAAATTTTAATGGTAAATAGAAAATGAAAGTTGCGTTCGTCAATTTCTCAATAAAAAAATATTAGATTTATTAAAACTTTCTAAATTAAAATTTAGTAGGCTTAAAAGCCTAGTTAGTATTTAGAACCAAGTTGCTTTATAATTCTTATACTTACATTTGTTTTTAAATATTATTATCTTTTGTATGTTTAATCATTACATTCGAGATACGATCAAAAACAAATTTATTATTAGAGGAAAGACACCAAATATGGAATACCATTCTGTTTTTGGGATATAAAAAAAGAACCTCATAGAAATAAGAACAGTTGAATGTTATTACTAATCAGTCACATATTTATTAGTAGTAATTAACAGCCTTTTATCGAATATATTAATTTTCAAATCAAAATCTAGCACAAAAAACAAAATCACAAATTAGTAACCAAATATGGAGTAGGCACCCATATATGAAATATAAGCATTATCATGTCAATAACAAAAATAGACATATATAATATCTATGATATAGGAAAAAATGTTTTGTATTTTTTGTGAAGATGATATGACTGCTGCTACAGCAGCTTTTCTTCCTCAGTTGGATACTTTTCTTTGTTTTTCTGGCATTGGACTTATGGCTAATATGATTTGGTGGATAGTTATTTTTAGTGCAAAGCTCTTCAAGGAGGTTGAAAAAAGCATCTACTTTTTCTTTTTCAAATCCAAATGCGATTGCGCAAAGACGTACCAATTGGTTTTCTTATCGCAAGTTTATCTTTAAATTGTTTCGTTTTGCTAGCATGTATGCCATACGACGAAGATCACTTCTTGTTAAATCGAAAAATTTACTCTCCATCATTATGAGTATTCTACCAACTGACGTTCAAGTTCGGAGCCCAATATAGTTTTTGTCCTAATGTAGTAGCCACAGCCACTTCTGGAGACTGTTCATCTTTTTGGCATAGACGAAATAATATTGGTCTAGGCACCTGAAAATGCTGTGCTGCTTTCAAATATGACATTTTCTTTTCCCGGACGAGTTTTATAGCTTCTGCCATTTTTTTTCATTCCAGGTTTTTCGTTTCTGGCTTGATTGTGAGGCCTACATTCTAAAAACAAACATAATATAGTATTTTAAAGAAATAATAGTAAGTACCTGAAATATTCCATATTTAGACACCGACGATTGTCCATATTAGGATTTTTATACTAGTTCGAATTTGTCTAAATATTTTTTCAAGTCACAATATTATAATGACAGAAGATTAAAAAGTGGTGAAATAAACATAATATCGATGTACTAAATAGTATAACACTTATATATACACACATAGTAACTGGTAATACTTACTTATTATTTACCTTTAAAAATTTCTGCGTGACAACAAAACAAAACACGTCTGCCACTCGTGTAGTGTTCGCGCAATTGATATAATATTGTGTGTGTGGCAATAAACAGACCGAACGAAACAGAAGATGGTCGTGTGCTGCGTTTCGTATTTGCATTCTTAAAGAAATTAAGGAATTCCATATTAGGACACTATTCCATATTTGGTGACTTTCCCTCTAATTATTATATACTATGTAATTAAATTATATTGTGTGTAATAACATTAATATTGGTACAGTTATATCTGTGACTGGTAAGATAAAGCACAGTAGATTTCAACACGCTATCTTTAAAAATTGGCGTTAAATTTGCGGGAAAGTCTTTAGTTGTACTGCAAAAAATCGATATATCCATTAGGATATATAGACTAAGGCGAGAAAATTCTGAGGAAATTTAAAAATATAAAAAAAACTCCGCGTTGTAAATTGCCCTTGGATTTGAAGTAATTTACTCCAGACATGCAAATGTAGAAAGCTGCAACTTTAGGTTCAAAATGCATGCAATAGCATGTAGTTGTTGCATAACAATTATTGTTTATTTTTTTGAGTGTCTCACTGTATCCCGCACTGTACCAGGGAAGGCAGACGAGATCCCAGTGTGAAGACACTCCGTTTTGGAGGCATTGCGTGTATGTGGCGAAACTCGACACCAGAGCGAAGAAAATGGAAATATTTTAAATATTTCAATTCCTCGAGCGGAAATCGAATGCATAACCTGTCACTGTAACAGTTATACTTTATGCCCCTGCATCACGATTGGCACTGGCTTGTGACGTAATTAAATATTTACTTCTGACATGACTACATTTAATGAAGATCAATAGATCATTACTACAGTCCGCGCGGTCTAAGCTGAGTGCGAGGTTAAGCTCATCTTAAGCCTTGAGAACTGTACTGTACCCTACCCATGTTAAAAAGTTTGTCTTTCAGATAAAAGTTAACAGCCAAAGGAAACGTTCTGATTTAAAACAGTGCATTGGGTCCTAAACTCCCAGCTACCAAGGCTATAATGGCAGATTGTAGAGCAGAGTACCACTGATTTCCGCTTTAAAAATCTATTTTACTTTTCTTTCTTCACTCATTCTCTCGACGTTCTCTACTTTTACAATGCTATTTAGAAATTGATACTAATTTACTTCTTTACAGGATGCATTTAAAATGTTCTCTAAATTTGGAGATCCCAAGTCAGATGGTAAACAAATCACACTATCTCAAAGTGACAAGTGGATGAAACAAGCAAAAGTCATTGACGGAAAGAAGATAACCACCACAGATACTGCTATTCATTTTAAAAAATTGAAATCTGTAAAACTTGGCATCGATGATTATCAAAAATTCTTAGATGATTTGGCGAAAAGTAAGAAATTTGAATTAGATGAAATTAAAAAGAAACTTACAACATGCGGCCAGCCTGGATTTTCAACACATGTAAGTTATCCATATGTATAAAAGGACATGTACCTGACTGACTGAGGCAAGACGCACGCACGCACCGCCGTATCCGCTGTGGGTAGAAACGCAGTGAAAGTGTTACTTTAATCGCAACTGGTTGTGGATTCGAAAAATCCTATCTTGAATAATCTTAAAATCAAAACTGCGTAGCCATACAACGTCAGGGCGGCCACGCTACCGTACCTATTGTAATGTGGCTGTGTGTGAGTGTTTAGCACACCTTTGAATTAAAATAACAATAAACAAAGATAAAATGCGATGAGATTCCCAAATTAGGCCCCTACTACCCACCTACAGCACGCTATATGTACCTACACAGCGTTAAAAAGCAATAAAAATAATATTTTAATAAGTTTACTTTTATAAAAAATAATAAGTATCTAAAAGCAAAAAATAAGTATCTACATATATATTTAGTAAATAGTGGGCGCGCGCAGCTTCGCCTGCTTATTGGCACCCTTAGGGGTGAATTATAAATAAACCACGAAACACGTGTTCAATAAAATATTTCTAACAGTCTGAATTTAAATTTTTATAAAAATCGGTGGCGACTTAAAGATTTTTCCATACAATTTTTCAACAACTTATTTGCACCCTTAGGGGGTGAATTCTAAAAAAACATGAAACACATCTTCAATGAAATATTTTTAAGAGTCAATTTCAAATTTTGTAAAAATCGGTGGCGATTTAATTTTTTTCTATACACACTTTCAACCCCTATTTCATCCCTTTAGGGTTAAAATTTTTCAAAATCCCTTAGTGGATGTCCAGATTATGAAAATAAACATCTGGCCAAATTTCACATTGGCACGACTGGTCTCAAATCCGTAAAATCTTAAACTAACTTAAAAAAGTGTTAATTAGTTTAAAATATTATAACTAAATATGGCGAATCACTCAAACAGCTTATTGTTTACTTAATTTAAAAAATACAAATTTAGATTTAAAAGATTTTAATAAATGTTTTTTATTTCATTATGTATGTAGATGTAAAAATTCTATTAGGTACTTATCTTAGTTACTAACTTACTACTTTTTCACACAATTCAGCTGCCCAAGTCACCAGCAGCAGCAGCGGCCGTCGACAGGCTGACTGACACCACTAAATACACCGGCTCTCATAAACAACGTTTTGATCAATCCGGAAAAGGGAAAGGCATAGCTGGTAGGAAGGATCTAGTCGACAGTTCCGGCTACGTCTCGGGCTACCAACATAAGGACACTTACGATAAAGCACATTAGCTGTAGTATCACCTAATATTTATAAGTAAACATGTTTACGTAAGCATAAAATTGGTAAAAAAAGGAAGTTTTATATTTTATTATCATCTATCGAAAAATATTTTTAATACCATCGTGTTAATAAAAAATTGAATATATTATCTCTGTAAAAATATCTGCTTACGTAAAATTGAAACGTCCCTTCCTATTTGGAACCTTGTTACGAATCGTCGTATACGAATTTGAAATGATCAGGCCCTAATATTTATAATTGGATGTTTTGTAGTAAAAATTATATACGAACAGGATATCGATTGTACTCAAAAAATCTACTTGTCGATGAGAATCTGTTACGTGCCTTTTTAGGTTTGTGGGTTTATAATCCATTTTTGAATCGTTTATTTATACGCCTATATTATTGTGAGTAAGCATTCCGTTTGACGTAAATGTTTTATTATTTATATCTAGATATTAAGTAACAAGATGTAGATTCAATAACATTTTTACTTCACGTAAATATCTAGTCGTGAATAGCTTAGATTATTTTGAATAAAAAATATATTAAATTTTTAATAATAATATTACATTTATTCTTCAAATTATGTAGAAGAACTATATCCATGGTTTTAATATTCTCAAAGTGCAAAACTCGTTGTATAATTATATAATAGTACAATGAAGAGACTTACAGATGTAATATTTAACGTAAAGTTAAAAAAAAAACAATTTTTATATTTGAATAATTGTGTAAAATCTTGTTATATTCATCACAACAAAATCACATCAAAACGTCTCCATAAATTATGTATTTTTAAACGTATATTTCAATTTATTGCAATAAATGTATTATGTACAACATAGTGTGGTTTTTTTATTAATCCTTTATTATTGACAGGATACCCATCTACATATATGATAAATTATCTAATAATAAGTGTTAATATAGGCCATTATGAACAAAAGCGTAACGAAGCCGTTAAACCGAAATTATCCATTTTTAAAATAAAAGGCTAGGTTGCAACATTATTTTCTTTTGAGAGATATGGTTTGCAATATGGTTTTAAAACCGTAAAATACCCCGCTTTAAACAATTAAACGTAAACAGCTAAAGAGTTTAAATAATTGATTTGAACAGGTCTTAAGACTAGGTTCCCTCTGCCACCCTGCTGTGTACGGAATACAGCGTGAAGCTGATTTTTTTTCTCCATTCGTATTATAGATACATACTAACATAGTACCTTCGTATCTTATGGACTATGTATTTGTGAGAATGTGTCGAATTGTTTGATGCAATACCAATAGTTATTTTTTAATTAAGGATCCTATGTGTGTATGTGAAATTACATGTGTGGATGTCAGTTTACCAGTGTGACTTTGAGACTACAGGTGTAGATGTGAGATTAAGTGTTGATGTTAGAAGACATATGTGGAGGTCAGAATACCTGTGGTTTTGGGACAGCATGTGAAGATGCCAAATTATATGTGTGGACGTGTTGAATTATTTGATGCAATATCAATATTTATCTTTAAATAAAGGGTCACATGTGTGTATGTGAAACCACATGGGTGGATATTAGTTCATATATGTGTGGCTGTGAGGTCACATGTACGGATGTCAGATCACATGTGTGGATGTGAGATCATGTGTGTGGATGTGAGATCACAAGTGTGGGTGTAAGATCAAGTGTGTGGCTGTGATATACGTGTAGGTTTTAAGTTCAATATTTAACAGTTGGATTCTTTTTTTTAATAACATTTTTATATACTATACATTTTGTTTCAAGTGTGAAAAATTTAAATAAATTAAAGTTTTTGCTCACATTTTACATTACTTTGGTATTACTACTTTATACGTATGCAACTTTTTTTCATAATTAAAATGAATGGTTAGTAAACATATAAATAAAAATATATTTTTAAAGAAGGTTTTGTAATATTTTATTAATTCCTTGTACGTTACACATAATATGTTTTGAGATTATATTTCAATCATAGAAAATAAATAGTAATATACACTTTATTTTAGTTGTTTAAACTTTTTACAATTCTTAAAAATAAACCAATTACAGAAACAATAGCTATGTACCCTGTAGGCTATAACAAACATAAAAAAAAAACATTTTACAATTTTGTCATTAATCTCAATAATACAGTCTTCTGCAACAACAATACATACAGGATGCAAGAAATATCAAAGTAAAAAATATAAAATAAACAGTGCTATTACTAAACAAGATATTAAATAAAAGACTTAAATCTTTATACTTTGTCGGTTTTCATATTGCGTTTAAAAATATAAAAGAAAACAACGAAAACTCTCAATATAATCTTTTCGTGATTTAACTGTAATAATATGTAATATTTTACATAGTAACTAGTGCGAGCAAGCAATGATAGCCTAGCAGTTTGGTAATAAAATAAAAATATTTTCTGTTTTATTATAGACGAAGGAGAAAGATCCAATTAAAATACTGATTTTAATTAAATAATTTTTAACATACATTCTACTATTGTGTAAAATTATTTCTTCTTTTACCGTACAACCTCCTTCGTGTGTCCTCCTTACAACGTGATATTGGCGAAACGCTTAGTGCTCAACTGGCACGTTCGGAACGCCGTAATCAGAGAATAGAACAGAAAATATTTTATATTTTTAATAGTTGTAAGCATTAAGCTATCTGGAAAGTAAAGCTCCTATAAATATCTCATTTAATTCATTCAAAGGAGCAGTCACTTCTATGTTAATCTAGAAAATAAAAAATGGATTATCTTAACATTTTATTGCCAAACTGTAATCTTTAACATAAATTATATACTTTCTTATGCATATATTAATTAATTATTTTTGTAATACAAATTTTCTTTTTAAATCAAATATTAAGAAATATTTGACAAAATACCATATAACATTGAGGACAAATTTCATCATGATTTGATAAGTTCCAGATACTGTATAGTAATTTATCTGGAACTTATCAAAGATATTTACATTGCAGATTTTTACTTTTTCTTACACGCTTAAACGCATAGAAGATTCTTATTATATAAACGAGATGAGAAATATCTGTTAGGAAAATAAGAAAATTTTTATAGTGATGGAACACGTCTCCAGCATACACGAATACAAAAAAGTATGAGTGCTTGTATTGTTATGAGAAGATAAATATAAATATTTTTTAATTTCGTATTTTTAGATGGCACATTTATCATGAAAATAGATTTAAGGTGTTATATCCTGAAATAAGAAGTTAATATGAATTGATTAGCAGTTGCTTATTATTACCATTTTTGTCAATAAACACTTTACTTTTGTATGTATGTGCCCAAAACTATAATATTTTTTTTAATGAAACAATCCTTTAAGGAAGTTATTACCTACTTTTTAATTAAAAGATTTAATTAATAATAGGGCGCTTAATTGAAGTCGAATTTTAGCAATTTAGGCGGAATTTAAGAAAAGTATTTTTCGCTATTATGCAATGATACTGAAGACTATATTATTGTAAAAATGTATAAAAAGTTATGACATTTTTATTATTATCATTAAATATCATTACAACAAAGTTTTACATATGTGAACAAAGGACTATAATGGCTAAATGTTGCATCTAATCACTTAAAATTAATTTATGACAAATTGATAAACAAGAAATCACATATTTCTTTACACAACGAATAAACCTTGAGTAGACTTTTTTAATAAATCTTTAATTGATGAACTTATAAAAAGAAGTTCAAATGATACTTTTTTATATAAAGCACTACTTTTATAAAGAGTCAATTCGTTTTCATGGAAAGTAATTTTGAATTATATTGTTTTTTAAAAAAAAATTATATATTCCAACAAAAATATTTACCCAAACCAAAGTATTATTCGAGCGTAAACAAAACATTATATGCAAAAGAATCTTAATATAGTTTTAGAAAATTGGAGAAACAATTAAAAAAAACCACTGTCGATAAGGCGCATTTATTTTTTTTTAACAAGTACCCATAAAAAGTGTTTGAAGTAAACAATTTTTCACTTTTTGCACATAAAGTGGTTTCTGTGATAAGCTGTCGGCTAATATTTTTAATAACTTCAACTTGTATATAATGTATAAACTAGTGAATACAGCAAAGCTATAGCCAATATTTTAAAAAGTAAAAATCACTTCGAATCGTATCAAACACTATAAGCATCCTCCCTATATGTATTATTAAATTATATAATTAATTTCGGAATGCGTACTACTGTGTATTTACCGATGCGATATTTCAGTAACAGTCGTCAACACGTAAAACATAATCTGTACTTATATAATTCCATGCAACTACCGGTGTCAGTGTCAGGACTTACGTCAATGTCAAATTGAAAACTAACACTGTCGTACAATACAACGGGTTAGGCAATTTATCTAATAAATCCTATATAATATGTGTATACATAATGCAATATGGAATCGAGATATTACCTAGTCATACTATCACAAAAACCGAAAGCTGTTCAGTCGGAGGCTTACATGGGGCCCTCGATCGTGCTCACTTTCATAGCGAAGTAGTATATGGCGCGGCTGGCGAGGACGAAAGCCAGTAAAAAGGCGCCTACGTATGCTACGTAGATTCCTCCACCATGAGCCTTGGCCACAGAGAGCGTTCCCAGGGTGACTCCTAGAGCGATGGCGAACACTATTAGAGCTAGTACCATGAACAGCATACCTCTCATCCGCTTCATACCGATCCCCACGGACGATACCTTCCGGCAGTGAGGGCAGCGCACTGGCGCATTTTTCAATAATTGATACTGAAACGAACAAATTTCATATATAAAAGAGAAGTATTCGTATTCGTATGGCAATTGATGAGTATCTAAGTAACAACTATATGTGAATGTATGATAGTTGCTTGTTGTCACATCCATTTCATCTATTTGACGATGAATATGACATAAATAACATAGCCAATAATATATATAATTAACTTTCACCCTTCGCTAACGTTGACGTCACTCTAATATTACTAATTAGCGATGCGAAACACATATAAAATTAAAAGATGATAAGATGTTTGTATATAACTTAGAAGAGCTAGAATTTTTAAGCAATTTTTATGAAAACGAAAATTATATGAATAAATTTCTTTAACTCTTAGCAAATACCAGTGATATGTGACGAATAGCAGTTGCCTAAATGAAGTAGGTACTTATTGAACATATTTTTATAGAATAGTATTTCATTAAACCAAAACGTAGAAAAATATAAAAGTGAATCGAAATTAAGAAATACAAAAAGCAAATCTTACTTAAAATGTTGTCTTTTCAAAATGACAAAATATTTTATGTGATACTTTATTATATTTTTCATAAACAAATGGAGTTTAGATAATCTGGATCGTGTTGAGGTCATTACTAACGTTTTTATCAAAATAATGATAGGTAATATTAGTCATTTTTATAAAAAAAATATTCGTTAAAACTTTTTCTTTTTTGTAGGAGATCCTGCGACCGGTCTAAAGCCGGTTCTGACTAAAAGTCAGAACGCGATAAAATGTTACATAGAATAGAGTGTTCGAAAGGACTTGTGAGATGGCAACAGATTCATCGATTGAATGTAAATATTTTTCATTCGCAAGAAAAATATGCTACCAAAACGCTGCGCTGCAAGTGGACAAATTTTATAGTACATTCAATTATCAATATTAAATATTGTTCGGCTTGTTAACAGTATTTTTTATATATAACTTAGGTTTCTTTCTGTTAAAACAACTGTATATATTTTGTTTGTGTTTATTTTCAGTGAAACTCAACGCCGCGCTTTGACTCATATGAGAGCAATGAAATTATAATATTAAATATTTTATTCCCCGAGTGGGAATTGACAACCACACCACAACCGTCGCGTTGATAGTCAGTCACACGCTTGTCGTGCACAGTGCTACTGCACCACGGCGGCTTCACTATTTTCGGTTCTTATTCTTTGAACAATTTCAATAAAGCCCAAAATAATTAAAAAAATAAATAAACCGTCTTCAAATTGGTATAAAAACAAAAATGTTCTACTACCTACCTACGTTTTGTTATTTCCCCCGTATTTCTGAAACTACTGAAGCAATTTTAATGAAACTTGTACTGTTCTCTAGGCTGAAGTATAGCTAACTTAAATTAAAAAGATATCACTTTTTTCATTACGATATCACTTTTAGTTTTAAAGAAATTCGTGGACAAACATACATTTACCAAATTAATTACACGGGCTTGGAAGCCTAAATAAGCATCACACTAGAATATTATTCAATTCCAACAATCGTACATATCAAATTGATAACATCCATTTTTTCAAGTCAGTTCCAAAGAAAATCAAGTTCTAGATAATAATCCCAATGAAAAATGGATGTTAATCATCAATAATAGTCGCTAATACCTAAGATATTCGGTAACTTACCAGGAAGAGAGAAGCTATAGAATTACATTGAAACCTGTATAATAATCGAGTTTGTTCCGAATGGTCAGTATTCAGTGCGTTTGGTTTGGTTTCTTAAAATCCAATAAGGCGATGTGTCGGACAAATCAATATATATTTTTTTAACATTTTTAAAGTGTTATTCCACACTTAGGAAAGAAAAATACGTATTTAGAAAACGTATAAAAAATTTAACGTAGCGGGACTCGAACCCGCGCCTCCTGAAAACCGACCTGGTTGATTCGGTTTTAATATAAAAATATTGTATTTAACACTTTCACTTCATAATGTATTACAAACGTCTAGCTCTAGGAAGTGGCATCTTATGTAAATGGTTTTGTTCCCAGTGATAACGTAACACGATATAGATATGATGAAGTGTAGTATAGCGGTTTTCTACTTAATAACAAAAGTAATTTTATTATTACAAACTATAAGTGTTGAATTTCACGTCGACAGTTGAGCAGTTAAATAGCAAGCAGCAATAAAAATTATAAAAGAAATATTAATTTTTCACAATAAACGATTACTATTTTATACGTGTTTTGTGGAGCAAATATACATATATATCAAAAATTTATTATTATTTTATAGTGTGTTTTATAGGTCACGGATACATAAGCACGGAATGTAAAGTTTGATTCTGACAGGTTGAAGAAAGAACTTAAACCTACCCAAGTCAATTACGCTAAGCTGTAGGAAATATTATAG
The DNA here is from genome assembly GCA_021202915.1 of Heliconius himera. Taxonomy (NCBI): domain Eukaryota; kingdom Metazoa; phylum Arthropoda; class Insecta; order Lepidoptera; family Nymphalidae; genus Heliconius; species Heliconius himera. The sequence continues at coordinate 168,423 of JAJHJA010000486.1, forward strand.
GCTGACAAGGCTGGCCAGTATGGACTTTCCTAATTACTTTTACTTTGTACTTTAATTAAATCAGTAAGGAAGTGACCAAGCGGGAGTCGAATTACCGTCCTAGCGTCTTACCACATAACTTAAATAGGTCACTTTGTGTAAATAATTGAACTACGTAACTTCAGAAACATTGTTATATAAAAGAGAAACAGTTTTGAATATTATTAGTATATTATTATATTATATATTAGTCGTTACTTTTGCTTTATATCATAACACATATTAAATTAAATATTTTCGTTTCATATTTTTCTATTACTATAATTTTATTATGAAAACTATAGAATAGTTCCTAGACATTGCTCTTAACCTTGACAGCATGCATTACATTACTCTTAATCATTATAAAATGAGTAATAGGCATGGCAAATTATACAACATTCACAAGTTAGATATCGACAGATGAAGTATGTGTTAGTTAGTTAGTGTAATATGCGTTTCGTCCATTAGTATTGAAACCAAAATTGAAATCAATATTTTGGTCTCTCGTTTCACAAAATGTTTAAAACAAATACAATAAATTTTGAGCAATGTATGTCTATATTAATCCACCTAAGTCCAATAGTGGCCAGAACTTCGTTATTTTATAACGCCTTATAGTTTCTATGTGCATACACCCAACACTAGTAAGTACTACCACTAGTTTGGGTGGTGGTGACTTTGGTAACGTACGTAAGTAACTAAGACGCAAAAAAGAATACCTAAGCTTTCGTTAAATTTTAAAGCTCATTTTTTTTAATATTATCTTGCCAATAATATTACAGATCATGTTGTCCATTGCCGACCACTCAGCATGGTTATAACTCCATGCCAGACACCCCTAAATCCTATAAGCTATATGCACCTACAAACATATTAGAAGCAAATAATATTTTTTAGACTGTAGTACTTAAAAATTCATACGCGATTGTAATTTAGAGGCAGCCCTACTGTTTTACTACTGGCTCTTTCCATCAGTATCAGTTGTGAAACCTAAACATTCAATAAGTGTTGCAAATAAATATTAACAAATTGTACCTCTCGAGACAAATCAAATATAAAAGCAAAAGGAAATATAAAGAAAATTATAGAAATAAGTAAGCCTATTACTAATAATTCTCAACAATAAATAACTGAAAAAAAAAAATAACATCACTTGATATAAACAACCAGTAGGTTTACACAAATAAAAAAAATCTACTTACTAAAAATGTATCTTGACAATGTATACAAATAACCCTGCACATGCCAGGTAGAGTGGGTACAGGCGGTGTGACAGGTGTGGGCGCCAGGTTTATGATCCTCTTGCAATCGGCACGCGGGCATGCAATCCTCTGAGACGAGGATTTGCATATCAAAAGACAGTTGCATGGACAACGTACATACTTCTTGCCAGGCGGTGCGTTTCGAATTGGCTGCAAATATATATTAATTGTTTCAATGATTAAGTCAACTCTTATCACAACAGACGTGGGTTCAAATGCCACTTGGTAGACTAAATTATTATTTTCATACACAGAGTGAATTTGAGTACCCCCACTTAAAACATAATGTCTCAAACACTGGGTAGAAATTGGGAGATGGAGTGTCAGAACACTATGTTCTCTCAGCATAGACTGCTATATGTCCTATATGTGCTTTACCTGGCAGCATAGGCAAAAAAAAAATAGTATCAAGACGCTCCATTCTCTCTCTGCTTTTGGCCAGAATTTGAGATATTATATGTTTAGTATATAAATATTATCATATTTTAAAAATTGTGTGTTAGTTTATTGTTAATCCAGTATTTAACTAGTTTTTAAAGCAGCTTCACTAATATGGACAAATGGAGATAACACATGACACATTCTGAGTAACCAAGGAGCTCTGATCACAAGTATGAGGAATTACATCCATTAACATGATATAATATAGCATATAGCTTTCCTCAACAAATGGACTATTCAATACAAATATATTTTTTATAAGCCTACACCACTGAAATAATCCTGAAGCATAAAGGAAATAAGATAATATTTTAGCTTTTTGATCTACTTTTTTTATGGTCAGCATACCCATGCATAAAGCAATTAAATAACTGCCTTACTTACAAATGATTTTATTCAAATATATATGTAGATTAAAATTACAAACAATTATTTAATGTACATTTAAAAACATGTAGAAAAAAATTGTATTCATCGTTAAAATTAAATTAAAATATAAATTTTCCAATACTCCTTTAATTTTCAAGAACTATAATAATGCTGCTAATAATGCCATGCAATGTTAATATATATAAAATGTTTTAATTCAACGCCTGTACAACTTACCGTGGCTTCATTGCAATCCGAACATTTTACAACATGTTGTTCTCTTTTTCCCGATATATCTATCATAGCTTGGCACACACGACATGTTACCATAGGCATGCCTGCTTGCTGATACGGTGGAGGAAGTTCATCAGGCCCAATTGGCGAGATTGTGCTGACATTCTCTTCTTCTGTAATAATAAAATGAAAACTTCGCATGAAAATAGTACCATACGTTACTGCTGTAACACTTCATTTAACATTTACACTTACACAATCCTGTAAAACCGACTAGTTAGCTAAGCGCAAATCGGGTTATCTTTATATTGTGCATTGTTTAGCAACAAAAAATACAAATAAATTTTGGTTGAATCATCAGCTGTCAAAACAATATAATTGTATTTACTTACCATCCCTCAAAAGTAATTGACTTTCGCTTTGTCCGTCACCCATTGTTATACACTATTTTTTTAGCAGCACAATATGTAAATAAGTTTATATAAATCTGGAATTCTTTTGACGAAAATTAACATACCAGCTTTACTACCATCGCAGAAAAATTACTTCACAGATAACTAAATGACGAATCAGAATACCTACATAAGTTTATAATATAATTTTAGGATATAGATTAAATTAATACATCAATTCATTGTTATTGCCATGTACGGTACGCTAATTATATATGCTATTTATTTAGTTTATTTAAATAATTTGGAAACTATTATATAATATATGGTTATATATGGTTTTCTTCATATTCCTCGATAGAAATGAAAAATATTTATTTCGTCAATAACAATTAAGCAATGCTAGAATAGATTTATCAAATTTAATTTATAGAATAACTAAAATTTATAAAAAATAATTATATAAAATATTTAATTGATTTTGTACGATACATAAAAATATCCGCACACTTATTAACAGCTATATCAAAAGTTATGGTGATATTATCCTAGTTATTGATGTCATTGTCATTTGTCAGACATCAAAACATACTCATGCTCTTATATCTTAGTTTCGTGTGTTTATAATAAGCTTATGGTTCAAAAACTACATTATATTTTTTTGTTAAGGCTTATCATTAAGAATCAATTTAAATATTAAATCACAGTTTTCGCTTGTACATTAAACTTTTTATTAAAAATAATGGCTTGTAAACTTCACCGAGTGCGATATTATAACCCCAAACCAGAAACAATAAATTGTGCGGCGTTTAGTAAATATAATAAACTTCTATCGTTAGCCAGGTATAACTTTTATTTATTTGAGTAAAAAAAAATAATTCAAATATTTTATTAAGTACAGTAAAAAGATTATTTCATTTTTACAGACAGGATGCCACTATTGAAATATGGGACTTAAATTTTGCTCCATACCTCTTAAAATGTATACCAGGTGCAGAAAATGCCTCAGTTGAGGCGCTAGGTTGGGTAAATCAAAGATTGCTTTCTACAGGCCTAGGTGGCACTTTACTAGAATGGAACTTGGAAACCCTTTCTATCAAATCAACTATAATGCTAACTGGTTATGCAGCATGGTGCCTTGATGTTAATAGCACAAATACATTGGTTGCTGTTGGAACTGAGCAGGGCTATGTCAATTTATATTCTACTGAAAATGAAGAAATTATATATAAAAAAATTTTTGATAAGCAAGAGGGTCGTATTATGTGTTGTAAATTTGATAATACTGGTGCAGTGCTTGTAACAGGTAATTGTTTATATAATGATAGCCTTGATCTTAGTACTTTCTGAAAGTCTTATACTTTCATATAATTAATAGTATACATATTTGGAAACCCAATGTTTTAAACTCTCGCAGTAGCCATGGTTAAAATAGTTACTTATTAAAATTAAAAACAAAATAAATCAGCTCCATGCTGTATCCCACAAACAGCAGAGTAGGCAGAGGGAACCTAATGTTGAGACACTCCATTCCCCACCTATCACCAAACTTTTCGAAATATTGCATTGTTATTGTTGAGTGGCAAGTGGTTGAGTGGTAACTCAACTCTGAGCTTTCACCTTGGTGCCAGAGTGAAGAAATGAAAAATATTGAGAAATAATAATTCATCCTCTCAAGTGAGAACTGAACTCACAATTGTAACATTACAGTCACATCTTTATGTCCCTGTGCCGCAACAGCCTCTGTCTGTCTTAATACTATGTTCCCTCTACCTGCTCTGTAATGTGCGGGTTATGATGTGAAACTAATTTTTTTTTTATATTTTCCTTAGGTTCCGTGGATACCATTAGGATATGGAATGTTGAAACTGGGCATGCAACTTGCAGAATGTCTGTAAGTCGTAGAGGTAAAGAAACTATTGTATGGTGTCTTGCGGTCTTATCAGATAATGTTGTTGTATCTGGTGATAGTATGGGACGGCTTACTTTCTGGGATAGTAACCTAGGAGATCAGGTATTATTACTATATATATTTATCACTTTTGTTACAATAAAAATCAGCTTCACACTGTATCCCACATAGAGCAGGGTAGGCAGAAGGAATTTAGTGTTTAGACACTCCATATCCCACTTTCAGTCGAATTTTGCAAGCATTGCGTGTAAAGTGGCAGAACTCAACGCCATACTTTTCCTCGTCACCAGAGCGAAGAAATGAAAGTATAAATAAAAATCAGCTTCATGCTGTATCACGCACACATCAGGTAGGCAGAGAGTGTAGTGTTAAGACACTCAATTCCCCAATTTCCGCCGAGTTTTGGAGGGATTGCGTGTTGAGTGGCGTAACTCAACGCCGTGCTTTGCCTCTACACCAGAGCGAAGAAATGAAAATATTAATGTAAATAAATATTTCATTTCTTTGAGTGAGGATCGAACCCACAACCAGTCACATTTACAATCACACATTGAGCCCCTGTGCCACGACTGTCCTCAATAAATATATGATTGAAATTTTAATATTAATGTAACATAACTAAATTTAATAATTATTATTACTTTCAGATAGAATCTTTTAAGACCCATAAATCTAATATTTTGTCAATAGCAGTTTCTGATGATGAAAAAAAATTATATTGTAGTGGTGTAGATCCAGTGATTGTAAACTTTGTTAAAGTTAATAATACAAGTTCAGGCAAGCAAGCAAGCTCACAGTGGGTGAAAAATGTTCAGAGACATATCCATGAACATGATGTCAGGTAATTATACCTTTATAAGATCACTTTGTTATTCGTTTGTCTATCTGTCTGTCAAGAGCCTTTATCTCAGAAACGCTTGGAGATATTGAGTTGAAATTCAAACCATATACTCAAATCTCAGCCCCATGATTTCCTGAAAAAATCGTATTTCTACTTTAATTTAGTAAAATAATATATGGACTTTTATATCGCAAATACGCGTATTTTGATACTAGAGCAGTGATTCTCAACCTTTTTTTTGTTGCGGCACATATTTAACGTTTTCAAAATTTGGCGGCACACAAGAAATTATTGAGAAATTATTTACTACAACACACTGCATAAATAGTTTATGACAAAAATTTTAAATATACGAATTATTTTTTTCGTGGATTTAAATATATATTCATGTTAAAAATATGTTTCTTTTTAAATTATATAATTTAATTATATTAACATTATTATATATTTGCAAAATTTGGCGGCACACAAAAGTGCCGCGACACAGTGGTTGAGAATCACTGCACTAGAGAAACAATCAAAGTTAGTAGGTATCGGTATATTCGACACTATAGAAGAAATTTGGCAGGTAGCATCTACAGGTAGAGCTAGTTCACTAAAACTTCTGAAAACTATACATTTGTGGTTAATTCCTAAAAAATAATAGTCTTAAGAGGGGGCAAATTTTGGTATTAAAGGTGCTTGTTCAAGTGAGGGATCTGATGAAAGGGCTCTGGCTAAGCTAAGCTTGAATTTTATAAAATCTCGAGAATTCCAATTTTTGATCGGATCCGTCGGTGGGCGATGCCGAATTGCGCTTGTTTTTTTCATGGTGCCTTTTGTGGTGCCATTGCCTTCATGGTGTAGTGAGACAGTAGGAATACAGTGGAGAATGGAAGGTTTTAATACTAGTTTCCCTTTACCTTACCTTACTATACATTCTGTACGTAAAGCAGTAAAATGAATAAGTAAATGACAAAGTGTGGTGTTGAGCTCTGTCACTCAACATATAATATTTTGCAATCAGGTAAAAACGAAAGAATAAGTGTTTTGATATTAAGTTCTCACTGTAACCAGTTTGAGTGCTGGATAAAGATGATGATGAACCTGAGTTGTTAAGATGTTTAATGTTTTATTGTTAATTACAGAGCTCTTGTACTTAATGAAAATAAACTGGTGTCAGTAGGAATAGATGGTTATTTAACACTCTCAAGTTATCCTCCAAAATGGGTGATGAGGATTCCTCATATGATACCAGCTTCTAGATCATCAATTTGTGCCCAGAAAAAGTTATTGCTTTTAAGGTAATTTACTAAAATGAATACATATATGTAATCAAATAGAAGCAAATACAGCAGTCAAAGTAAACATCAATATTCAATTTTTTTTATAATTCTCTGCATACTTAAGTATGCAATGGTTATTTTATTTTCTTATATTATATGTTAAAATATATCGGTTATACTCAAATAATCAAGAATTATAGGGAATATGATAAAATGTTTCAAGTAATTTTTCAATTATTGAATTGAATGGAGATTGCTTTATTTGGTTCACATGATTATTATATTAAAATAAATAATACAATTTTATAACAATATTAGTAAGGTAAGCCTTTTTTATATTTATTAAATGAAAGTTGATTTTGACATATGAACACAATTTTTTAAACAAAATGTGATGATTTTTTGCTTTGTATATAAAAATTGGTAAAATCTTAATTTATTTATATGTTTTTTTTTAATTATAGATATAGTAATTACCTGGAGGTTTGGAAACTTGGTACTTATGCAGTTAACAACAAAGGTGATGTGACTATTTCAAATTTTCAACTGAAGCAAAATATACATAAAGATATTAATAATCAGTTAGAACAAGAATCAGAAATAGATTCTATAAAATATAATACTAGTAATGTATCTGAGAAACAAAAACAAAACCTCAAACTCACAGAACAACCTGTGAAATTAGTGTCTTTAGAAACTAAAGGGAAAAAGCATATAAAATGCTGTGAAATGTCTCCTAGTGGTGAAATAATAGTGTATTCAACCGACAGCAATTTGAGAATGTTAAAATTGGAATATGTAAGTATTTTTTAAGAATTAGTTTAGTTATTATTAGTGAGGTCGTTGTGACGCAGCATCGTTCAACGCAAGTTTACCGCAACGGTTGTGGATTCGATTCCTAGGAGGAAAGAATTAGTCTCGTTTTTCGACACTAGTGCCTCGCTCGGGTACGGCGTTGAATTTCACCACTCAACACATAATGTTTTGAAAATTTTTCGAAAATTAGGGCAAGAGGGTTCTCTAAAAAACACTAGGTACACCCTCTATAATTTTGCATTGCCCTTCATAGATAGGAATGACAGATTTTTTATATATATTAGTGTTCCGGTTCATCGTTAGCGTCTTATATGAGGACAATAAGCTGCTTATGTTTTGTTAGTACAGTGAGTAAGCGATGATATTCTCGCCTTATATAGAACGTATATTCAAGTATTGTACATATAAACCTTAAATTGGAGAATGGACTGTCTTAATTAACACTAGTAATATAATATCTCTGCCTACCTATTAAATAAATAAATAAAATAAAAATCAAATTAAATCAGCTTCACGCTGTATTCCATACACAGCAGGGTAGGCAGGGGGAACTTAGTGTAGTACACTCCGTTCCCCACTTTCCGCCGAATTCTAGAAACATTGCGTGTTGAGGGTCGGAACTCAACGCCGCGCTTTGCCTCGACACCAGAGCAAAGAAATGGAAATATACATTTAAATAAATATTTCATTTTCTTGTACCACAACCAGTCGCGTTTACAGTTCCACTTTGTGCCCTTGCGGCACGACTGGCCTAAACAAAAAAAAACTTATTATATCTATTACAGGATGAAGACACAACTAACGTTTCAATATCAAAAGTTCTGGTGACGGGTGTTGTGAGCTGCGACCGTGTTGCGTTCACCGCCGACTCTGGAACAATGCTTGCGTACACCGCGGGGAAATAAAAGTGCTGCAAGTGGACCCTGAAGCCGGAGCTGTGGTTATACAAACCATATGTTGTGAGGAATGTAAGGACCTTTTTTACCTTCACTGAAACCCGCATGTAACAGCAGCAGCCGCGTGATAAAAAGGCACAGACAAACTGACAAAACGCAAATATTTAAAAAATAGAATCATTAATATTGTATATAACCAAAAATTTTTTTTTGTTATATTAAATGCAACCAATACCATTACCGTACCATACACCGTACTGGTCCAGTAGATGATTTTTATTAATAAATAGGACTAAATATGAATACTTGTAATAAAGTATATAAATTCTATTTAATAGTACTTTATCTTTAATAAAGTAAAATCATACATATTAAATAAACGATAAATATAAATAATAGTTCCCAACATCTATTATGATTGATATTAAGACATAATTCTATATTAAATACTATATAGTTTACTTAAAAAAATTAAATTAAATTAGCTTCACGCTGTATCCCGCACACAGCAGGGTAGGGCAGAGGGAACCTAGTGTTAAGACACTCCGTTCCCCACTTTCTGCCGAATTCTGGAGGCATTGCGTGTTGAGTGGCAGAACTCAACGCCGCGCTTAACCTCGACACCAGAGCGAAGAAATGGAAATATAAATTTAAGTAAATATTTCATCTCCTCGAGTGGGGATCGAACCCACAACCAGTCGATTTTGCAGTCACACCTCGTGCCACTGCGCCACGACCGGCCTCAATCTATAGTTTACTTACTTTATTTATTTTGTTATTTTCAGATCTTAAATCAAAGTCAGTATTACATCTGGTGGTATCTAAAGATACTCCATCTAAGAATATATATGTAGTTGTAGCTGACACACAAGGACATATAGCAGTTTGGATAAAAAAATCTAAGAAATTTAAATATTATGCCTCTTTACCTAAATACAAATGCGTACCCTCTGCTTTGACAATTGATAACAAATTGGAAAATGTTTTAGTTGCATATGTTGATCAAAAGGTAAGTAAAATTTTAATGAAAACGTACACGTTTTTTAGCTTCACACTAATATATAGTAACAGAGGTAATTCTTTCTGAAATAATTCCTTCCGCATGGAATCGAATTCCAAACCGTCGCGCTTACAGTCAGATGGTGAGATAGTTTCATACATTCTTTAGCTTCACGCAGTACGCAGGGTAGGCATAGGGAACCTGGGAACCTAGACCTCACTTTCCGCCGAGTTCTGATGCATTGTGTGTTCATTGGTGGAACTTAACACTGCGCTTGGCTTCGTCACCAGAGCGAGAAAATGAAAATATTAAATATTAATTTCCACAAGTGGGTATCGAACCCACAATCCTAGCGCTACCGGGCCTAGATGGCCTTATTAATACATTTAATTAAATTTCTCCCATAGATTATAGAATATGAGCTACCAAACAAGAAAGTATCAAAATGGTCGAGTGATACGCTATGCGAGAACAGAGCGCGCTCGTCCGCCATTACATCGTTGCACGTACACCCCACGCGCGACGCGCTCGTGTGTCAGGACGACGCGTCTTTGTGGATATTGGATAAAAATATTAAGGTTACTTATTTTATATTTTATCTCTTCATTATATTACACTAAATATCATTAGAAACATTATACATTATTTCGAAAATGCACTAATGTAACCTATAGATGAAAAAAGCAATCAATTAAATCTATTTATATTTATATTTTCAGACTGACATTGAAGAACCAGAACCTAAAAAGAAACAACTAGCACTCAAAAAAGGCAGCTCTAAGAATGGTGTTCGAATAATTCCAATAAAGGTTTGTGAACTCTTTGTAAAATAATAATACTTTAATGTACTATTAATAATGGATTACATTAAAATATTTATCGTTTGTAGTTTTTGCGTTTGTTTAGTATCCATTTTTACTAATATTGTCAAGCTGAAGAGGTTTTTTGGTTAGACGCTACATATCCGTAACTATAGTAATGTAACTACGGTTTAAGTGAGATATTAGTAACAAATAGTGCCTTATATCAATCAAGGTAAAATGCTCTCATAATCATAATCAATAATCAGCTTCATGCTGTATCCCGCACACAGCAGCGTAGGCAGAGGGAACCTAGTGTTAAGACACTCTGTTCCCCACTTTCTATCGAATTCTGAAGGCATTGCGTGTTGAGTATCAGAATTCAACGCCGCGCTTTGCCTCGACACAAAAGCGAAGAATTGGAAATATAAATTTAAATATATATTTCATCTCCTCGAGCGGGTTTCCACAACCAGTCGGTTTTACAGTCACACTTTGACACCCCTGCGACACGACTGGTCTCACTTTAAATATAATCTTTCGGTTTTATACTATGAACAACAATAGAAAGAGAGCTGTTCTCGTGGTCTTTTGCAAATTTTAATAAATAAATACAGGATTATTCATGTTTATGAAGTTATTTTTTAAGAAATATTATACGTTTTCTAAAAAAATACAAGAAATATTTTTTATTTTTGAAATAGCATTTAAAATATTCTATAACTTTATCGTGAGTAGGCGTGAAGTTTATTGCACTAGTACTGTCCTATTCGTCTCGCCACCTGGTCCAGATTAATACATGAGGCTCACAAGATACAGCTCATTGGCATACTTTGGGCACATGACACTATATTAAGATGTTATCTAAACATATAAAAATAATTGATATTTTCGATATAAGAAACATCTAAAGTAAATAAATATAATAATAATAATGCCTATTTTAATATGCCAATTAAAATTGGCATACTTCAATCAAAAGTTATTTCAACTTTCAATTTTGATACATAAGTAATGAAAAATACGCTTTACCACGGCTTATAATAAAAATAATATAAATATACTGCTAATATTTTATAAATACGGACAACAAGAATGAAAGTGGATGACGCTATCGTATCGATATGATTAGATTACTTTCGAGACGTATTTGTTTTGTTGCCGTCAATCATGTTTTATGAAGTAAATGACATAAATCGATTTTTGTACAATAACAACAAGAAGTGGGTAAAATCACTTACAAAATTATTGCTTTCAAATGTGTGTGAAAATAAAAAAGTCCTTAGATTTCGTAATCCATCTATTTTTAAATAAAAGTTATGTACTAACCATAGAAAAATATGATATCCTACTTTCTCCCGAAAATATGAGAACAAAAAAAAATAAAAGTACGTGTATAGATGAGAATATTAGAGAAATTGAGTTTTAAGCGTAAATTGATACTGTTGATAATATTCTTTAATAAAATATTTCTATCAACACTAATAGTTTATATCTCAACTCACAATATATCTTATGATAATGCTTTCATCAATAAATAGTTAATTATTTGGAATTTAAGTTTATTATGGTCCCCGCTCTATTTACAACAACTGCTTGTTGTGCAACCAAAACTGGTTTGCCAACTATTATGCTATGTTATGAAGAGTTTCTCCATTCTATCTTTTACGCCCATTTTAATGGCTCTGAGTAGCTTTTTATAGAAATGTGCCCACAATCATTAATTGCAACAGTTACAGTGCAGATTTTTTAATTTTGAATAATGCTTATAATAAAATGGGAATATAATAAAGAAATGGCCTGACTTTTTGATTTAGTCCACTTCAGAATTTCTTGATCATCCAAATAAATACTAATTGACAGTTAAAATTATTATTATTCTTTAAAATTATTATAAAAATCCTTTTTAAAGGAAATTGAGTAATAAATCAATTTCTATTAAGACTGTATATTGTATTCTTATAATATAATTCTTTGTTACAGTACTTAGCGGGTTTCCACTGGCTCGCCGACGACGAGGCGGTCTCGATAGAAATATTACCTGAAAACATTGTTAGTCAGCTACCACCGATAATGGCTAGTAAAAGACGTTAATATGAAATATTGTTTTTATAATAAAAATGTACAATAGAACAAGTGTCTTTGTTTTATAAGGTTTTTGTTCTTATTTAAACTAGATTTTATATTACATATTCCAAGGAGAGAAGGTTTTGTGACTTTGAGACCATGTTTTTGATGACATCTAGCCATATTTTTTTTATCAACAATTAAACTGTATATATGTATTTTCCGCATAAGCGTGAGCAAAAAGAACCTAGCAAACTTCTTCACTTATTGCAAAAATGAATAAAAGATTATTTCACATTGTTAGATGAAAGCCAAATTTGCAATTTATCTAAGCATTTGTATTTGTCTTTGTGAAAAAATATGAAAAAAATGTGGAAGTGACTGCAAACTGGAGAAATTAAAAAGATTTTTTATTTCTCCAGTTTGCTCATATGAACGAGAAACAAAAAATATTTTTTCTCAGTATTATTTTTTATCATTATAGCGAACGAAGCAAGCGTGACAAGGAGCGAAGCTTCCTAGTCTGTTAAAAATTATAAATAGATATGAATAAAACTAAAGACAGTAATTACATATACAATTTATAAAGGACAATTTGAAAAAACCATAACCAAATAAATCAAACGATAATTATTATAATTTAAGAAAATTTTATATAATCTATAGTAGGTTTGACGTCATATTTAATGCTACAACTTATAAATCATTTTAACAATTTAATATTTTTGGTACTTATCGATTGAAATCGTTGTTAATCTGTAAGCTTTTCAAGGTTGAATAGTGCTACGTCGAGTTGTTGAGGATGCGCCCACATCTCATCAGATACTTCCGAGCGCGCTGGCGCCAATTTATACGATATTGGATCTCCTTCTACGCTACTGTAATAAAAAATATATTTAAATGACGTGTATTATATAATCCGGGCCAGTCGTGGCGCAGGGGCACAAAGTGTGACTGTAAACGTAACTGGTCGTGGGTTCGATCTCCATTCGAGGAAATAAAATTTTCACCTAAACTGCCTAAACTGCTGTGTGTGGGATACAGCGTGAAGTTGATTAATTTATTTATTATATAATATTTCTTTGAAAACTAAAAGTAATGAGAACTTTGTGTCAAGGGTTCTGACAATACTTGTACACACAACACCCAAGAAGAAGAGTTATGTTACATACTTTTTAGAAACTAAGTGGAATAGCACTTATAGAATCTTATAAAAATAATTCCACGTTATATTTTCAGAATATTACTGATATTTTTTAAAAATAGTTTCACTTTTTCAGAAATTAAACGTACCCAAGAAACATAAGAGTCTGCTTATAAGGATTATAAGTTTGCCCAGAAGATAGACGTGGTCTGACTGGGTAGTCTTTAATAGTCTTCACTGATGGCCCAAATTTTTCCAATGAATACAGAGCACGACGTCCGATCATTCCTAAAATAACATAATATATTTACCAACATGTATATGTATCTACATATTGACAATATCTATACATGCATATAAAATTAACTAATATTTACTAATACAGAAGCCGTCGTGGCGCAGGAGTATAATCGTGCCATTGTAAACGGGTTGGATTCCCACTCTGGGGAATAAATTATTTGATATTTTAATTTCTTCGTTCTGGTAGCGAGGCAGAGCGCAACGTTGAGTTCCGCGGAAAGTGGGGAAAGAAACGGTCTTAATGGGAACGCAGTGTCTTAATACTATGTTCACATGTTCTTCTGCCTAATAGGGTATGGATGTATGTGCGGAATATAGCGTGAAGCTGAAAAAACTACGTTTAAAGTATATAGATTTGGTCGATAGTTTTAAACTATTGTATGATACAAAATGTTTACTATAACATTGTATAGAGTATAGATGATAAGTGATAACAATCACAAGTACAGACCCAACCGTTGTTTTGTATTTACTAATTTTCTTCAAGAAAATGCAAAAAAAAAAAATTTGTAATATCTGCTGAACCACTACAATCGCTGAACATATATAGGTACCTACTGAGGCCCTACCTATAGAGCACGGTTGATACATCTATAGTATTAGATTTGCATAGTATGTACTATTGTGGTATGTATGATACACCAAATGCCTTCTTTTCCCATTCTAGAAGTAAATAAGTAAATTACTAAAAAAAAAATTATATTAACCTGAAGTCGTAGAAGGCAGTGGTGTTGAAGAAGGTTCAATATCAACTGCGATTTCCTTTTCTGGTTTGCAGCTCACTGAACGAACGGCGGCACGATATTCATCCAGTGACATTCCTATTGGTTAATACATTATTAATACATGTTAGAAATATTGTACATACTTAATTGTAATAACTACTAAGAATTAATGAACATCTGCAAATATTTATATAGTCTGTGATAATTGTTCGTCTGTGACAGCCAATTCTTCTTTCCACATATTTAAAAGATAACAGCGAATTTTGTCTAAAATTAGAAAATAAATTTGAATTAATAAATAAACAGCACAAAAACAACTATTTACATTTAATTTCAGAGGAGCCATGACAGATATATATTTTACCTTTTTAAATGACATCTTTAACATTATATTTTTTAAAATACTCTGTTCAAAGGTAATAGGTACCTAGTCTTTGTGCTTCTTCTTCTTGTATCTCTCGTACTCGACTAAGAAAGCCCCAGCGCTGTTGCCACAGACGTGCCGCATGTTTTTCTTTTTTTATAACTGATGACCTGAAAAATAATAAATCGAATTAAATTCAATCAAATTAAAAAATAAATATTACCAAACACAATTAAAAGGTCTAAGCTGATATAAATTATTTATTAAAAAGTAAAAAAAATAAAATAAATTAATTATTTGTATTTACAGCCCAATGGACGGTATATTTAATGAATTTAATAATATAAAACAATAGTACGCAAACGTTATAATAAATCGTACAAAATTCCTTGAGCTTTAACAGGGTCCGTAGAGGGTTCGCGTCGAATTCCTACACCAGCTGTAGGAGGCTGATTTGAATTTTCCATTAAATATAAAATTCTTAATATTTTAACAAGGTGGCTGTTAAAGAGAATATAAAAAAGAAACTACAAAAATTATTAGAAAGTGCTGTTCTTAATAGATGGAATTTCCTAGTACATACACAGACTACTTCCAATAAAATCGATCAAACAATGGTTGCCATAAGTGTTTGGTTTGTATCTATTCTTTACGACGTTTATATCTTTATCATAAATATATGAAAATCTATCGTCAAAAAAAAAATATGATTGTATAGTTCGAACTAAAAGTATGCTGTACATAATATTGTTTTTTTATCTTTTCAAGTCGATTTTTTCGACTGACCCTCCGAGGATTTCGTAAAAATTTAAAGATTGAAAGCCAACGGTAAATACAGTATATAAAAGACTACAAACTTAAATTTGCGGAAGTATACACTCATTTTTATGAAATGAACTAGGTACAATTATAAATGTGTAATTGTTTGTTTTCTCATCTGTAATATAAATATCAATTTCTATTTTTCGGATTTTTTCTTTTATTTGTACCTACTGCAAGTTTTCATTACTCGCCAAATTTCATAATTGTCGGTCTACGGATACTATTATTTTCTTAGAAGTTTGATTTTTCTATGACCGTAGACCTGAATAACCCTTGCAATATACAGAGTGTTTTTTGTCAGCAACACTTTAAATGAAACCACAGTTTTAACTACTCTATAGAAGCCTAATACAGTTATTTTTTTCCCAAAAATGAAAAAGTATTTCTTCAAACACAATAAGTAATCAAATTATCGTTGTAAAATAAAACGCCATTTGTCAAGAACGACGCACGCAGACATAAACCTATCAAAGGAAATCCGCCGTATACGCTTCATTCCGAAATCGAGTAGTAGGTATTGGAGGCAAAGTTCAGAGTTCATTAACTTTTAGTAATATTTTCGTAGTAGAATCATAGTATGTGCTTACGTTATTGGTATATATGCGTAACTGCGTCACACGAAATACAGGTATGGATAAATATCGTGAAATGAAGAAAAAAAAACTTACGCCTTAACTGTTGATGTATCTTGTTTAATTCCTTTAGGTATGGACTTAAAATATTTTACCCTATATGCTGTTCCCGTAATAGGAGCGCTGACGCTTTCACTCTGTATATTAATTCGATCTTGATATCTAAACACGATCTCCAGATAAATAGTCTTTAGACACAAAGGGGAAGAGAGGTACGGAAAAGGAGCTGTAATAATTTTTTGATGAACTAAGAGAATGACAATTGTCGATAGTCAACATTAATGTAAAAGATTCTCTTCTGAGTAAGCTCCCTGACTTTTAATCTTTGCCACTTATGGTTCCTAAAAATATATATTTCATTTACCATTATAAAATAAATAAAAAAATAAAAATGTTTATTAATCGGACCATTGTTCGTCTCTCAAATCTGTCAAATAGATAAGTAACATTTTTTTTTGCTTCACTCTGTATTTCGCATAGTGAAATAACCTAGTGTTAAGACACTCCGTTCCCCAAAACTCAATGCCGACCTTTGCCTCGGTACCAGAGCGAGATAATGAAAATATTAATAAACTCACTCCTCCTAATGATGTTTTAATCGAATCCAACCCACAACCGACACGTTTACAGTCACAAGTTTGTGCTACACACTTGATTAATTGATTCTCTTTTGATTTGATTTTATGGCATTTAGGCGTGCCAGTAGAGAACAGTTAATTTCGCCAATACCACGTAGTATGAAGAAGGCTTGATGGAGATTGGTCAGTTAAATATAGAAGAAATAAAACTTAGGAGACTAGATTAAAGGTTTTTTTCTAAATAAAAGGTCCTATTAGTTATGCCACCATTTGTAAACAAAAAGGACAACACAAAATATATACATTTACAAATTAGATAAACACTGGGTTAGCATAATCTATTTATTACTATGGCTAGTTTCTAGTTAAATACCTTAATATTTAATATATTTACAAAAAAAATACAATGAGCACTAACACAAACATTAACAAACAAAGGGAACGGTGAACTTTACAGGGGAGGACATCGTATATAGGACGAATTAAATTCGGACAGGAAAAAAGGATATGGGAAGGAGAACCTTCGTCCAGACAGTAAGTTGTCCTTGATCCTGATATTGGCCAAATGTACAGGTACACGCATGCCCAAGACGCAGACGATATACCTAGTTGATATAACTCCTCGTTCAATATGCTTTTGAGTAAAAAACCAAGCCACACATTTTGTAGTTTGGGTGATGAAACTCAACACTAAGCCAGATAAAGGGAACAACGCTTAGTTATCTATTAGTAATTAATTTATATTTAGCAAGTTAAAAAAAAAATCTCAATACTTTGCTGTTTATATTTTAACTTGAAGAGTATTTATTGTCCAAATGCTTTGATTTTTATAGAAGAAAACACACAAATGATATTATATTCTTATAATTGGGACATCCAAATAAGCCAACTATTGGACGCAAATCTAATGCTACGACGTAGTGTATAGCATACTGACTTTAACTGCGCAGGTTCTGTAGTGACTATACAAATGACGTAGTATCGAGTGTTCCCTCGACCACATCGTCCTTTGAAAGTCTTTCAAACTTTGTTTAAAATTATCAAAACTTCGTCTTGATTCTTGTTTGAAAACGAATTTTTGCAATTTTCATATTAAGTATATCATGATTAAATAGTTTTTCATATAAGAGAAACTATTTTCATAATAACAGACTTTATATAACTATAAAAGTTAAAGAATACGTAGATTAATTTATTATTTCTATAGATAATCTATATGAAATATTTCGAAAATCTCGTTTGCACAAGAAACAAGAAAGCTTATGTAAAACCATTTAATAACTACACTATTTACAGACAATTTTTCCGATATGTTTTAGAATATATTAGGTACTGATTCATCATAAAAATTTCAAATAAGCTTTCATTTCTGAGACAATATTGTTGTTAGCGATTCAATACGTTATATAACATCGGTGTCAGTGCCGGACTTAGAGTAACTGCAATTTTTCGAAAACATGTTTTTTTTTTTTCTTAAAATGATTATTCAAATTGGCCCTCTATTTAGTGGTGCAATTAGAATTTTGCTTGTAAGCACGCTAGCTCGATAAACAGTAAAATTAAGTACCTTTTTCCAATATTCACATCACTTTTAGGGCAGTTTTTATTATGTACTGTAAAAAACCGTATTTTTGCATTTATAGAGGTCCTACACTAACCATAATTTGTTGTTGGTTATTAGGACAGAAGCATCATTTAAAGCAATATATTGTTATATACAGAATCTAGACATATATATTCAATTTACCTTACACCCAAATATAAATCTATAAGCAAGACTATATAAACGTGACCCAATTTCACAGGAGTCTGCGCTGAAGTGAAAAGGTCGCAGAATTCTCGGTGCGTTCCCACAAAGTGCTGTAACCTTTTCCGCCCACCCCCGCGTCTAGACTACGCTTATATTACACACCCTATCAATGTATACGCAACCGCATTCGACATACTTACTGATATTGTGATTATATTATTTATTTTTTTTTATGCTAGTCACATGTAATAGGCTTCACAGCATACGCCAAGGTAAACATATTGGTACTTTTCCAAGTATCTATCTATTTTACATATTGATTGCAGTTCAAATTTAATTCGAATAAAGGATAAATAAAAATTTATGAAAGATATTAATATGTATGTATGTATGTATGTATTGTTAATTAAATTATGTGCTAGGTCATTAAAGATTAAATGTTAGAGTCTTAAGTAGAGTAATGCGACGTCCTTCTAAAGACCGTCGTGACCTAGTTTTCTGTTTTTTTTTTACTTGCTACGTTAAAAATTATGAATTTGAAGTACTTTACAGACATGTCATATATTTTTAAATTTTTATATCGACTTCGATCAATTCGAATGTATTTTTTTAATGTTAGTCACCTCAAAACTGTTGACTGGGTTAACCGATTCCGATGATTTTCTTTTATTTGAAGGATACACTTCAAGGACAGTTTGGTGAAAGTTTGGTTATGTTCTGATTATGGGATCCGGTTGAAATTGAACAAGTTGTTTTTTAACATTTTTAAAGTGTTATCCCACACTTTTTCTAAATAAGTATAAGTTTTTTTTTGGTAAAAAATATAATTATACTGTAATGGTTACAAGGAAAAACATTGTTAAAATGGGTATTAGAAGTGAGATTCCTCAACGTTGCATTTGTTTTCAACCAACTTCAAAAAAGAGGATGTTCTCATTTTTAACCGACTTCAAAAAAAGCGAGAGGTTCCCAATTCGCATATTTTATCCACGAATATTTTTTATGTATATTGTTGTCAATATGCCAATATTGTATATTCATGTTAGTATGCACAATAATACCTAATTAAGTTTGAAGTTTTACATAGGACAACCACTGACTTAAGAAGCATCCTTTTAAGGTCTACCCATAACTTAAAATCGTATAATTTTTTTACAAAAAAATTAATACGAGTCGTATTTTTATTTTTTAACAAAAAAACCGACTTCAAACAGCGAACTAAAAAAATAATTTTACATAAAGTAATTTTACATAAAAAAAAATAATTTTACATAAAGTAATTTTACATAATAAAAATACTTTTACATAAAGTAAAACGTAATTTGATTTTGTTAAACAAAAATAATTAAAAAATGATTTTATAATTTTGAAGTCGGTGCCAAACTAATGCTATAACAACCTTACTACAATATCGTATTACTTACTAAGCCTGTTTGTTTTACTTATAAAGATCAAAATACCGTGTACGCGGTCAATACGTAGTCATTTAGTTTTTATGAATTTAACACCTGGAAATATCTGTTTTTCAATACCCGATATCCGTCATCCGCCATTCGCCTTCCTTTATCTCTTTCCCGCTAACTAATATAGCCATCAATGATAATCAATTTATCAAATCTCTTTTATATAATGGAAAAAATGAAAGAAACTCATTTTTAGAGTCCTGGTACAGACGTAGGTACATATAGCGTGGGTTGATCTCTAGACAATATACATAGATTTTACTTAAAACGTTAAGGCCAGACTGCTTTTACGCGCTTTGGAAACCATTATAATGACAGACGAGTGATTGTGATGTTATTTTAAAAAATCGGTCAAGTGCGAGTCGTACTCACCCAACGAGGGTTCTATATAAATTTCAGTATTGTTGGTCAACGGGAGGTACAATTTATAGGTAAAAGTTGACAAACTTCAGTTTGCGGGCGTATGCATTCATTTTGTATAAAATTCACGTATTTATGTTATCAATTGAAAGTTTATAATGCTTTATTTCCTCTATTTGCACGTTAAGTTCAAGCATAAGTTGGTAATGTTTTATTTTCTATAAAATAACAATAAATTTTTATTTTTCGATTTTTATACCTTTTTTTATTGTAAATATGAATACTGACGAAGTGAACTTCGTACCAACTTTTATAATTGTAAGTCCAAGGGAAGTAAATATATAGATTAACATATACGTACCAATATAGATGAAATTAAAAATAACGAATTCTATTTATAAAAGACGTTGAGTGGCAAAACAATAAATAGTGATTTGTCTTGCCAAATCGGAAATATAAAAAAAAATCTACCGAGTGTGAATCGAACCGAAAGCCATAGTGTATTCATAAGTCAGTTATCCGAACTGCAATACAATTAGATTAATAAATAAATCAGCTAATAGTAATAATAGCCTAGTGTTATGACACTCCGTTCCCCACTTTTTGCCGAATTCTGGAGGCATTGCGTGTTGAGTGGCAGAAATCAACACCGCGCTTGTTCTCGACACCAGAGCGAAGAAAATGAAAATATAAATTTAAGTAAATATTTCATCTCCTCGAGTGAGGATCGAACCCACAACCAGTCGGTTTTACAGTCACACTTCGTGCCGCTGCGCCACGACTGGCCTGGATTAGATTAATATTTTAATAATATTCACTAACTGTAAAATGGACACATAAAATTGAAATATGAATGTCATTAAAGAGTAATTTGAATATAGATATATACCTATATAATAAGAAGGTACACCTCTAAATCACATTGGTCGTAACAAAGAACAGTTAAAATGACGATGCATTTAAAAGGCAGCAGTGAGGCCTTCGTCTCACCTCTAGACGCTTTCCACGCCTCGCTTGTTGTCCTCCAGCTTGTAAAGTCTAGACTAGGCAGTCTAGGCACACAGACTGAATTACTTTACGTCAGTTGTATATTTGGAATAGTTACATGCAATTGCTTTTTATAAACTCCAAACTTTCATATTAAATTTAAACAATAACCTTGTATTTTTTTTTTAGCTTACATAACATAGAGATAAAATTAGGCGTATTTTGGATCTAATTTCATTATCGATTTTTCGTTACAACTCTTTCTTTTGAACTTTATTATAATTTGTCATCTATTATATATTGATATACTTTTTTAAAAAATCGATTTTTTATTTTCAATTTAGAAAAAAATGGAAAACTGCCCATTCTTTTCCATTTGTTTTTATTTATTATTATTTTAACTCTGATAGTATTTTGCATACATATACATATTACTAAACAACCAAATACATATATATTTACAGACAGATGCTATAAAATATTTTCGCTAAACGATATTGGCAGACGACTGACTATAAATATGTGCCATCATATTTCGATTACGAAACAAACAACGCGGCGTATAAAGTGCAGCGCACTGCAACTACTTGCTTGTATAATTCGGTTTACCTCCAGACGGTGCCTTCTCTAGGCGCAAGCACTTCGGTTAGTCTAGACGAATTGCATTATGGAAATTTATATTCTACTTAAACCATTTCTTTTATTGACAAAGGCTGAAACTTATATCATAAATACACACATATTAGTATATATACACATATGAGTTTGATACAAAAAAAACATTAAAAAAAATAATAAAAAAATCAGCACACAGCAAGGTAGGTAGAGGGAACCTAGTGTTAAGGCACTCCGTTCCCCAGTTTCCGCCGCGTTCGAGAGGCATTACGTGATGACTGGCGGAACTCAACGCCGCGCTTTTGCCTCGATACCGAAGCGAAGAAATGTAAATAAATATTTCACTTTCTCGAGGCATCGAACCCACAACCAGTTGCGTTGCAGTCACACAAAACCTATATATAATTAAATTTGGAAAAATACATTCACAGTTCTTACTGTGTTTTATCTTTATTTTTATATGTTTTTCACTTCATCACCACCATTTTGCTTAATTTCTCATTTGAATAAGGATTTATATTTATTAAAAGAGACTAACATGTGATTGTAATTAAGAAGTCAAATACAATTATGTTTACAAAACATCGACATATATATAAATTATAGTAGTTGAGGCCAGTCGTGGCGCAGGAGCACAAAATGTGACTGTAAATCGACTGGTTGTGGGTTCGATTCTCACTCGAGGAGATAAATATTTAATTAAATTTATATTTCCATTTCTTCGCTCTGATGTCGAGGCAAAGCGCAGCGTTGAGTTCTGCCACTCAACACACAATGCTTCAAGAATTCGGCAGAAAGTGGGAAACAGAGTGTCTTCACACTAGGTTCCCTCTGCCTACCCTGCTGTGTGCGGGATACAGCGTGAATCTGTTTTTAATATATAAATTATAGTATGTAATTCTTCGCTGGTACATAGAGATAGAGAGGTACGGCTTTGAAATATAATGGTGCTCGTAAAGTATTCCATCGCCCATATACCAAGTTTACGACTCATCATTATTCAAAAGACCGCACTTTCGCGACATGATGTCATAGATGCATTTTATGCATACTTTTGCATTTTATTTTATGATTTAGATAATAAATTATACTGTCATCAGAAGAATTATATTTATTGGTGAAAATATTTTAAATTTTATTACTGTCATTTACATATAATACGTCTTGTCTTATAAATTCCTATATATATAATGTTTAACTTGTAAATATTTTTGTAATATTATTAATAATATATGTTTAATAGATGACTTTGGTTAATTGTTTTCTTATAAAAAAAACTAACAATATTATTTTATCAAAGACACAATTTCAATAAAAAATCAGCTTCACGCTGTATCCCGCATACAGCAGGGTAGGCAGAGGGAACTCAGTGTTAAGACACTGTGTTCCCCACTTACCGCCGAGTCCTGGAGCCAATGTGTGTTGAGTGGCGGAACTCAACGCCGCGCTTTGCCTCGACACCAGAGCGAAGAAACGAATATATAAATTTAAATAAATATGTCATTTCCTCGAGTGGGACACAATTTTAATAAAAATCATATTCAGCTTAAGACAGTAACATATTGACATAATATATAAAGTAAATCACCTCAACGTTTCCTCTCATTTTTGCGTTCTTATTCCTTAATAGGTCGCAGTGGGGAGGACGCGCAGAGGGAGTGCGACCCCACGCGTCGCTCCACGTCCTATTTTTTACCGTGTGGCAGATCGTCGTAATCGCGGACAGACGGCGCGCCAACCGTTAGTTACGGCCGCTCCACTTTAAACCTCATCCATTTTAATTTAACAAAAGTGCCGGCCGATAGCGCGGAGGAAGGAGTCATTTCCGTCGGCTGCAAGGCGCATCTCACACTGACTCATACCGCCCAGGACGATGGAAAAAAACTGCACGCGTCTCCGCATTCCCCGTGACGTTCACGGGAATTTCTTTTATGCACAATTAAATATCATTTTTAGATGTTTAGCTTACTACTATTACTTATTTTATATTAAGTATTTATTATTTAAATTTATATTTCCATTTCTTAGCTCTGGTGTCGAGTCAAAGTGCGGCGTTGAGTTCTGCCACTCAATACGCAATGCCTCGGCAGAAAGTGGGGAACAGAGTGTCTTAACACTACCCTCCCTCTGCCTTCCCTGCCGTGTGCGGGATACAGCGTGATTATTACAAAAAGTATTTATTATATAATGAATTTATTTTTGCGATAAGAACCATACAATCTGTAAAATTTAAGGCTCGGTCTGTAAGAAAGTAGGAACTAGAACTAGGTAGGAAATCGGTGTAATGTTTTTTGTAGATCAAGGTTATAATTATATTTAAATTGAGCTTTCATTTACATTACAATTTGTTTATGTAGATAGACAAAATATTTTACAAATTGATTTTGGAATATAAATATTATTGTTTGGTGGTTTTTTATATTAGGGCTGCATAAATCCCAGAGGCCAGTTGTGGCGCAGTGACACAACCATATTACTGTAAACGCGACAGGTTGTTGGTTCTATTCCCGCTCGAGAAAGTTAAATATTTATATATTTAATGATTTTCATTATTGAAAAATGAGAATGCACTCCATTAACAATAGGTTTTCTCTATCTACCCTGCTACATGTGGCATACAGCGTGTAACTAAAAAACTATTTATATAAAAATACTAACAATATATTAAAAAGTATTTACAGTAATTTATAAACATAATAACCAAAACAATTAATATCAAAGAAAATCACAATAAAATTAAATTGGAGCAGCTAATTGTCATTGAACACGCGCTTACATAACGGACGGTGCTCACCTCGCGACCACGACTCTACTCGAGTAGAGTCGATGCAACGTCGCCCGTGACGTCACCTAATAGCTCGTACGCGAGTCGCGAGTCGCGACGTACAGTCTGTCAGCTCCGTGCCTACTCCGCACCGCGGTGCGCTGTGCGCTGTGGGCACACATGCATGCAACATCAATTTAATTCCAATTATATTAAAATTTAATTTGCCTTCATTTGATTTATTGTAATTATAAATCAGCTTCACGCTGTATACCGCACACAGCAGGTTAGGTAGAGTGAACCTTGTATTAAGACACTTCGTTCCCCACTTTCCGCCGAATTCTCGAGGCATTACTTGTTGAATGACGGAATTCAACGCCGCACTTTTGCCTCAATATCAAAGTGTAGAAATTAAAATATTATATATTTCATTTCCTCGAGTGGAAATCGAACCCACAGGTTGTGGTCTTGAAGAATAATATAAAGTACGAACAAACGTACCCTTGACATTGTATGCACTTACTTATATAGAATGTAAAATAATATTATATTTAGCGTTTAAAATTTTCTTGAAATTATTCGCTTTTATTTCTTATGCTATCATTACATCAAGGCCGTCGCGGTGTGAGAGCACAAGTGTGCGACTGTAAACGTGACGGTTACGGATTCAATTCCATTCGGGAAATGATTTTTTTTCACTTCGCTCTGCTAACGAGACAAAGCGCGGCGTTAACTTCCGCTACTCACCACGCAACCTTTCTAAAATTAATTAAGTGGAAAGCGGAAGTGTTTTTATAAAAACAGAGTGTCTCAACACTGCCTAAATGCGAGACCAGATACGAATATAGAAATAGCACGCTAGCTGATATTTACATCATTGAATCAGCCTTAATAAATAAATGCTCAATTAGTCTAGCCATTTGGTACGTACTCGTATGTAAATCGCAGTCTACAACGCATTACCATCATTTCATTTAGCGCACGAATACTCAGACAGAAACGTAGTTAGTAGTTACGTACTACGCAATTAGATAGATGAGAAAATTTTATGATAATAAAGAGCACCTTTTTGGTTTTATCTGAATTAAAATATTGTTTTTTTTTTATTTTATTTTCTTATTATCAATAATGATTTTAATACTACATCTCTTTTTATTATGAATATAATGCTTCTTCAAATGTATAAATAGTAAAAAAAATAAACTCGATTTGATAACCTTCTTTTCTTACATAAGTCGATTAAAAATAATAATCAATTTTAGATATTATGTTGTGCTGTTTTTGGTTAGGTTAAAACTAGTATACTTGTATCTAGAACTCAATGTAGCAATCAAAATTAAAATTACTGATCGTGTCACAGATCAAAACTTCTGTAGAATTTTCTTATATTACACTAAAAACCATCTTTGTCGTGGTGCATCATCACATCATCTGACTTTACGGGACGGTTACGGGTTCGATTCCCACTATGATAATGACATTATGAATAAATATATATTTTCTGGCTCTGGTAACAAAGCGACATCTCTGACGGCAAAGCGCGACGTTAAGTTTCGCTATTCGTACGCAATGTCGCGATAAGTTAGTGATGTAGGAATTGCTGTATTTGGAAAATAATAAAATAAATATAGAAGAAAATTTGTCTACTCTTCTACTTTATCTTACTCTTGTATAACTATAAACACGTAAGTTGTACTCAATACAGCTATTGACTAAATTCGATAAATGAAAAACTATGATTTCAGATTTTTTGTGTTATAACTAATTATGAAATAAATAGATAGGCCACTGCTTGTCAGTGTCGCCCTTCACGCTAAGTTCGTTTAATCCGTTGTTTGAATGACCGTCACGAACATTCGCTTAGGTCTTTAATATATATTTAGCGATTTGAGAATATAATTTTAACAGTTTTTCAATTTTCATTCATTTTAAAGATGTTTTTACAAACTACGTCTGGAAAGCTATAATTGCGTTTATACCGACAAATGCTGTCGTTGTCCATTTCAAAAATGTTTTCGTGTAATTAAGCACTTATAAAGTACAATATCCCAAAAAAATATTTTTAATCATAATTTTTAACCAAAATTTGCTGGTGGATTTGCTGGTATCTAAATAGATATCACCTGTAAATAGGTATAACCCTAAAATATTTTATATTTTATGGTGATACCTAAATTTATGTCTACATACATATGTAAATTAATAAATTATATGAAGAATGACTCTTATCAAACTAAAACATAACAATTATTTTAATTATATTGTAGCATAATCGATATTTGAATAGCCTCGCAAAATATTTATTTTAGGTGAGCCGAGAGATGCGTATACTATGTACATATTTAGATATTATGTATATGCGTGCCGGCGAGCAGAATGGCCTTCACCTTGAACGCCGCCGTCTGACCCCGCTGTCCCGGCCTCCCGTCACCCACCCCCGTGCCACCACCCAAACACCTAACACCCTTAAATGAGCCACATAATCACGTTAAGTACTACGTAACTATATCCCTGAAAATTCATATATCCTTCCAACAAAAACTCATAGTAGGTAATTTAAATTTTATATGCAATATGTTTAAACGACTTCAAAAAAGGGAGAGGTTCCCAATGCGCCCGAATATTTTTTCTTGTCAATATGCCAAAATATTAGTAAAAAAATGGTAGTACAATAATACCTAATTAAGTTTGAAGTTTTACACAGGACAAACACTAACTTGAAAATGCTTCCTTTTGAGGTCTACCCATCACTTAAAAAACTTAAAAAAAATCGACTTCAAACAAGAAATTAAAAAGTTAAAAATATTTTTACATAAAGTAAAACGTACTTGTTTGTATATTGGTAAGAGAACTCAGTACCTATCCATTTCACTCCTATATATGTATGTTCAGCGATTTTCGGAGATTAAGTAATTATTTGGTCAAATTACCAAAATTGATTTAAAAAAAAATAAAGTCAAATTTCATGATTGATTGTAGCTTAACTAGAAGTACCTAAAACTTATAACAGATGACAAACTGAAGCTAGCATACTAACAATTAATTCTGTATTGGAGGCTAGTTGTGGCTCAGAGGCACCAGCGTGCTACTGTAAGCGAGACAATTTATGGGTAATATTTAATATTTTCATGTCCTCATTCCCGTAACGAGGCATGGAGTCCGTTCCACACAATACCTCCAGAATTCAACGGAAAGTGGGGAGCGGAAAAGTATTTTAATGAGAATGGACGGTCTTAACACTAGGTTCCCAGGTTCCCTTTACCTACCCTGCTATGTGAGGGATATATTTTCGATATATGACTCCGTATCAGTTTCAGACGTGTATGTCAACGTGTAGTACAATTTTTTGTACACAGAAGGGTAGACAGAGGGAACCTAGTGTTAAGACACGCCGTTCCCCACTTTCTGCCGAATTCTGAAGGCATTACGTGTTGAGTGGCAGAACTCAACGCCGCGCTTTGCCTCGACACCAGAGCGAAGAAATAGAAATATAAATTTAATTAAATATTTCTTCTCTTCGAGTGGGGATCGAACACACAACCAATCGGTTTAACAGCCACACTTTGGGCCGCTGCGCCACGACTAGCCTCTGTAAGTGCTGGTGAATGGTGAAAATGTTATTGTAATGTCATGCCAATGGATGGCAAAAAAACTGCCTAAAAATTCTACAAAACAAAAAACAACAAAAAAATGTGGATACATCCTAGTTGCCTAGTTGTAGATATAAGGAGGACTATAAAAAGAATATTGTTGATAATTGGACCCAGTACAGCATTTGTACTGATTGGTGGCAAGAAAAATATACAACATACATAGGAATTCTTAACCGGGATCTAAAAGTGCGATTTTACGACTAAATTAGCGTGCTTATTCTTGTGGTATCATACGCGCTGATGGGAACTGCCATGCGTATTCTTGTGGACAAGTAACATCAAGAGGCACAAGGCACTTGGGGCACCCTCACCTACAACTATTCCTTTTAACCAGCTTGACGCTGTATCTTGTACACAGCAGAGTAGGCAGAGGCTTAAGCCTAGTTTTGAGATACTACGTTCTCCACTTGATCGATTAGGCAGAAAGAGTATTTATATATATTTAAATTTTACCAGGATTTGGTATAATCTCTGATGTTATTTCCCAAGAAATTGAAAAAAGGAAAACTTTTGGCTCTTTGAATAATTTATTTTTAATATGATATATTTAATAATTTATTTAATAATCCAATTGATATAATAGCAATTATTAGGATTAGAAGTGCCGAGGTATTATATATTTATATCCATTAAATTGCAGAATTGAATTAAATACCATAAAATTGGTTCGCCGCAGTTTCCTTTATTATTTTACTATTATATATATTATTTATATATTATTTTCCTTTATATAATATATCTACGTTATTTGTTAGATGTGGTGTTATCTTATATTAGTACTTTAGTTATAGGTAAATAATAAATGTCACTTACATATTTTTTGTGAAGTAATGTAGCAAATTGTTGGCGTTCTTAAAATTTTAAAAAATAGAATATAAAAAGATTACTATACTGTTTTTGTACAACTTCAAAATGCTGTTCAAAGTAGCTTTCGTCATATCATTAGCGCAGTTTTTTTCTGTTGGTGAATTGTTGGTTTCAAATATTAATGAAGTCGAACAAAATGGAACCCAAAATTGGCCGAGTAAGCAATCACTTATCGATTATTTAAATAGTAAGTATAACCAATTAAGACTACATCTCTTCTCTATATATAATAAGACAGTAAAAATATTTTGTCTGTACATTTAGTAATTTTGACTGAAATGGATAGAGGGACACTTAAAAAGAATAATAGAAAGCAAAAAGATTTTTTTTTAATTTCTTGTCTGTCTGTCTGTCGACATATTTTTGTCCACATTTTTCTCTGAAAGTACTGAACCGATTTACTTGAAAATTTCACCAATTGCTTTGTTTTAACTCAACTTAACTACTAAAGTTTAGTTCATCAAAATCAGTTTATTAAAAAAAAAATATCGTCATTTGAAAGAAGTCGTAATTAATTCAACGTAGAGATAAAGAACGATCTTGAAAGAAATATCAAGTAAATACAAAGATTTTTTGGTTGGTTCGTTCATATTATATATGTAACTAATTTAAAAACTGTACAGGAGTTAATATGCAATTATTACAGTTATTTTACAAAGAATATTATGAATCCTTCAAATTAATAATTTAACATTTAAGGCTGTTTCTGAATGAGTAAATTAAATTATTCACTGACATCAGCACATTTAACAGAGTATATTATATAGGTAAAAAGAACATAAAGTTACAAAATATATACGTGTAATAAATAATTAGCCTTATGTATATTTTATAAATATCGAATATCAACAATGGTCGTATTTTTTTTATTTAAAACAATCAAAAATACTTTGACGATAATGTAATAAAAAAATCATATTAGAAGTCATTATAGTTGTCAATCAATTCTGCATATTAAATCAATAATCATGTATTTTAAGCGGGCGAAGCCGTGGGCGAGCCGCTAGTTTTCAATAAATCAATAAAATAAAATATGTTACACCAAACAAATCAATAAGAATAATAATAAAGAAAAAAATAAAAGAAAAAAAAAACATTTTAGAAAATACTTAAACGAAAAATTAAATCTACAATCGATGGCCTTATCGTTTAATTAGAAATCAAAGTAAGAATAAGATAGGGTGTGAACAATATACACACAAATATTTGTGTATTAAATATTGTAAATATCTAAACATATCTGTAAGATATCATCAAATAAGTAATCTAGTACATTTCATTCAAAACTATCATTCGTACCTAAGATATTGGTAAACTGTTAAAATGGAATAAGTAATTTTTACGCTAGTATGATAAGTGTATTTTTTTAAATACCTTTCTCGTCAGTTGATAGATAATTTTTGTTAAATATTTTTAGTTAAATTCAATATATTTGGCTCCTGTAGATGATCCTTGTCCGAATAAACAAAATTTGCACAGCAGAAGCGATCTTAGTTTTAATAAATTTTATTTACCAACAATTGTTTATGGATGAAAAAATTCGCCAAAAAAATCAGTCTACCTACATATATATACATACCTACTATACCGCTATAGGACAACGTGATAGATAATTAAAAGATATAAAACAATTTAAAGAATGGCTACAAAATCGGCCACAACGTTTTAAGCATCTACTAAAAAGTTTGAGACGCTCCAGAAAGGACAGTATGTCAAGAAAATTGAAAAGCTATTGCGAGATAATTCAGGATTTTAAATGAAACTATTTTAACCGGATTAATCGCGTATATTTTAAATTATACATTTTGGAAACCCGACGTTTCGAACACTTTACAGTAGTCCGTGGTCAGGGGCCGTTCAAGTATTACGTAAGCAGTTTTTTTGCAATTACTGACCCCCCCCCCCTCCCCTATGTCTTCAAAAATAAGCAATCCTCTTACAAACATTTCATTGAAAACGTCAAAAATAAGCAAACCCAAGAATAGTGCTTACGTAATACTTGAACGGCCCCTCACGGGTAGACTGAGGTGGCATTCGTCTGTCAGTTGACATAATTATTATATCAATCTACTGCCAAGGATTTCTGAAATGCCTCGTATACTGCCCTGGATTCCTGCAGAATGAGCTGATAGTATCTTGCCCTCTGGTATGGTGGGTTGGAGACTTGGGCATGGTTGCCTAGAGGATAGTGGGTCCCAGGTGGTAGAAAGTTTCCAGCCATCCTCTCTTTTGAAATTAGGATGTTTTTATTTTTCAATAGCCTCGCGGATCACTCTAGGAATGTATCTGTTTTCCTTAGCGAGGATTTGGGGTTTATCAAACATAATGTAGTGGCTGGGTTTACCTACAGTATGTTCACACACAGCTGACTTCGATACATGCCCATTATTGATATCAGAGATGTGTTCCTTCACCCTAACACCGATGCTTCTCCTTGTTTGACCGATATATGATAAGCCACAGTCACAGTCTAGTTTGTATACACCTGCACACTGTAAAGGAATGTTACTTTTGACTAGTCTCAAAAATTGGCTCACTTTCTTGTTAGGCTGGAATATGGTTTTTATGGAAGCTCTTCTTAAGATGTTGCCAATCCTGTGTGTAACCCCCTTCACCCATGGTAGAAATGCCGACTGTCTCTCTACTGTGAGTGGCTTGTTGGTCTTCTGACCACACTGGCGGGGAACTGGCTGCTTCTTCTGATGAAGGCCATTTTTCTTCTTTATTCACCTGGCGAAGCTCGTCCCCTAGGTGTTCAGCGTCGCAGAGTTAGGCCCTCGGAAACAAAGATTTGCCAGCGGTAGATAACTATGTAGGGTGGTGGTGAGATTCACCATAGAGGTATCTATTGATGTGCGAGTGTTTCCTATATACTGTGTGGCCTATTGTGCCATTTAATTGAAGATTATGGCCGTAAATGTCTAAATTGCAAGAGTGGTTAGTAAATATTATTTGTTAAACACAAATTTTATAAAAACATTTATAAGATATTATACATTGTAATATTGTAAAAAAGATGTAATACCTATATAGCCCAGATCCCAGGACCGCCAGACCTATGTAATTTTAGCAAAGCTGAAATTTTGTCGACTATTAGTCTACTATGTAGTTTAGACAGTATGCGTACTCACTAACTTGAAAGTGGGGCCCATTCAGAGGTAACTCCAATTAAAGGTATATCTCTGTCTGGGAGGATGATTGAGTATTGGTCTGGATGCTTATAGGGGGCCTTGAAAAAGTCCATAAATAATATATGTAAAATTAAAGCCCCAACTTTAAGCAATCTTTAGGACGTCTGGCAGGAGTAAATGGCCACGTAAAAATTCTGGTAATAATAAATATACATTTTTTTTTATATTATTATTAACAATACATATGAGCGTTTCTACTTTAACGTAGGTGAGCGTGAACCTTAAGTTGGCGCTACCTTTAAAAGGGTCCCACTTTCAAGTTAGTATATATAGGTCTTAATTACATATTAGACTTTTAGTCTTATCAAGTTGCTCTAAGTAACCATGATATTTAGTAAGTAGTATTTAGCAGGATATTTCTTTGACAGCACAAGAATAATTACAATCAATTTATATCCTCCAATCGTTGTACTTTATTTTTAGGTCAAAGTTATTCTACGTTATTGCTTATAATAAGACATTACACACAAATATACAACTACTTAATTATTTTATATTTAATCTTTAAGATTTTCATAATATTTTTTCTAGAATTTACTTTATAAAGATACTTATAAAGATATATTTAATTTTTCAGAACCCAATTTTCGCCGTGTCAGACAAGTAGCAACAAATCCAGAAATCCACGAAAACGAAAATACAAATTCAAATGAACATTCACAATCTTTGTTAGATTATTTGTTAGATGGGATATTTAGCGAGACCTCTGAAGAGGTGGAGAACGACTGGGAAAATATATTCAAAGAATTGTTCGATATCATTGATGAAAATAAAAATAAGCACTTGAACTCACAAGAACTCAATCAAGTCAAAGAGGAAGTCAATAAAATGATTCTACAAGGGAGACAAGCATTACAAAGTCTTAGTCTAGCCATTGCTGAAATAGAAAAAAAAGATCTGGAAAAGTTAACAAAACTGATCATCGAATTGATACAAGTTATTACGGAAATTATTGATGAGCTATACAAGGAATTGTAAAACAATTTATAAATAAAATGTAATACCCAATTTAATATATTTTCGAATGTCAAACATGGAAATAAATATTAAAAATAAAGCAATTAGAAGTTTAATTATTTGATCATATATTTTAAGACAATAAGAGATTTTAGTTAATCCTCAGAGTATTTTAGTTTTTTTTTTTCAATAATACTAATAACCTAAGATCCCAGGAAATTTTGAAGATTATTAGTCTAATATATAATTAAGACGGTATACATAGTTACTAACTTAAAAGTGGAGCCCTTTCAGAGATAGCGCTAACTAAAGGTACATAAAACTACTTTAAAGTTCAAACGCTCTTATTTAAATATTTTTTTAAGAAATGTATATTGATTATTACTACTACTACTACTACTGCTATAACATTTATTGTAAAAAGATCCATTAAAACTTGACTTATTCAGAATAGAGGGATATCTGATATTTCTTTTTTTAAGAAAAACACGCTCATAAAGAGTTGGCAATCGCAGTGGAATGCCCTGCGTACGCTAGTCCCCTACTAGCGTAGGTTTCGACGGTTGGGCCCAGTCGCGCCTCGTCTCATCGTCTCTTAGGGCGGCGGAGAGTGTGTCATGAGACTGAGGGATGAATCTTGCCTATGTCTTGGGCGTTTGCGGCAGTAATTGGATCGAGTCGGGATCTAGAACGACGATTTTACTCCGCTTACCAATAAATGGATACAGCCTGCTCATGACGTATGTATCCTTATTTGACATATATGATGTGCGGCCGGGAAGAGAGTTTTGAGTCTAGTACGACGTTTAGGTATTTGATCTGGGATTCCCAGGGCATCATTTTGTCTTGTAGGTAAATAGTCAAGACGGTCTCGTAACGCTTACGAGGAAGACGGTCTCGTAACGCTTACCTAAGAGGAGGCTATGTTTTTCTCCGGGTTAACCTTAACGCCACTTGCTGAACCAACCGCCTAGAACGTCGGCAGCTTGTTGTAGTCTTTGCTAGGATCCAAGCGGAGCGATCCGTGGTGTAAAGGGTGGTGTAAAGGGCGGTGTCATCGTCATACATCGCAAGCTAGACTTTATCTGTACGCGGAATGTCACTGGTGTAAAGAGCGTATAAAATTGAATTGTAGAGCCTTACGGCTCAGGCGCGAACATGTCTAGAGGATAGACGATAGTGTTCCTTCTAATCTGTATCGGAACGTGCGTTTCGACAGGTATTCCTGAATGATGTGAACGAGAGAGTCTGGCAGAGCCATACGACGCAGCTTGACGAGCAGGCCGTTGTGCCAAACCTTGTAGAAAGCTATGGTTATATCTAGAAAGATGACAGCCGTGTTGCTGCGATGTATGTATTTTAATCTACTGAGAATGATTCTCTCGAAGACTTTCTCTAAACTGCTAAAGAGACTGATAGGTCTGTAGCTGGTAATTAGGTTAGCGGGTTTTTTAGACTTGCGAATACCTATGGCTATCTTCCTTCCAATCGGTAGGGTAGCAGCCTGCTAGAAGAACGTGGAAGATTAGGACCAACAAAGAAATAAATTGAGTCGGAAGATTCTTTAGGACTTTATTTGGGATTTTATCGGGCCCCAGGGCCTTTTTGGGTTAAGATCCTTCAGAATGGACATAACCTCGTCTACGTCTGTGGGGCGAACCGGTTCGCCGGGCATCGAAGCCAACTCTATGACCTCGAAGTCCACTTCCGATAAGTGATCCGGGTCACATGACAGATTGCTCGTTAAGCATTGTGACTCTAAGCATCCGCGAGGCATTTCGCTTTTTCGGTGTCGTCGGCCGCTGTTGTGTTGTCGGGCTTACTGAGAGGAGGCACAGTCTTATATCAAGAATGGGCATGTATCGAAGTCAGCTGTGTATGAGCATACTATGGATAAACCCAGCCACTACATTAGGTTTGATAAACCCCAAATGATCGCTAAGGAAAACAGATACATTCCTAGAATAATCTGCAAGGCAATTGAAATAAAAAAAAACATCCTAATTTTAATAGAGAGGATGGCTGGAAACTTTCTACCACCTGGTACCCACTCATAAAATAATTGAAATCTCAAACTCACCATACCAGAGGGCAAGATACTATCAGCTCATTCTGCAGGAACCCAGGGCAGTACGCAAGGTAATTAAGAAATCGTTGGCGGTAGTTTGATATAATAATTATGTCAACTGACAGACCAATACCACCTCAGTCTACCCTTAACCACTGCACTGCAAAGTGTTCGAAACATCGGGTTTCCAAAATGCATAATTTTAAATATACGCGATTAATACGGTTAAAATAGTTACATTTAAAATGTGTAATAATCGTGAAAATCAAAGAACTTATTACTTCACATGTATTTCTTAGAGCATGGGTGGCGGTCCCCAACGCCGCACCTCACCTTCGCACCGCACGTCACCTTGGAGGGGACGCCCTATTAGTGCGATTTCGCGAGTTGCACGTGGCGGATGAAACGTTGCAGCCTTCGTATAGGCTGACAGTTGTCGCTGCTTGCAACTTTCCCATCGTGGACCTCGCGATGAAAATATAAATTTTATTTAAATTGATATTT
Organism: Heliconius himera; assembly: GCA_021202915.1. Lineage (NCBI taxonomy): Eukaryota > Metazoa > Arthropoda > Insecta > Lepidoptera > Nymphalidae > Heliconius > Heliconius himera. Next base: position 204,483 of record JAJHJA010000486.1, read on the forward strand.
TATATATGTAATAGTTATGTTCTTCTATACCCACACAGAGGATTAAGGGAGAAAATTAAGGAAGTGATTTCTCCTCATCACGAAACTGAACCATTTTTTTTATCAAACTAATACATGTCCATTGACATTTATTTAAATAGAACATTCGAAGATTCTATGACAAATGGACGAATAATTAAATATTGCATTGGACGATTTTGATGGTTGATTTTTGTGATTTTTTTATTGGAACGGATACATCTATCATCTTCAAGGATAATTTGGTGAAAATTTGGTTAGGTTCTGATAATGAAAACCGTGACAAAGTAACGAAACTCTTCAATTTTTAGTACCAAATATAGGATATTCGGGTGCATTTTTCGGCTAGGCTTATGCGGTTATTTAAGTCACCTACCATAAAGACTTTATGGTCAAGTATTTGAACATGATGATGAACAGTTGAATTCCTTAACGGCTTTTAACGGAATAAGGGTTTGATCTGAGGTATATAACTAAAAGAACTAAAAAAAACAACCTACTTCAAATAACGAACTAAAAAGTAATTTTACATAGTGTTTAATGTACTTTGATTTTGTTAAATAAAAAAAAATATATATTTTATCATTTTAAATTCGGTGTCAAGCTAATGCAACCTTACTACAATATCGAATTACTGAGTACTATTATAATTTTTTTGTTTAACAAAATCAAAGTACGTTTAATGTTATGTAAAATTATTTTTTACTTTTTAGTTCGTTGTTTGAAGTCGGTTTTTCTTTTTGTTAAAAATTAATTTTACATAATTATGTACTACTAGTGGGCACGCGCAGCTTCGCCCGCGTATTTTCACCCTTAGGGTCACTTCTAAAAAAACCACGAAACACGTGTTCAATTATTTTTTTTTAATTCATATTAAGTTTTTTATAAAAATCGGTGGCGATTTAAAGATTTTTCCGTATAAACTTTCAACCCCTTATTTGAAACCTTAGGGGGTGAATTCTTAAAAACCATGAAACACGTGTTCAATGAAATATTTTTAAGAGTCTGAATTTCAAATTTTATAAAAATCGGTACAGATTAAAATTTTTTTCCATACAAACTTTCAACCCCTATTTCATCCCTTTAGAGTTAAAATTTTTCAAATTCCCTTCTTAGTGGATGTCCAGAATATGAAAATAAACATCTGCCCAAATTTCACGTTTCTACCATCAGCGGTTACGGCTCTGCGTGCGTCTTACCTCAGTCAGTCAGCACAAGTCCTTTTATATATATAGATAGATAGATTACTTTTCAATATACTATGTTTGTGTATTTAATATTTTTATATAAATTGGATAATTGTCAATACGTACTTAAATAAGTAACGTACGATAATGACAATATAAAAAACCGCTATTTAATACTCGCTGTCGAATGTAACACAATTTTTCATCTGATATATATAAAAAATGCTTAGGTAGGTAAAAATATGCAATATGTAGGCATGCTTATACATAAAAAAAATAACTAAATCAGCTTCACGCTGTATCCCGCGCCCAGCAGGGTAGGCAGAGGGAGCCTAGTGTTAAGCCACTCCGTTCCCCACTTTCCGCCAAATTCTGGAGGCATGTTGAGTAGCGGAACTCAACGCCGCGCTTTGCCTCAACACTAGAACGAAGAAATAAAAATATAAATGTGAATTAAAGTTTTATTTCTCGAGTGGGGATTGAACCCACAACCAGTCGACTTTTCAGTCACATTTTGTGTCCCTGCGCTACGACTACCCTCATGCTTATACATATGTTATGAAAATAAAAATATAAATAATAAAAGAAATTTAGTACATATTTGTCATAACACAATAAATGATTAGCGTTTCTAAATTCCAATAATAGATATAAAGTTGCAGTTATTTGTTTTCTTTCAATACTTCACTTCACGATGTTGTATAAAGTAGCTGTTGTTTTGTTTTTCGTTGAGGCTCTAGTTGTAAGGGAGCTAGGAGCTTCACAGATCAAGAACGTTGGCCAAAATAATAATCTGCCCACAAGTAGTTCCGAAGAAAAACTTTTATTTAATTCTGAAAATGGTAAGGACTTAATGTTTATTTTGATGTACTTTTATACTCCTATATTAATAAAATTCTTATTATTCTTTTTATCTATTTTCCAAATATAATAATCTTTTAAAATTGTTATTATCTCAATATATTTCAGGTTCTCTTCTAGAAGAGTATTTAAAAGAAATTGTAAATTACTTCAATTCCTTCTTTTCCGGTAAAAATGACGATAAAACTTTTCTAAGCATTCAAAAGGATGGGGATAATATTGTTTTCAAAGGTCTCGCAACGGTTATAAGTGAAAACACAAGCATAAATGTAAGCATAAATATAGATAAAATAATAAAATTGATACTTAGAGCGATTGAACTAATTAAGGAAATAATTGCTGAAATCCACAATCTGTTTCCTATATAAAAACAACAGGACAATTACAATCTCATCACATCAAATTAAAAGTTATATCTGTTTGATATTATTTACTTTGTATTAAAGTTCAGCATTTACCTTGTTTTTTACTTTGTTTCATTTTCCTAAAATACTCGAAGAACTTGTGGCTTGGCTTTTGATACTACATTCAATATCTATATACTCGAACAATAAACGTCGTACAACAAGTATTTTTTTAAAATATGAACTTTAAAAGCTTATAAAAAGATGATGGCGATAATAATTTTACGTACGTTGGTATATTTAAGTAAAAGTTCTTCCATTTCATACCCACTTATGGAATTTTTTCGTGACGTGTATGGTGAAAACAAAAAATATTTTTAAAATCACTTGTCTTCTTTGAGGTGTCCTTATAAAGCATTTATAATGTAGGGTGAGCGACCGGGCGGAGAGCCGATTACCGATTCAGCGCTCCTCAATAAATCTGAATAGGTATTGTGCGCGGGCGCATACAAAAGTGTTGTTACTTATAGTGAATTAAATTTGTGAAGAGGTTCAAGGAGCCGTTGACATCAATTTGCAGGACGTGTTATGTTTCACACATGAGCACTATTCAATATCAAAACCACCAATTACAGGTCCTTACGGAATGTAATGTGATTATTTGTCAACATTTTTAAGTTTTGTATATTTATTAGATAATATTAAGTTACTTCCAAGTAACCTTATGTAGATTAATTTAGTTTCATGAAATAACATAATATATATGTTATATTGTAGAACTTTTATGTTTTTTATTGAACTCTACATTCAAAAGTTTCAATTTTGACTTTGTTTCGAGTGTAGTAGAGCTTCTCCGCAATAAATAGAATTGCAGGATTAAAATCATGATCATGTAAAAATAAATACATACGATATACTCGTATGTATTTATTTTTACATGTATTACTTTATGTAAATAATATAAATAAATAAAAATTACTTATATGTCCAATTCTTGAATAACACATGACGAATCGCATTCAACCGAAAATATACAAAACGATAAATTTATCCGGTCTGTCAGACGTGAATTGAAAATTCAAGTTTTATGAAGGTCTTAAAGCACAGCACCATTAGTTATACAGACAATTGTTGCATAAAGATGGTACAATGCACCCACAACCTGTGCCCGTTTACAATCACCAAAATAACCATATATTTAATATTATTGTATTCATGCATTTTGAGAGTTAAGCAGAATGGAGCTTATGTTAAGTTAATACTCTCTTCTTTTCATCCACTTTGGAAATATTTTAAATATAACTTAAGTATAATAACTTTTACATGCTTAGGTCTACGAAATATACACAAAATTATTGCAATAAACTTCAATAAAATTTTGGACAAACGTGTGTACTATAATTACTATTTACCTTTCGACATTTTGAAAATATTAAATATTTATTTTTCCGACTGCATTTCACTAACAATCCTTTATTAGAACCATTTTGAGAGCATTTCGAACTTCGATTTAATTCATTTGCCATGTAACCGTTGCAAATGAAATAGAATAAAAACAAGCCTTCAAGTATTATACTCAGGGTTACCCCTAGTGAGTGGCAACTTTAGTAAATCATAATTTCAATTTCATATATTAAATAATCATTATTTCAAAACGTTATAATTATAGAAAAGGCTATTCTTATAACTAATATAAAACAGCGGATATCTATTAAAATAAGTTAAATATAAAAATAATTACTAATAGTACCATACACTACTTTAGTGTATAAGGGGTACAATTAGTATACATATAATTTCTATGTTATATATACGTACAAGTATAGATTTAAATAATAAAATATGTTATTTCGGAGCACCGCAAGAAGCAGCCCTAAGTTCCAAGTCGGTCTCGGTGCAGGGTGCATGCACCGCACCGTCTGGCTCCGGCAAGGGCACGGGGGCGCCTGCAGCGCCCTTGCGCCGCCCGCCACGCCCGCGCGACCTCTACGCCGCCGCCGACCGTATGTTCGGACGGGACAACTCATTTCTGAATTTGAAGTGGTCTACGTAACAGTAGCAATGCAGAAAACAATGATACTTGTTATATAGAGAAATATAAATGGTTTGATGAAACATATTTTACATATATTTTATAAATTATTATATAAGCGTATATTCTTCAGATGATTTTCTCGTGTTCTTTTTCGTTTTCTATTGTTTTATTACTTTTATTTTTTGTAAAATTTATTTTCCTTTGTCAGTAGATGGTACTGAACTGTTGCTATTTCTGTTTCTAAATAATAAAATATAAATAGATAGTAGACTTACAACAATCCAATAAACAAACAATATTTCATTCAAATTTATCTTAAAGGTAATATATAGGTTTCAGATACTACTTGATTAAGCTGCAAGGCGGAAATGAGGACGCACATTCTCATTTTATATTCTCTCGTTATCGAAACTTAAAATACAAACGATAAGATAAACGGGAATAGAATAATTGAATTTCATACAATTATCAAAATATGTAGAACGATAACTCACGTGGTATTGGCAGTAGGTACCGGTGTCAACGCAAGGACGTCAGGTCACCGTCGCAATCATATCGTGCGCCATTATACCGAACTCGTCCTTTTTTGTCACACTTCGAGACCAGCGGTAGATTCTCTGACATACTAATGCGCACTCGACCGCAGAACTTTTGTATACAAAACTATCATTGTTTTATATTTATTAGAAAGTGTGCTCTCGGTGCGTAGCTTTAAAGCATTTAACTTAATACTTACTATTGATATAGAGTATATTACTTTTTTTTTCAATATTATCTATACTATTATCTACTGTAAAGCTGTAGAGTTTGTATGGTTAAACACGCTAATCTCAGGAACTACTGGTGTGAATTGACAAAAACTTCGGCCTTGTCCACCGAGGGTTGACTTGTAAAAGTTAATAAAATTACGTTTGCGAACGTATGCACTCATTTTATATAAAATAAACTATAAATAGAAGTTAGTAATGATTTTGTTCTATGATATAATTTCCATTTTTCAGTTTTTTCCCTTTGTAAGTTATTTTTCCTTTGTATTGTAAGTTTTAATTTTTCGTCAAATTATAGGTCATAAAATATATATAAAATATTAAATTATAGGTCTACAAGAAGTACGTATAGGCACGTTTTGATTAATCGGCGGATTTCACAAATTATCCTGCTAAATCGATGCATACATACTCGTATCTTTTTATTATGATGACTTAGAAGCATTATTTTTCTGTGGACTATGGGTCCCTTAGATCACTGCAAGCAGAGTTTATACTATCAAATCTAGTTTACATGCGTTCTCTTATACTTAGACGGACTCGCATAGTATATTGCCATAGTTTCAATCTTGGAGTCCAGGACATATTTTTCTAATGTAATATAGAAAAGTATACAAGAGAGTGTCTCACCTTGTTTGGGGCCGCCTAGTTAGGACTTAAGCTTTGACAGATTTGTTTGGAATTTTATGACGTTTTGGGCATGTTCCAGTGTCATTCCAGACAGTTGTAGGCATTGCCGCATAGAGAGTTTCAGTTTATTCAGATTCAGCCATGATATAAATAAAAATCTATTAAGCTTCACATTATGAAATTAACTTAATCTATATAAACGTATACATATTATGAAAAAAAACATCTGATAAAATTACTTCGAACACGTAAAGCAATTAAAATAAACATATTCCACAAAATTAGCCAGTAAAGGTCGTAAAATTAAATATGTAAATATTTGAGAGAAATCTGAAAGTTGGCGAGGAGCCAATTTTCCCTTGTCTGGCTGTAATGCAATAAATATACCCAACCAACATTCATGGTAATAAAGTAAATAAATAAAACAATGGATAAATCGAGTACCTCGTTTTCAGTAGAACATTTGAAAACTTAATTATATAATGCATCTGACTGGAACCATAATAGTGACAATTTCTGAATAAAAATATAATTTGTTGAATACATTATATACGAGTATATTAGGTACTTAAATTTTAAAATTGTAATTTCTTGCAAATCTGCAAAGAAACCTTATTATTTTGTCTAGACTTAGGAAAATGGTATCTTTTCGTACATAGAAGATATCGGATGGGCGGTTAGCCTTACACTTGGAAAAGAGATAGCTGGTTAAGAGCCGGTATCAATGAAATACGATGAAGTCTCGACTGCGAGTCAGACACTTGAACCGGCGCCGGTGCCAACATTTTAAAAAGAGGTCATTTGTTGACGTGTTAAATAAGTCGGACGACTATGTATTTAAATAGTAGTCTATTTGATATTAAGACATACTAGCAATACAAATATGATTATGCATATAGAATTAAAAAATATTATTATCTCAAACCTCTAGGTTGAAATAAATTCGTTATTATTAAAATTTTAAAGTTACTTACTCATTTGTTGTTGTTTGTTTCTAAAGCATCACACAAAAAAGATATCTATATATATATATATGTGTGTATATATATATATATATATATATATATATATATATATATATATATATATATACATATGCATAAAACTCGGTAAAAACAAGTAAGAAAATTCCATTCAATAGTCACCTCCTTTTTTTGTGGGATTTTATAAATTATAAATGTAATGTTTTGAAATAATTCCATTGTTTTTCTTAACCATAATTTGTTGAAGGACAAGAGAACTGCCAAGCAGAACGAGTAATAGACGATGAGAAGACACAGTTACAGAAGATAGATTTAACATTATACATAGGTACCGCTATGTATATAACAACATTTTTAACAATTATCAGGAAAGACACTAAATCATAAACATCTCAACAGTGGGATCTTAGCTTTCCAATAAAATGGAACGAGAAGAACGTACTAATAATATTTCTAATTATATTTTACCTTTATGCAAATTGCAGATATGTATAATTGCTCTAATAGTAGTAGTAATAAGTTATTCTAGATGTAGTATTATACAAAGTCACCAAGTCAGTTAGTTTTTTTGAAAAAGATTTACATTTATATTAAAATTATTCAGTTTTTATGTATATTCGTGCAACAAATTATATAGATTTTTTATATAATTCATATCATATATAGCTTACTTTATATTTACAGTAGGTACATATATTATTATTATTATTTATATGTGCTATAGCACATATTATATAAACTGATCAAAGAAAAAAGTCGTGGTTGGTCGTGGTTGGTCGCAAATTTCATTTTATTATCTGTAAAACAATATTTATGTGTTGTCAAGTTTAATTATTTGGATAGGCATTATTAGAAGACTAAGCTATCGCTAATTTAATTTTCCTTATATAAATTATTATATTTTAGTATCAAGCATCTCTCAATACATCAGGGTAGACGGAGCTAAACTTGTTGTATAAATAATCGTGAAATGAATGTTTAAGACACTACACTACACTGTTTAATTCAAGTTTAAAATATAAAATTACCGATAAAAATGATTGTTTTCAAGATCACACAAATATAGGGGTCTTTGTTACCTGATAGTAAATAAAAAAGATGATTTATACGAGTAGGAGACGCTGAGCATATATTTTTAAAGTAATTTATTTTTAAAGTAATATTTTTAAAATTTATAAAGGTGTTAAATAATTTGTGCAAAAATATACAAAAAAAAACGTGTAGTTTTTGTTTAAACGTGTGAATATGTAGATGTATGTACGAGTACGTGGACACCGACGTATAAATTGCGGTTAGCACAGGTCGAGTTTTAGCCGCCATCCGGCTTCGCCACATTTTCACGCGACACTGCCCAAACAGGACTTCGATCTTACCGCTCCACTAACGGACTTCCTTATCATTTTTTATGGCTACATAGGCCGTACAACTGCTTTTTGCTCAATAAATAATACACAATTTGTGAAATGAAGATACATTCGCTTTACAGTTAATGTTTAAGCCCCATGTAGGTACTTTGTTTGTTATGAAACCAAAAAAATCGTGGAGATAAATTTTATTTGGTTCGTTTTTAAAACATATAAGTGTACGAGTATATATAAATTATAGTATTAGGTCCTTAGATATGAAATTGGTGTTTCTTATGGCAGAAATAAAAAGTCGAATATTTTTTAATGTAATATATTTATTTAATCAAAGTATGAACCATTGTCATCACAGGTTGTACAGTTCATTGATACCTTTACTAAAAAACCATTCGGACTAGAATCAATAATTTTTTTGAAGGCGGTTTGGACTGTCCCGTCCTTTGCAGGAAGTTATCCAAATTCCGAAAATAAATGGTAATCTGTTGGAATAAGGTCCGGGAAGTACGGTGGATGTCTTTGACATTCCAATTGAAACTCTTCTAATTTGGTAGCCGTCTGTTGTGCTGTGTGTGGTGTAGCGTTGTCGTGAACCAGCAGTGGCGTAGAACGATTGACCAGCCTGTTAGCAGCTAGCTTTTCCGTCATAATTTACTCTGTACGTCTGCCGTAATCGTCTGGCCACCAGCCTTCCCAGTTCCCAGTCCTTCAAACGCTTACAAGTAACTTTTTTTGTATCAATTTTTGCTTGGGGCAGGATTTGGCTGGCTTGTCCAGGGTCCAGCCAATGCGATAAGCGCTTCCGATTTTCATAGAGACTTTTCATCTATTGTGCTGGTTAAGTAATGTAACGCAGCAGTGGGTTTGCTTGTTTGTTTCACTTAATTCGTGAGGTACGCGCAGTACCTTTTAAGGTTTTTAAAACTTCCCAATTTGTTTCAAGTGGATATAAACAGTTTTATCACTAACACCGCAGCCTGCAGCTAACTTGGACAGAGTTTGCGATGGATCCGCTTCCTCAATAGCCTTCAATGTTTCATTATCAACTTAGGTCTTTGGCCCTCCACGGGGCTTGTAGTAATCTTGCTGCTTTTACTAGAATGGGGCATTTTTAGGACTGCTTTGCCACAATGCAAGTTATATAATTTTTTTGTAAATATTTAATTCATTTTATTTGTACATTTTAAAATGATTTTGACAAAGTGGCTTGACTTTTAATCTAATAAGAAAGTAAAAGGTAAGAAAATGCTAGCTCCGAATCAGTGCTCTTTGGCCATCAAAAGGAACAAATCAGCTTCAATGATAAAATTTCCAATTGTATTTATATATTCAGACAACAGACACAGCCTGAATCCCGAAATTGAAGCATATTCTACAGAGTTAGTGCATACTTGCAAATTTATAATACCAATTAAAATTTACATTACTCTTAGTACACTACAGCTTATATTAAGTTGATGATAGATTGCTTACCTAAAATAATAGAAAATCTATATTTTCATTCCTTTGCTCTGGTTACGAGATAAAGCGCGGCGTTAAGTTCTGCTATTCAACACGCAATGTCTGGCGGAAAATGGGCAACGTAGTGTCTTAAGATTAGGTTCCCCCTGCTTAGTCTGCGTTGTCCGCGATACAGCGTGAAGCTATTTTATATTTTATCTTAATTGTTAAAATAATATAGATGAATAGTTATTTAGAAAACGTATAAAAATTTGAACGCAGCGGGACTCGAACCCGCGTCTCCTGGAAACCGACCCAGGAGGCGCGGGTTGGAGTCCCGCTGCGTTCAAATTTTTTCACGTTTTCTAAATAAGTATTTTTCTTTCCTAAGTGTGGAATAACACTTTAAAAATGTTAAAAATAATATAGATGAGTTGGTGTCGGTCAGCTTTGACTTAAAATGAAAAATGACCAAAATTTTTACATTGGCCATGTGGACTAAATAAAAAATACTTCACGTCTCGCATTGCGTGACACCCATACACCATGACAAATGGTATATTTTCTAAACCAAGTAGCTTATGTGTGGAATTATGGACTTAAAATTAATTATTGAGGCCAGTCGTGGCATAGGGGCACAACGTGTGTGACTTGTGACAGTAAATACGATATGTTGTGGGTTCGATTTCCACGCGATGCCATGGAACATTTCATTTATTTAGAGGCAAAGCGCGTCGTTGAGATACGTTCCGCCACTGAACACGCAATGCCTCCAGAATTCGGTGAAAAATGGAGAACAGAGTGTCTTAACACTAGGTTCCATCTGCCAACCTGCTGCTGTGTGCGGGATACAGTGTGAAGCTAAAAAAAATAAGAAATACCAATAATCTGTCTTTTGAACATTCTATTATATATGATATATTTACATTAATTATATTAACATGTAAAAGGGCTTTAATACAATAGAGATGATATAAAATATAAATATATACAAAGCCATAAAATAATACGTTGTAAATTGTAATAATATTCGCTTTGTTATGCAGCTCGGGTGCATGGAAACATTTTTGCAAATGTTAACGAAATCGGTGGCAATGGCCAGTGGGGGCGACCAGTGCACTGCACGGTGCAACGTATGCACCTCCCCTCCCCCTCCACTCCCCCTTCACTCACATCGATATCTATACAATACATATGTGTATGTGTCATATTTTGACATTATCACATTTTTGTAAACATATGTCATCATTTGATATCGTTAAAATAAAAAAAAAATAGTTATTATTTATCTAAATACTAGTATGTACATTTTTCAGTACCGTTATGAACGTTTACTTGTAGTTATTATTTGAAAAAATATATATATTTGATTTGTTATATTAACTCGATTTTCGTATAAAAAAAGTAATGAAATAAAAACTTATTTGCAATTTGCATACATGGGTACTCTTGTTTTAAATTAATTACTAAATCGTGAGCTAAAGTACAATACAAGTACAATTTTTAAAGACTTTTTAGTAAAAAAAATAAATAAAAAAAATTAAATCACACCAATACATCGATGCACTCTTCTCGAATAATCCGTGCATTGACATCGCGAATGCAGCCGTAATCGCGCTGGTCGCCGTCACCAACACCGACAGCTCTCATTTGCAACATGCGCTTATGCGGACGTACAACCATTTTAAATTTTATTTATTTTATTTGTATTCCTTACTGACTACAGTGCAAGTTGTCCTCGTACAGATAACAGTAAAATCGACTAGTATAAATTAAATACAGTAAAAATACATATCTACTTTATATACCTTTTTTTTATTCTGCATACATATATTACATTTTCAGATTATCATAGTCGAGGAAGTTAGACACAAAATACACACACTCGAGGATATGAAATATTTACTTAAATTTATATTTCAATTTCTTCGCTCTGGTGTCGAGGCTAAGCTCGGCGTTGAGTTCTGCCACTCAACACGCAATGTCTCCAGAATTGAGCAGAAAGTGGGGAACGGAGTGTCTTAACACTAGGTTCCCTCTGCCTACTCTGCTGTGTGCAGAATACAACGTGAAGCTGATAAAAAAAAGATTATCGTATGTTTTAATGATATACGAATTTGTTATTTATATTTTTTTTACTTACTTTTCTATTTCATTATCTATGATATAGAAAACTTTTTATTATATCTATCAATAATAATTATCTATCAATATTGTGACCGCAACATCAAGATTTCTATATCTAACTTATTAGTAATTTGTTATTTATATCATATACATTACATTTGTTCACTTTTCTATATTGTATTTGTACTTAGACGATGGTACATAAGCATTTTGCATGTATATTGTTAATAGCGTTTTCTTAGAAGCATTGTTAAGATACCTATTAGATTGATTGATCATACGATTATAGCTTTTATGTTGTTAAATTATAATTAGAAAAATTATTTTTAAATAATTTAAATATTATATTTCAATTTCCTTTTACAACCGCTTCTACATAATGGCATTGCACTCAAATATTGTCTAAATAATATGTAAGTAGAAAAAAATATGAATGATTTCTATTTAATTAAGATAAAAATTATGAGATTGATTTTAGATTTTATCGAAGATCGAATAATGATAGACGCGGTTTTACAAGAAAATATTTAACAAATATACATAGTACATAACAAAAAAAACCCAACTTACACTCTATTTGCATAGTTCATTAAAAATTGTTTTTAAATTGAAAAACTGAATTAAAACTGTGGATTTAAAATTGAAATAACACGAGGCTATCGTGGCAGGGGTACAAACGAGCGACGGTTGTGGATTCGATTTCTATTCGGGGGAATAAATATTTTCATTCTCTCGCTCTGGTAACAAGGTAAAGCACGGCGTTCATTTCTCAGGTTCCTCAGCGTTCCCCTTCTACGAGTGAGATACAGCATAAAACTAAAAAAATCAAATAACAAAGAATATTTTAAAATGTGTAATATTTCTTTAATATACTATAGTGTCCATTAAATTCACGATCAGAATTTAGTCCGTTCATAAGCTTCTACCCTAAATTTAGTGCAAGATAAGTGCGTCGATATTGCGTAATCGTAGTAGGGGAGCGGCCCGGGCGCGAAAGGAGGTAGGGTGAGGCGGTATTTCGGCCTTCCTGAAGAGCCTTCAGGCTGACGCGACGGACCGTCTAGACGTCTGGTAGCTACCATGTGTCGTAACACCCATTATAAAATTCATGTCATTTGAGCGACTTTGCGCCTAATATATTTTTTGTTTACTTAATATTTTATTATTTGATATTTCGTGTGCAAATATTGATTTTTTTTTAACTAGCGACCGGATCACGACTTCGTCCGCTAGAACTTAGATTTACAATTGTTATAAAAAAAAATGCAGATTACTTTGATACAAATAATGTAACTTTAAGGAATACAATCTAAGATAGGTTGAATAGTATGCTGTATATAATTATTTTTTAAAAATACAATATATTAATGAAAAACCATTAGTTTCTTCTTACTTATTTGATAAGTTTATTTTTCGAAAAATTAATAATTATAATATAAAGATTTATTAGCTTGCGTCTAATATAAAAAAAACAACTATCCTTATGATTCGTTTACATTCATTATTTAAATTAAAAAAAATGTATGTAAACTCGCACGAAACTCGAATTGTAATCCACAGGTCGGCAACGAACGGTGTGCGAACCTCGGCTCATGGTGACGCACGAATAAATCCGTGTCGAGACAAGGTCGGCGCGAGGGCGCGGGCCTAGTTCGCGTAGCGATCACGTCGGCTGCACACTGACTGTTCACTACGTATATTAATTATACAGAGATATTTAAACAGATAGTAGAACAATATCGTGAAAACGTTAATTTTATCATAATCTAGTAATTCATTTTTACTCACCTCTCTGTTATATTGGTTGTAATTGAAAAAAAAAACACTTTATTAAAAATTTTATTCATAACATTTAATAATCCTCTATAAAAAGTTTTTTTATAGTACATTAAAATCAAAACGTATATAAATCAACATGGATTACTGATATTTATATTTTAACTGTATGTATCCCGCACATAGCGGGTTAGGCAGAGTGGACCTAGTGTTAAGACACCCTGTTCCCCATTTTCCACCGTATTCTATATACATGGCGTGATGAGTGGCGAAACTTAACGCCACACTTTGCCTCGACACCAGAAGGAATAAATGAAAATATAAAATATTTCATTCCTGCGAGTAGAAATCGAACCCACCAAACCTGTCGCGTTTATAATTACACGCTTGTGCCTCTGCGCCACGACTGGCTTCAACATTAAATAATTTACCAAGTTTTCCTCCAGCTAATGTGAATAGCACCTGATCATACAGTGGCGCGGCGCTGGTATCACCAAACAATGGCAGACAGACGTGAGTCAGCGAGCGCGTCTCGCTGCACCGCGTTCGACTCCATGCGCCATATTCACCTGTCTCCTAACTACTCTACACATACATATTATATAATATATATCTATTATATTTATTAATTTATGTATATTAATTAGCTTTTTTATTATTTAAATATCTTATTATTATATTATTTATTTATATGAAACAATAAAAATATTTTTATTAGTGATGTACCTAATATACCTAAATTGTATATTTTTCACGATATATAGGATATATTAAGATAAAATGACGATCACCACTCAGGTGGATGATATTAATTTTTATTATTTTCATTTCACTGCTTTGGTAGACAAGACGCGGGGTTGACTGGCGGAAAGTGTAGAACGGAGTGTCTTAACGCTAACTTCTCCTTGCTACACTGTTCATATGATTTCATATTTTATACATTTTGATTATTTCTTTATAAAAAAAATAGAGCTTTCTTTATAAAAATAAACGAGACAATTGAATTTAAGTGATTAAATATTGTTAGAAATGCTTAATATAAAATATTTCAATCCAAACAAGTAAACAAATAAACAAAAACATTTTTTTCCTTCTTTATTTATATTTTAATAATGTTAGATAATGTATAGTATTCATTATTTTACCACCTAAAAATATTCACATGTATTTTCTATTTATTCATTTGACATGCTTATGATATTATGTAATATGCATATTTATAAAAATATTTATTACAGTTTTCATAAATAATAATGACTGGTTGTGGGTTCGATCCCCACTCGAGGAGATGAAATATTTACTTAAATTTATATTTCAATTTCTTCGCTCTGGTGTCGAGGCAAAGCGCAGCGTTGAGTTCTGCCACTCAACACGCAATGCCTCCAGAAATCGGCAGAATGTGGGGGACGGAGTCTCTTAAAACTAGGTTCCCTCTGCCTACTCTGTTGTGTGCGGGATACAGCGTGAAGCTGATTTTTTTCTTCATGAAATAATTTGGCTACATTAATTAGTTAGGTATGTTTCTTATAAATATACCTACATCAAGTTGGCTACTGGTCTTCGATGATCCTACTTAAAGTATTCTCCCGAAGTACTTCATACCAAATACATTGGGTTGTGAAGATTCTTCAGCAGCACAAGGCGGTGCTTGATAGAGAGATAGATAGATAGATAGATAGATAGAGAGATAGATATATAGATAGAGAGATAGACAGATAGAGATAGAGAGATTGAATGCTAGGATCACCAGTGACATGGCTAAGCAGATTGCCGACATTGGCGACATTGTTGCAGGCTGGCCCACTTCCATGACAATGTTACGACAACAAACAAGAAAACGGCTTATTCGAAATGTAGGTAAACTTATTGACTGGACTACATATTGTCTAATCTAATAAATTTTTCCGGTAATATTGGATCCACATCGTAGAAGTCTAAATTAGATTGTTATTACAGTCACATATAGGTTTAAAAAGATTATTATAGGTACCTATTTAAAAATTATATAAATTAACTAAAAAATCAACTTGGCTTGGTAAAAAGGGTCTTTCAATTTCATGAATCACAAAAAATGTGATTCATGAAATTGAAAGACCCTTTTTATACCTCTATTAGTATTATGTTTGTACTTTTATTATATTATCAATTATATATTGATGATTATTTGTTCACGTTTCTGCTTCATAATTATAGGTATAGGTAGGCAATTTACGGAAAAAGAATTTATAAGAGCGACATATAAAAATCTCGTCACTTCGTATTAATTTGAAAGACAAAACATGTGACTGTGTCATATGGCAGGCGGGTATTATGGTAGGTATGTCGTGATAAGCGTTATCACTAGCGTCAATACCGTGTTATCAGCGGTTTAACCACTTGATACGGCGCGGTTACAGACAGCTCCACTGTGTCTGGACTAATGCGTATATAGCATTATTTGCTTAATGAGGTTGATATAATATATTATTCTCTTTATGTTTATGTATATTTCCATTCCATTTATTAAAAAATGTTAAGCTATATAAAATATCATCTTCGCACAGAAGGGTAGGCAGAGGGAAGCTAGTGTTAAGACACTCCATTCCCCACTTTCTCACAAACTCAACGCAGCACTTTGCCTCGGCACCTAAACCTAAATAAATATTTCATTTCTTCGAGTGGGAATCGAACCCAAAACCAGTCGCGTTTACAGGCACACTTTGTGCAAACCACGTTGTATGAGTATGTATGGATATAGTATATACTTTATTGCCACTCGCTGAAGGCAAAACAGGGAGAACATGCCACAAGTAACAATAATTTTATATACATATTTATATTTTCAAATAATCATACATACATATGCGTGTAGATCTCAATACGTCCCCAGGAATAAAGAACCGACAGAGTTCAGCGGGGTTTCTTTCCAATTACGCTTTACAATCCGCTGTGATCTGACTTTACGACGCCCGCGCCCGCATCACATTTTGCTCCTAATTAAATAAATAATTATTCACCCTAGTTATTTTCTTTTACAGAGCAGTAACAATGGGGGATCCCCGAGGTAAACCTGTCTACATCTGCCAGGATGCATTGCGGAAGCAATTATCGTATGAACGCTTTTCCTTTGCGAAAATAAACAGTATTTTTTTTTTCTGTATACTTACATCGACCTGTATAGATTTATTTGCTTTTTTTATATGCCGTATGAAATATGAAATATCTATATATGTATAGCTGTTGTTGTTTTTTATATATATATACTATACATTACTATGTGTAACATTATAATGTTTTGTTTATTGAAATCACACTTTATTTTTATTGTTTTTTAGCTTCACACTGTATTTGTATATGAACAAGGATAGGTAGAAGGAACCTAGGAATCTAATTTTAAGACACTGTGTTCCCATTAAGTTTCCCATTTTCCTCCGAAAACACACTTTATACGGACAATAAACAGAACTATTAGGTATAAAAAATAAAACTTATAAAGCTGTTTATCCTAAAATGCTGGTTTATCTTTAATAATTTAGACGTAGACAAGAAGTATAATTAAAAGTTAACTTGTTAAATACAATAATTAAAGTACACAACACGATGTGTTGTTTGTTTTAGCTTCTCTGAGTTACTCAAAGTCAATGACTTCTTTTGGCATATAATTATGTTTAATTTACCACAAAAACGTTTACTACTTGCAGCTCATAAAATAATAAAATATAGAATATTTTATTAATTTTTTCTTTACAAAATAGTAAACCTACTGAACCTTAGAGGGATAACAAAACATTATAATTTAAAAAGATATTACTATAAAGATATTAGAGGACATTGCGGCACAACGTATGACTTTAAGCGTAATAGTTGTGCGCGATGGTGAATCTAATAAAGAAAAACGCGGCGTTGAATTCCGCCACTCCACATGCAATTTCGAAATTATGTGACAAGTGAAGAACTGATTGTCTTGACGTTTTCTCTTCACGTAACACAGCAGTGTTAGATAGTATAATAGAAGTGAAATAAAAATAAATAAAAAATAAAAATAAACAAAAATCTTTCAATAAATCAAACTAAATAATACGGATACGTTACCATAGTTTAATTTGCAAAATACAATTATACTATGAAAATAGAACAAAACCAAGCTGTTAATTGAAAAAAAATGGGTGAAATCAAAGAGTGTCAAAATTATACTGAAAGTGTATCTGGTGAATGCGTCGTGACAGTGGCGGGGTGCTGGCTGAAGAGCCTTCAGGTGAGGAGCCGGAGCCACCGTCTAGACGTCTGGCGGCCACCGTATGTCGCGCATTGTGCACCGCACGCTGAACCACGCACTGCAATCCGACCGCACGCCTGCCATCGGTACTCCCGCTAGTCGCTAGTAGTACGTGGTAACTTTCTGTACCTTTAACTTTCAAGTGCAATTATTTCTACTTTTGTTAGATCACAAAATAATATGATAGGATTTTTCTTTTATCTATGAAATTGGAACCGAATAATAAACTAAAATGATAGCCCAATTTAATTGGCCCGACTATCGATTTGAGTAAATGTACAAATTAACGATAGCAAAATAAAAATTATAAGCTAACATATAGCAACCCTCATTAACGATTTTTTTTTAATTAAATTATATTATACAACTTTAGTTCATATTTGTTTAGCTTTATGCTTCACTCTGTATATTCTAGAATATTCATAGAAAATCACGTGTTAAGTCATAATAAATATATATAATTCCAAATTGTCAGTTAGAGTGTAACAGTTATTACCAGTTGCCCCAGTAACTTCGTTTTTTATGTCAACAGAAAGTGCTCATCATGTTGACGAACGACGTTTCCTAATAGTGCGAATAGACTACGACAGAAGTTCCGACATAAATCTCAGACATTAATGTACGAGCTCGTACATCAATGTCTGAGATTAATGTCTGTATTTAAACTTCTACGGATTTTTGTGTCTCAGTACTGTCTATGTGAAATTGTCCAAACTGTTCAAACACAAACTGACGTTAATGAAATGTCTTTACAGTGCGCGGTGTGGTGTATTGAAAATGTCAAATCTGTTCGAAAACTTTTCAATTACACTCGACACTTGGACACAGCGTCTGATGCGACACTAATTATCGTGTTACAATAAATTTTGCATTTAGAGACACTCCTATATACACTAAGTGCACCTTGTATAGCGTAGTAGTTTATTGGTATCCTAAGACGTTACAGGAAAATCTACAACAGAGAAGAATAATATAAAACAAAAAAGTATAATCAAAGTCCATGTACTAATGCGTAGATAGCATTATTTGCTTAATCAGATCGATATATATATCTTCTATAGAATTTATATCCATACTATTTATTTAAAAATGTTAAGCTATATCAAAAAAATCGTCTTTACGCTGTAGACCGCACACGGCAGGATAGGCAGAGGGAACCTAGTGTTAAGATACTCCGTTCCCCACTTACGAATGAATTCTGGAGACATTGCGTGTTGAGTGGCGGAACTCCATGCCGCGCTTTGCTTTAACACCAGAGCGTAAAAATGGTTATGTAAATTTAAATAATTATTTACTTTCCTCGAATGGGGATCGAATCCAGAAGCAATCGCTCTTACAGTCACATTTTGTGCCCCTGCGCCACGACTGGCGACGAAGAATTTTAATATTTTTACATAGATTATCTTCTTCTTAAGTAAAATTTCAATCTTAGAGACCGCCACTCATTTTTAATCTTATTTAGCTCTATATTTTATACTCTATATTATCCATTGTGTTATACACTGACAGACAACAAAAGATAACAGAGGCTTACAGTATCAAAATGCTAATGATATTTATATCTACGTATATACCTTTTCATCATAAATGACAAATAGGACAAGTAATCAAACAAAAAAAATTTTTTAAGTGTCATAACTTTTATTTGGATAAAAACGCGAAATGTGAGTTTTTAGTATATCAATTCTAATTTAAATTTTGTTGTACATAAATATTTAGATATAAAAACTATCTAGTGAACGACCTCTTTTGTACGAAGAGGCACAAAACAGGCAATTTTCCACAATTCTAATGTTAGTTGTATTGATTGTGTTGCGCGGCTAGGTACATACATTTTTCCCAGGCGACGAAGCGTATCGTCTAGCCGTGACACTGTTGAAGATGGCACGAATGGATGCGAAAACACAGAATTACTAGCTGAAAACGTGACATGAGAATAACGTATGATAAAAATTAGAAATCTATTGTTTTTTGTTATTAAAATTAAAAATTTAATAAATTAAATCAGCTTCACGCTCTATCACAACAGGGTAGGCAGAGGGGACCTAATGTTCAGATACTTCATTCCACACTTTCCACCGAGATCTGGAGGCATTGCGAGTTGAATGGCGGAACTCAACGCCGCGCTTTGCCTCGACACCAGAACAAAGAAATGAAAATATAAATGTAAGTGAATATTTCATTTTCTTGAGTTGGGATCGAACAAACAACCAGTCGATTTTACAGTCACACTTTGTGCCCCTGCACCACGAGTGTTGTTTGTTAACCACTCTTATTAAATTGTAATTTAAATAATTTTAATAAAAAAATCATTTTAGCAAAAGTTAATTTTTTTTTATTTAGGTTAGGGTTAAAACAGTGCCAATTTAATTACGCTCTATTCTACACACGTTTTTTTCTATTGACAGTAAGTATGTACAAAATCTACAAGCGTATGCCACATAACACAATTGTAATAATAACATTCGGTCCTATCGCGACTGCCTTTACCAGCTATTCTATATAAGATCTATTTCTCTCTAGTCCAGATTAAACAAAAGTATAACTATATACTATATAGACGCTGTTGATTATTAGAATACAATATCACATGTATTACTTAATCATTGGATATGAAATATGATTTACAATACTTATTTTTGAGTGAGTTTGAGGCCGGTGGCGTAGCGGCTCAAAGTGTGACTATAAAACCGACTGGTTGTGGGTTCGATCCCCACTCGTGGAGATGCCTCCAGAATTCGGCAGAAAGTTGGGAACGGAGTGTCTTAACACTAGGTTCCCTCTGCCTACCCTGCAGTATGCGGGATACAGCGTGAAGCTGAAAAAAAAATATAGAGAGTAGGTACATAAAATTAACATGCAGCTCGAACTATTGCAATGAGTTCAGTTCTTTCATTTAGATATGAAACAACTGCAAATTGACATAATAGATCACGGTAATTCTTCAATATGTGGGCCTTATCTGAACCAGACGAGACAGAAGTATAACCTTGGTGCGTACTTCATTAAGTAACGTTAACTATGTGATAAGATTGTAAGACAGTTAATAAGGCCTTTTCATGTCGCAACACCAACAAAGCTGTCTGCGACCTGAATTTAATAATGTAAATGTAAATATCACACATTTTCCTCCTCTTTGGAAATAATTGAAATTTATATATGTATTATTTTATTTATATTTATAATATTATATTTTACATTTTATTCAATCAATCAAATAAAAATATTTGATTTCTTATCTATCTTAACTTATCTGTCATTTTTAAAATATATAGATAATAATATTTGTGGATTTAATAAAAAAAATAAGGTGATACCGATAAATGACAGATAAAACAAGGGCAAGTATATTTTTACGATATTTTTTTTAATGCAAAACAATATTTTATAATAGAACCTTTGCCAGATAGGCAACTACTAAATACACCGAACAAAAGATAAAAAAAATACTCAAGTCAGACGATCTTGGGTTGTCTCTATATTTAATTTTTCCCGCGCCAGATCTTTGGTGACGGTTATCCACCACGTGGCCTGTGGTCTTCCTCTACCCTTTTTTGTGTCCGGGATAGCCAGGGCAGTGTTTACGGCGTTACATGCGTCCCTTCTCATCACATGCCCGTACCATCTCAAGTAGAATATTTACATATTCTTTAATAATGACCGGAGTCTATTAACAGAAATATGCAATTTTGATGAAGAAATATCTAGAATACTGTCGATGTGTCTAATTATCTTTAGGCATTTCGTTAAATAATTTAAACCCAAATTTTTCGTGTTAGTTCTTTTACACAAAGTTTTGGTGCCCAAACCATAGCATGCAAATGTTCAATGAATTTACGTCGGAAGCGCGTTGTGCGATCACATTCACTGAACCGCTACAAATGTGTTCATTGAGAGAAATCACACGCATTCGAGATGTAAATTTTCGCCTTTGATGTTCTAATCCAGTTGTATAAGTACATTTAATTTTATAACAACTCGCGGTGGCCCACGTATTTGGTTTATAGTACTTCACATCAAAGCTTCAATTAACTAAGGTTAATAATAATAAAATCATTTCCTTACATAATATTTTTTGTACATAATCTATTAAATTGATAAATATAAAACGACAATTCTAAGACGATGACTTAACTCAAAATATTATCTTCATTACAACTAAACTACCAGATTTAATGGACCGATAAAGTCAATCACACCACAGACGATAATAACAGCGCTTAAATTAGGCAGGCGAATTATTTTGAAATTGACATTGACACATTTTTATGTTCCTTGTCAGCTTAAATAATTGTTAAATCACTTTAATATCGGCGATAATGGTGTGATCGGGACTGTGTTTTGATAAGTGGTCAGTGGATGATAGATTCGTGTACGTATTTATACTTTTTTAAATAAGAATAAATAAGTCAGCTTCACGCTGTATCCCGCATACAGCAGGATAGGCAGAGGGAGCCTAGTGTTAAGGCTCCATTTTCCACTTTCTGCCGAATTCTGGAGGCATTGCGTGTTGAGTGGCAGGACTCTACGCCGCGCTTGTCCTCGACACCAGAGCGAAGAAATGGAAATATAAATTTAAGTAAATATTTCATCTCCTCGAGTGGGTATCGAACCCACAACCAGTCGGTTTTACAGTCACACTTTGTACTACTGCGCCACGACTGGCCTCAAAGAAGAAGAAGAAGGCCTTTTTAAAGAAGCAAAAATAATAATAGAAGAAAAGGCGGTCTGTAAGTTCAGAGCGTAAATACGTGCGTGGCAAATTTCATTCACGTTACCGTCGAGTCGTGAAGCGTAATCGAGTAACAGAATTGTGTAAGACCAGAATTAGCTATTAGTAATATTCTTATAAACCTAATATATTTTATTTAATCTAATCGCTTAGTTTATTTCACCTGTTTGATAAGTGGGTGTTTCCTTGCGATCAAATTGAGGTAATTTAAGAAACACATTCAAATGCACAGGTTTCTGCTTATTAAGCAACAGTACCTTACAATAACTTGTATAAATCTATCATTTTTTACAAGTACTCGTAACTTAAAAATAATAGTATGCAATAATATTGTTTTGCCAAAATGAAATGTATCGATGGATACATGCGATGGGGCAGACTGCGACAGGCCATAGTGCGTGTAGAGTGCAGCGTGAAGCGTGAAGCGTGCAGCGTGCAGCGTGCAGCGTGCAGCGTGCAACATGCAGCGTGTAAGCCGCAGGGTGACCAGCGGTCGCGATCGACGGATGCCGGGTGCCATATTCGGTCAGTGCACACTGTTGTTTACCGACGCGGTATCGCGAGGCCGCGTGACGTAGCGTCTAGACGGCGACCGCCCCCGCCCCCGCCCCCGCCTCGCCCGCCGCCCCGCCGCCCCTGCCGCCCGCCACCCGCCGCCATGCACTCACTCGAACACCGGTTTATCTTTTCAAACGGTAATGCTGCAACATAAAGCCTCGGATGCACCGTCGCGTCGGCCGGCCTAGACACGAATTAGGTAATCGCGTCGCCTTTTAAATATTTCACCAGACGCACTAGTGCCACTGGCTGGCACTGGCACTGGCTGGGGATGTGTGATATTGAATATCAATTAAAAATTATATTTTTAATCTGTAGATAAAAAAAACAATATAACTATTGTATGTGCACTCATATTTGTACATGCACACATATGTATTACTTATAAACACATATGTAATTTGTGTTAGTATGTATTTTTATATTTTTATTAAAATACCTACTAACACAATTGTGTAGCTTAAAAGAGACTTGCCTTACCAGAGCAAATAAATAAAAATATATTAAATATTTTAATCCTCCGAGTGGGAATCGCACCCAAAATCGTCGTGTTTACAGCCGTACGCTTGTGCCACTACGGCACGATGGACATTTTTAATATTGATAGTTAAGCGATTAAAAGCAACAACTTTATATAACTGTTTCAGACCTTGTAATGTAAGTGTAACTATAAAGTAACATTAAACAATTTCACAATTAACAAGCTTTATCATTTTGAAAGTTTCTCGGTAGAATATTTATTTCAAGAATAAAATAAATATATTACACAGATTTCCTTGTTAAATAATTATCTTGGAATTTTACTTTAAAATTATCTTTAAAATGTTATTGCAGCTTTCACAGAAGACGTTCCACTAAGTAGAGTCGAAAACAAACCAATTGTTCATTCGGTTCACATTTATTTATACATTTCAAAAACAAGTTAGACAGGATGTCTATCGTCTCGACACAATTTGTAATATTTATAGTGCATACTTATAGTTATAATAGTACTTTATAAATTATAGACAAAACTGAAATATTGCGAAAATAAATTAAAAAGGACGATATAATGATAAAATAAGGTGATCGAAAATGTACAAGAAATAGTATCTCCCATGTCTCATGTATGTAAAAGTAGCTGTTTTTTACTATAGGTATAAAATTCGTAATAATCTTTCATTGGAATCCCAATCCGACCGACGCGACGGCAAGACGAGGTTGAGTCCCGCAGGGGAAGTCCTTGCAACCGTCGACATCGTTTCAAGCAGCCACGTATTACTTGTAAATTTTTCAGGAAAAGAGTACCCTCTTCCCTATCCACCCGGTGTCGCTGTAGAAGCCAATAGGGCTAACACCATTAACTTCAAGTTTGAAAAAATATATATTGAATTATGCAACTCTTATATAACTCTTATATTCAACTCTTATATAGGATCAAAATGTAGTCCGTCTGTCAACTTTTGTAAGTTGTACTTCTCTTTGACATACAATCTTAAATTGGTACTGGTTGCTGGAAGCCTCGGTGCGCAAGTCCCAATCGTACTTTACAGGGATTTTTTTCTTATAAATCAGTCGCTTATATTATACATATAATTATTATTTATGCATACATATTTCAATATAGATAGCATTATCGCCGATTTAATTAATAAAAGGAACATTTAGGAAGAATGTGAAAAAGTTATCGGGGTCCGACCCGTTGATGGCGGGGCTATATCCGGCACCAATGGGTTACTGACGGAAGTATCGAAATATTAAAGCCCCGATATCACTTTGTTACAGAGTTACGTTCGGTTTCGATTGAAAAGAAACGGCACGACTGGCCTTAACTAACTTGATATATTTAAAAAATAAAAAAATACGTATTTTAAATTGCATTAACAATGAAAATAATATATTCTCACTTCTCAGGGAATGATAACAGTTACAGCGATCTCTACTACTTCTTACATTTTTCCATAGATTTCCTTTTCATTTATTAAATAGAATAAATTAATAAGTACTGGCATATATGTATATTGTATTTTATTTCATATTTACTGCAATAAACTTTTATGTTTAGCTTTAAAATAACATAATACACATACATATTATGCAATTTTATTTTAATTAAATTATAAATTACTGTCGTAGCGCAGCGGCACAAAGTGTGACTATAAAACCGACTGATTGCTGTTTCGATCCCCGCTCGAGGAGATGAAATATTTACTTAAATTTATATTTCCATGGCTCTGGTGTCGAGGCAAAGCGCGGCGTTGAGTTCTGCCACTTAATACGCAATGCCTCCAGAATTCGGCACAAAGTGGAGAACGGAGTATCTTACACTAGGTTCCCTCTGCCTACCCTGCTGTGTGCGGGATACTGAAGCTGATTTATTTGATTTATAAATTACTGTATTATATATTTTTAATTTAAATAAATATACTCAACTTAAAAATTAACTAGCTAGAATATATTAACTGCTATAGACTACACGAAAAACTTTTTATCTAAGCTCTTTCGTTACGGTTAGCTGCTTCGTCTACTTTTTAGTAAACACACCGCGACCGCGGCTAATATCATGACTTCCCAGATCTATTGCTACAACTTACAGCCTATTAAAATTATATTTTTTAGCTTCACGTTGTATTTCGCATATAGCGGAGGAGTTGACAGATGAAACGTTTTTAACACTTCGTTGAATGGCGTAACTCAACACTGTGTTTTATAATATTAGGTGATTAATTCCCCCGAGTGGAAATGCCGACCGTCGTGATTAAAGTTACACGCTTGTGCCACTGTGCCACCACTTCCCCGTATAAAACACCATATCATATTTTTATTTACAAATGTATTTTGTGCTCCTTGTAATTGGAACCATAGATAACCGGCTGTTTCATCAGATTCGCAACACTTCATTAAGTAACTAGAATTCACGGAACATTAGAAATGTTGATCAATTGGGATTTCTCTAATGAGATTTAATAAGGCTTATAACATTTATTATAATCTCGAACTGTAACGGCTACCTAATCAAATTTGAAGTTAATTTATGTCGCGATATAAACTTAAACGATATATGCTTATATCACTATTCTTAATCACATTTGTCTCTGGTATATATATACTTTTTTTTATTTTATTTTAAGTGACGTTTGATATCATAGTCGAATTTCTAAATATATAAAAAGTTCACGATGTTGCAATCACCATTTTTATTCTCATTCATAACACGAGACAGAAACAAATGACCTAGACAGTTAGTTATCACGTCTGTCTGGGGCATAATTGTGTGCTAGACAATTAAACTATCCGCATTCGAAGCTACCAAAGCAATTTAACGTTATGTGAAATATGTATAAATATATATTGTATACTTAGTCTGGCCACTAATACTGTTAGAATTTAAAAAAAAAACAAAATATTAATTTTGAATTTGGATTTTTTCGTTTTTATACGATTGTTCATTGTTTTCTTATTTTGGCGCCAATATATTTTTTAAAAAAAATTGTGATAATAAAATGGAGTGTTAAAGGGAACCGAATCGCTGTGATTGCGTTACATAAAGTAGGTATGAAGCTATATGTAGAATACACTTTTTAAAATCCTCTAAACGCTTGGGATTAGTCAAATGTTTGTGTACTAGGCTATTGATAGGTACAATAAAATCTCCTCTGCTTATGACAGGAAAAGGTATGGCAGTCGATGTAGCGTTCGTACGAAAAAGACGATTAAAGCAGAAAGAGAAAGAATTCGAAGAAATCCTATCCGAAAGCAAAAGATTTTACCTCTGCATATGAAGATAGCACCTAGAAGCATGTCAGGTATTTGAAAAGATGACTTAGGACTTACGGTCTATAAGAGAAGTAATGCTCATTTGTTAATTGATAATGTAAAAAAGAGTAGGCTGGTAATAAAAACAACTACTTAGGCGGTAGCTGGACTATGATTTATAATCAGCTTTAGAAAGTAAAATTTGCTCTAAACGCCATATGTCCCTAAAAAAATTATATACCTTTGGAGAATTTAAAATTGAAGAATTTTCCCATAGAAAGAGTGCGAGCTGCTATTAACATATTTTAAAGGACTTTATTGCAGCCAATGAAGATCGCTTCTAATAAGCTTAATATTTTTAATGGTTTTATATTAATGTACTTACTTTATTTTATTAAACAACGTATTGTAATACTAATAAATGTTACGTACAATAAAATAATGTCATTTATCTTTGTAACAATATTTACAAAGCAAAGCAAGACTAAGTATATGTTTGTTATTTATTATTTTGTACTACGCATTTATTGTATTACGCATTTATCTCATGTTTATAAGTTTCGCAGAACAGCCAAATAAGTAGTAAAAGAAGCCGATAGAAATGATGATAGATGATTACAATTATAAATTAATGGAATCACATTTCATTTTTGTATATATAAATATGTATGTATATTTGAAAGTCTGACTAAATATATATTTTATAAATTACTCTCTATTTTACATGTCGAGACTAATTAAAATTGTCTAATCGGCGAATAAACGTTGCATATAACGAGATTCATAGTGAATTATTAACAGCAATTATCCAACGTCAATTTGCAATGATTTTATCCTTTAATAAAATTAAAATCAGCTTCACGCTGTATCCCGCACACAGCAGGGTCGGCAGAGGGACCTAGTGTTAAGACACTCCGTTCCTCACTTTCTGCCAAATTCTGGAGGCATTGCGTGTTGAGTGGCAGACCTCAACGCCGCGCTTAGCTTTTTTCCTTCCTCCTCCTTTAATAAATTTATTATAATCCAGCGGCCCCCGTGCGGTTACTCCCGCTGGAAATATACAAATATTTATTTAAATGTAAATATTTAAAAAAACCGGCCAATGCCAAGTCGGACTGACCTACCGAGGGCGCTGTACCAATTTCAGGATTGTGATTGAGAAATATCTTGTAGGTTTTGATGATGCGGCGAATAAAGTTAACAAACTTAAGTTTGAGGACATATGCACTTGTTTTGTATGAAATAAAGTACAAATATAGGTTTGTAATTAATGAAATTTTTCCCTACCAAATATCTATAAATATTTACTTTTCGATTTTTTTTTCTTTATATGTATTGTAAGATTTTACTACGTCCAAAATTTTATAACTATAGGTCTACCTAAAGTACACTGCAGGTTTTGACTACGCGGCGAATTTTATACAAAATGAAGCAAAAACGATTAAGTTTAAATGCTCATATCTTTGACTGCGTTGTATTAGAAGCTTAATTTCTGTGCTCCAGAAAACTGTTAACCCGAATATCTGATTTTAAATTCAGCTTAATACCTCAACGCAATCTTAGGTAAAATGGTCTTGACAGACGGACACATGGACTACAAGGGTGATGCTATAAGAGTTCTGTTTTTTTTTCTCCTTTTGAGGTATAGACCCCTAAAAATGGATTGATTATTTTTGTTTGGTTATCTATACTAAAATTAAAAATTGAATTATCTTCACTTCTGTATCCCGCACACAGCAGGGTAGGCAGAGGGAAACTAGTATTAAGAAACTCCGTTCCCCACTTTCCACTGAATTCTGGAGGCAGCGTGTTGAGTGACGGAATTCACCTCCGCCCTTTGCCTCGACACTAGAACGTAGAAATTGAAATATAAATTTAAATAAATATTTCATTTTCTCGAATGGGGTGTGAACCCACAACGTTTACAGTCACATTTTGTTCCCCTGCGCCTCGACTGGCTTTTAAGAGAAAAAAAACAATAGCCTAACTATTTGCATTAACTTATAGTGAATAACAGTTTAACAGGCTTACGTAAAGCTACAAAAACATCAAAAATACATTTATCTTTTCTATATTAGTATTAAGGATATAATCAGCTTTTCAGTTGTAAGTAATGTTTAAATGAAGATTTATGTATTGGTTAGTATGGATGTCACCTGATTAAGCGAAGGCCACGCTCGCGGACGTCTAGGCTGACGCGCCCGTCTAGCGTCTAGCCGACCCGCCAGTAACACAATGGACAATGCTAAATTATACCTACGCTTATAGGTTCAAAAGCAAACGTCGGTTCAATACAGGTTCAAGGTTGAAGATGATACCCGAGCCACGTAGAGATAATTTTGCGTTCGCCGGTCTATCTTCACATGTTCTCAAATATTTACGTACATATGTAAATGTATATGAAAAAGGAGTATTTTAAATGAATTTGGATTTTATATTATATATAAAAACTTTTACTATAATTGCAGTTCATTTCATACAAAGAGAGTGTATAGGGCAAACTTAAGTTTGACAATTATTAGTAAGTCAACAGGAAGTACTAAGTTGTACTTTCCGTTGACCTATAATACTAAAATTAGTACGGAATTCTTGGTGGGCGTGTCCGACTCGAATTTGACCAATTTTTATAATTATGATATGTTCCTTCTCGCGTTTCTTATAAAAACTGGTAGTGTGTATTCTTCTTATGGCAGGTTAGGGATAGGAGACAATAGTAACCAAAACATGTTAAACACTTCGTGCTTTGCTTCCTGCACATTTGAGAGACACTGTCTATACGTTGCTGGAACCTAACGCACCCTTTTATTGTGCAATTTACAATCTTATACTACAATACATAACCGGTAGAATTAATACTTATTTAGAAAACGTGTAAAAATTTTAACGTAGCGGGACTCGAACCCGCGCCTCATGGAAACCGACCAAGCATTCTGACCACTAAGCCGTACGTTCTCATCAAGCGACGTCGAAATTTTTATACACTTGTTACAACTTATTTATGTTGTTAGCATCTCGGTAGGGAGATTTTTACAAATTTCTGCTGCCCAAAGATAATTACTAAGTAAGAATTATCGTCTGGCATGAGAGAATGCTATTTATTAAATATTATTAACATTTTTAAAGTCTTAATCCACAATTAGGAAAGAAAAAATAATAACGGTAGAATTCATATTCTAATACAAAAAAATAAAAGCGTCAGCTTTTCAGAAGTTTTTATCGATTGAAATCTTCTGTTGATACAGTAAAATAAAACGTGAATGCTTAGTCAAGCTTCATTAGCGGTGTCGAATGTGCACGCGCGTGCCGGCTACACACAAGCGACGGGAATGATCGTGCCAGACAGCTACCGAAATTTGGGTTAGGTGGTTTTTTGCTGCGCGGGCGCCGCGGTCGGTAGAAATGCGAGCGCCGCGAGGTCGATGAGCCCCGAGTGGAGCTCCGCACGCCCCCCTCCATCCCTCGCGACCAGTTCCTGCACAAGGTGCAGCGCCCGCAGCCACTAACCCTACATACCTACCACCTGCCAGACACTTTGTGAATATAGCATGTATGTTGAAACCACCGGCTTGCCACTCAACCAGGAAATAGCCAGTTTTGTGCTACATGTAAATATTATTATGAATTATTATATTATATTATATGATTTACATGAAAGCGTTAATAAAATTAAATAGATGAGCATTAAGCTTGAACCAATAAAAAAAATTTTGCAGACTATGCGCTATACCATGTGCTGTCTTGAAGAACTCATATATTACCATCAGAACTTAAAATCCCTATAATGTATTATTCTGATGATCAGATAAGTAATAAATATAATATGTTACGGTACATTTAAAAGATAAATTTTATAAATTGAAGTTCTTAGAATTATGATAAAAAATGGCATTTTTGTAAGGCTTCTTGTATCTTTATTAATTATGAGGTGTATTCATAAAATCCTTGGAACTTTTAGTTTTTTCTTCTCCATAAATATAATATATTATACACTTATGCTAGTGCTTCTTCCAATCCTCGAAACATTTCTTAAATTCCTCCTTAATGAGATAGCCATTAGCTCTTTCAGCGTTCTTTAAATAATTTAATTTATACATATAAATAAAAAAAAGCTTTGAGAGTGTCGTTTTACAAGCATATATAATTTTTTTTTATTATACATATAAAAACGATATGCCAACAACCTCAGTGACTTCTCTGATTGAGCTTCGAAAATCGTTCATAAGTTTCCACGTTTTCATAAATTCACATCTCATTTTAATAACTGACCTGTGGTTGACCGTGTGGTCGGCTTGGTCTGGCAGTAAGATAAAACTAAGTTACAGCTGAATTTACTTATTTACTGATCAGGGCCACGAACATATACCAATATCATAAAAAAAATTACAATCAGACTCTCCGAACAATTATTATTATTATTTTACAAATACGTATTAGTAAATACATACATAATTAGGTTAAGCAAACAGGAAAATCTCAGTTTATTTGCATTTTTTTGTAAAGATAACTAAAACTCTCTTAAGAAAGGACTATATAGTTCTGAATACAATAGTGTTAGGTTTTGGAAAAAAGAGGGTTGTTGATAAATAAATAATGGTATAAAATCGACCAGTGTTGGTCTTGGAAAAATAAAGAGGGTAGTTAATAAATAAATAATGTATAAAAGCGGTACACATCGTATTGGAGGGGCTTATTCCCGAAACGGCATCGAGGCTAGATATAGTACCACTGGTGAAGAAATACATTGGAGGAGTGCATAAGATAAATGTGAGTTTTATTGTTTTATTATATTTCAGAAGTGGGTATGTAACTCTGTAAAAATATTTGCATATTTTTTTTCTATTCTTTGAGTTTTACTTGCATTTTATATTTGCTGCAAATGTAATCGTGATTCGTGAAACGTTTGGTCAGGGCCACTCTCTGACAATGTGACACGTAGAATGATTATATATTGATATAATTTTAATAAAAGAATAAACAATTTGCCAAGCAATTTCAAAGTAACTTAGCCTGTGAGACGCGTGGTTAGGGCTACTCTCTGACCGTGTAACGCAGGTTAGGCAGAGATTGTTTTGTAAATATCGCGTAATTTTTTATATGCCCAATTTTGTTGAAATACCTGCGGATATATATTACTAATCTAAAATATTAAAATATTAAATGATTTGAATAAATTTATTTTAATGTACCCTCGAGTAAAAATTATATCGATTTGCAAATTTGATAAATTCATTTATCATGGCGGTATTTATTTTTTGTGTAGTCTACCCAACATTAAAGCATTTCAAAACTAATATTCAATATTTCACTGATACGTGTTATTTTGTATTTATGGTCAAAACGCAACGAGATCGATGTCTGATGTCACCGGAACGCCGTGAGCTGTCGCCGCCGGGTGCTGTCGTAGCCGGATGCTGTTGCGGCCGGGTGCTGTGGCGGCCGGGAGCTGACGCAGCCGGATGCTGTCGCCGTCGGGTGCTGTCGCCGCCGGGAGCTGTCGCGGCCGGGAGCTGTCGCAGCCGGATGCTGTCACTGTCGGGAGCTGTCGCGGCCGTGAGCTGTCGCGGCCGTTAGCTGTCGCGGCCGTGAGCTGTCGCGGCCGTGAGCTGTCGCGGCCGTGAGCTGTCGCTGCCGTGAGCTGTCGCGGCCGGGAGCTGTCGCAGCCGGATGCTGTCACTGTCGGGAGCTGTCGCGGCCGTGAGCTGTCGCGGCCGTTAGCTGTCGCGGCCGTGAGCTGTCGCGGCCGTGAGCTGTCGCGGCCGTGAGCTGTCGCGGCCGTGAGCTGTCGCGGCCGGGAGCTGTCGCGGCCGGGAGCTGTCGCGGCCGGGAGCTGTCGCGGCCGGGAGCTGTCGCGGCCGGGAGCTGTCGCGGCCGGGAGCTGTCGCGGCCGGGAGCTGTCGCGGCCGGGAGCTGTCGCGGCCGGGAGCTGTCGCGGCCGGGAGCTGTCGCGGCCGGGAGCTGTCGCAGCCGGATGCTGTCGCCGTCGGGAGCTGTCGCGGCCGGGTGCTGTCGCGGCAGGGAACTGTTGCGGCCGGTCGCAAGCCAACGTGCGTTGCCAAGTCCTGCGCGGGCCGCCACCGAAGCAGCAATTATCGTAAAAGAGATCGTGGGGATCCATCACCGTGAAAAGGGAAAAGGTCAGAAAGTATAAAAATCACTTCTCAAAATATTTTACAAATTTTGAATTTTTCGCCAGTAAGCTTAGCAACTACACTATCTAGTAACCAAAAATATTGTATCAAAACGGTTTATGAATATTAAATTTGAGTACATTTCCATCTAAATAAAGTCATAAAATTATGGTAAGGAATACAAGATATTTTTAAATAAAATTTAAACATAATGAGTCCCTAGAAGTATATTATTATGAAAAAAAATGAAAAAGAGATTTGACTGTTGAATATATGATTTAAATGACAAAACTACAAGATCTAGTGCAAACGCGTTGAGATATTCTGAGCCTGACCAATTATTGCAATATCTTATGACTTGTAAAGACGAAACAAACAATTATTTTTTTAACGAATAATTCATAGTTCTATTTTCAACATGCATAGTTACGTATACAGTTTCTAAAGTTTACGATTAAAATCTCAAAAAAAGCATTGATAATTCTAGCTTGCTACAAAATAATACATTCTGTTTAAACTATAAACAGAACGAGTTATTCGTTTCTCAAATATAAGAAATCGCTTATTTAATGCGAAATTTGTAATTATATAAGTTAAACAACTGAAAATAAACCTTCCAACACAAATAAATACCTATATCAAAAATAATTTTATACCTAACTCTAGCATTCAATCTAAATTCATTAATAAATAACTGGCTGGTAAAAAATTTTGTAGACTTCGGTAGTATAGACATTTTATTTAGGGGGTTCTGCATCAAATTCAAATCTCATTAATTATTGACGTAGTCGACGAGATATTTGTGATTAGGTTATAGACGAATATTTAGATTTGCCAGTGCTAATGTCGAAGTATATGAGAGTGCTAAAGAACTTCTTAGTTAATAGTTAGTAGTGGTAGTACTTGCTTTACTAAGGTTTATGACACTACTAATGTCACTACTAATGTCACACTACTAATGTGTAGCTTCTGTCTTTACATACGCTTCAATTATTTTGCGAGTAGTGAAGATCATGTAATAGGGAAATCTGGACATCAAATAAGTGTAGTCGGTTGTGTATACTAAATTCAAAATAACATTGTCGATATTTCTAAATCTCCGCACGTGACATTAGTGTTCTATGAGAGAATATATTAAGCTATCTAGCTTTTCTTTAATTTTAGCAATTTCACCTTAAACGAATAAGACAATAAAAGAAAATGCAGAAATGGTGGTTGTTTAATATTTTTCTAAGTACTAGTATAGTCTTTATTTTACCTCTACTATAAAAGAATTAGGGTGTACAAACGTAACAAAAATTTAAATAGATCTCATATAGAAAGGGAACAGTTCAAGAAAATGAATGTTCATTAGAAAAATTCAAGGTTTATCTTCATGGACGTGTTTATAAAAATAATAAGTTTGTATATTTTTTTACGCTCAATATTTACGAAACAAAAATTAATAACGAAACTAAATAGTTTCGAATCAATATCCTAAAATTATGATAGTAAATAAAGACAATTGGTTACAGCCTTTTAAGGCGACTGTGACTCTAACAGAATCTGTGACATACTTATAACTGACTTATTTAATAATGGACTAAATTGTACAAAAGCTTTAATCTGTAATATTCTGTTTTTTTTACGACATTATAACTTCTATAAGAATTTTTAATTGTTTCGAACTAAAAAATATAACCAATGCTGATATTTGATATTCATAAAATATACGTAAAGGTAATTATTTATTATATGTATATATTTTTGTAACATTACGTTCTTTTTACCTATATTATGTTTTTAAAGCTCTGTTAAATGTGCTGATGTCACTTAATAATTTAATGTACCGCTTCAGAAACAGCCTTAAATGTAAAATTATTAATTTGGGTAAGGATTCATAATATTCTTTGTAGTTAGTACGCGTAGAAGGGATGTTTTTAGGCATTTTTATATAGATTTATTTCAAACGAACGAACGAACCAAAAAAATATATGTATTTGCTTGATATCTTTTTGAAGATCAAATCATTCTTTATCTGTGTTGAATTAATTACGATTTCGATTTAACTGCTATAATTTATGAAGGTATTCTCTACTAACAATTCAATTTTGTTTACTTTATTGTATAAAATATTGTATAATAGTGCTTCAAATTTATTAGTTGAGTTAAAACAAAGCAATTGGTGAAACTTTTAAGTAAATCGGTTCAGTACTTTCAGAGAAAAATTGTGGACATAAATATATCGACAGACAGACAAGAAATTCAAAAAATTTTGCTTTCTATTATTCTTTTTAAATGTCCCTCTATACATTTCAGTCAAAATTACTAAATATATAGACAAAATATTTTCACTGTCTTATTATATATAGTGATATAAGTATTTAAATGGCAATCAAAATCAATTGCGGTGGGTAGCACATAATTTATACTAATTCCTTAAAATGG
This sequence comes from Heliconius himera, assembly GCA_021202915.1. NCBI lineage: Eukaryota > Metazoa > Arthropoda > Insecta > Lepidoptera > Nymphalidae > Heliconius > Heliconius himera. The sequence goes on from JAJHJA010000486.1 coordinate 239,847, forward strand.
CGATATTTATAAAGAGTTCTAGCATGTACAGAGGGTGCATATTATATATAAAGCTGTTTATATCCAATTTCTATTCTACTATATTGACCACTTGAGACCCTTTCTAAAAAAAAAAGAGAAGAATTAGATGTTAAGTATACGTTCACAGAAAAATATTTCATTAGACGTTGAGGGTTTGACTGGATCAAAATCATTATGGAGCTACTTTGAAATTTTAGATAATTGTCAAACTGTTTTTTATATGTATTTTTTGTTTTTATAATAAATATACTTCCTTTTATCAATGATATACTGATGGTTCTAAAAATGAATATCGATCAGAAGCGGTGGTTTTTGACCCTCTAGCTAAGATTACCTTAAAATTGATGTAAATATTTCGATCATGCACATTGAAATGATTGCTATCCTTGAGGCATTATCGTTGATTTTATCTTCTTCCAATAAGAAATTTGTTATTCTGTCGGATTCAAAAAGCGCTCTTTAGTCATAACAGACTGACTTAGGAAATTAATAGTAGCAAAACAGACTGACAATGGCAGTGATAACTAATTTTGATAAATAATTAATAAATACTATTAAAAGTAAATCACTAAACTGATCAATTAAAAAGACTAGTGTTCATTTTATTTGATTAAGTTATTAAAATTATACTATTGATAGTTGTAAGTTATAAATGTATGACGACATGGTCACGTTTCATAAACATTTAATGTTAATATTGAGATAATTGTATTAAGTAATTGTTTTAAAAGTTAATATATTGTGAAAATGCATTAGTGAACAAGTGCTTAATTTATAATAATTATAATTGATTCAAAGTTTATGAATAAGTAAGTGTAAATATATTAAATATTTTTTGATATTTGTAACCATTATGAAATAAGTTGATGTTATAATTATAAATGATTCAAAGTTTATGTATAAGTAAGTGTAAATATATTAAATATTTTTTTTTATATTTGTAACCATTATAAAATAAGTTGATGTTACTGTTATAATTATAATTGATTCAAAGTTTATGTATAAGTAAGTGTAAATGTATTAAATATTTTTTATATTTGTAACCATTATAAAATAAGTTGATGTTACTGTTATAATTATAATTGATTCAAAGTTTATGTATAAGTAAGTGTAAATATATTAAATATTTTTTTTTTATATTTGTAACCATTATAAAATAAGTTGATGTTACTGTTATAATTATAATTGATTCAAAGTTTATGTATAAGTAAGTGTAAATGTATTAAATATTTTTTATATTTGTAACGATTATAAAATAAGTTGATGTTACTGTTATAATTATAATTGATTCAAAGTTTATGTATAAGTAAGTGTAAATATATTAAATATTTTTTTTTATATTTGTAACCATTATAAAATAAGTTGATGTTACTGATATACGTGATTATGATAATGGCCCATCCATTCACTAAAACATAAGAATAAGTTTTGATTGTAACAATTGGTGGAGTTACAAATGATGAATAAGTTTTGACTATATGATGAATAAGTTTTGATTGTAACAATTGATGGAGCTACAAGTGACGATCGTAATAAGTTTTGATTGTAACAATTGATGGTCGTAATAAGTTTTGATTGTAACTATGATGAATAAGTTTTGAATATATGATGAATATATGATGATCGTAATAAGTTTTGATTGTAACAATTGATGGAGTTACAAATGACGATCGTAATAAGTTTTGATTGTAACAATTGATGGTCGTAATAAGTTTTGATTGTAACAATTGATGGAGTTACAAATGACGATCGTAATAAGTTTTGATTGTAACAATTGATGGTCGTAATAAGTTTTGATTGTAACAATTGATGGAGTTACAAATGACGATCGTAATAAGTTTTGATTGTAACAATTGATGGTCGTAATAAGTTTTGATTGTAACAATTGATGGAGTTACAAATGACGATCGTAATAAGTTTTGATTGTAACAATTGATGGTCGTAATAAGTTTTGATTGTAACAATTGATGGAGTTACAAGTGACGAATAAGTTTTGATTGTAACTATGATGAATAAGTTTTGAATATATGATGAATAAGTTTTGATTGTAACAATTGATAGAGTAACAAATGACGATCGTGAGAATTGATGGGTTCACAATCGTATGGATTTTTGAGTAAAATGATGAGAATGGATGAGTTTATTATTGGAACATTTATAAATGATAATTGATTCAAAGTTTTTAAAGTTTTTTTTGTAAACACATGTATTAAATAGTTATAAATAATTATTGTAAATCTAGCCTCCATGCCGAGTGTTAGGTTTAACTACGTGCATGAGGACATGCACGAAGTCAGGATGGTCGAGTGTTAGGTTTTGGAAAAAAGAGGGTTGTTGATAAATAAATAATGGTATAAAATCGACCAGTGTTGGTCTTGGAAAAATAAAGAGGGTAGTTAATAAATAAATAATGTATAAAAGCGGTACACATCGTATTGGAGGGGCTTATTCCCGAAACGGCATCGAGGCTAGATATAGTACCACTGGTGAAGAAATACATTGGAGGAGTGCATAAGATAAATGTGAGTTTTATTGTTTTATTATAATAGTTTCAATTTTTTTTATAACAATAAATAAATAGAATAATAGTGTCTTTTTATTATTTAAACGCTATATCTAACTCACTAAATCGAATTCACTATCATGTTTCCAATTCGTAAGACGTATAAGTCTGTTTGATATAATTATCACAATACTAACAATAATTTAACTATATAAAATTATTATTATTAATTTTAAAGACATAAAATTGAACCTTAACTGCCCCTACAAAATTGTGATTTTGCATTTTGGCGTTTGTAAGTACATATATTGGAGCCATCGATTTGTAAAGTTAAAACGATAATTATCTATTTGTTTTCCTTATACATATATCATAAAAAAATATAATGCAGGAGAAATTACAATATTACATACTTGTATATTATAGTGTTTCTAACCATAGAAAAATATTTGGAAAAAAAAAAATTAATCATACAACCTTTATCTTTATAATACAAAATATAAATATACAAATAGTACTGAGAAAACAGCAGAAATGACCCGGACGTGCAGACGTGCGCTTTGTCAGGGCTTAACGCACATAATGTGCCATGTTTGTTTACACACTTGCTTCAATACGATTGCGCCTTGAATAATGAATTTAATGACATACATTTTTATCGCCGTCGCCCCCTTTGAATGCTTGATAGACAGCATTAGCAATAGAAATCCATAAATAAACGAATGGTGCAACTACAAGAAAATATTCCTATATTTATAAAAATAAGATTATCTTTATTTTTAGGGTTTCGTACCTCGAAAGGTACAAAACAGAAGTCAATACAATCCAAAGATAAGATTTAATTAGCATCAAGTAGCAAAATCGATGCTTTTTATATTAAATTAGCCGCGTAATCAAAACCTATAGAAACTTCCCGTCGACCTACGATTATGAAATTTTTCACGAAGTGAGGAATAAAAAATACGAAAAATTAACATTTATAGATATTTTATAGAAAAAAATCATTACAAACTAGAAGTTAATTTCAGACAAAATCAGTGCATATGCCTACAAACTTAAGTTTGTCAACTTTCAAACGTAGTACTTCCTGTTGAAATACAATCCTGAATTTGATACGGAATCCTCGATGAGCGAGTCCGACTCGTATTAAACTGGTTTTTTTTAATAAAACAAATAAAACCTTAAAACCAAAAAAAAACTGTACATATAAGGGATCAATTCTGTATATAGAATATAAATTATAAAAATACTTCTTGGGATCTTTATACAAACAAGTAAATAAAAATATAATCGAGGCCAGTCGTGGCGCAGGGGCACAAAGTATAACTGTAAACGCGACAGGTTGTGGGTTGGATTCTAGATTCGAAATGAAATATTTATTATTTCCATTTTCTTCACTCTGGTGTTGAGGCAAAGCGCGGCGTTAAGTTTCGCCACATGCAATGTCTCCAGAATTCTGGGAAAAATGTGGAATGGAGTGACTTAACACTAGGTTCCCTTTACCTATCTACTGGTTTCGGGATTTTGATGAACATTTTTTATATTATTGTAACTATTGAAACGAAGTTAGTTATAGGCGGCAAATAGTCAAATATATAGCGAAATAACCATCCTTTTTATTGTAATTAAACAACCATTTCGTAAAAATTACAGTTACAAAAACTATGAAATTACACTATATTTAATTACGGTCCTTTTTAATGACATCTCACTTTAGTAAACATCAAATACTTAATAATAGTAGATAGATAAAATGCAGTGCTATCCTGACTCTGCACCAGCAATGGCGGGCCAGTGAGAGCGACGACTGCGACGTCTAGAGAGTTTAAATTACCTGCCACATCTAGTAGCGGCGCCGACAAGAAAATTTCATTAAAACTGCATTCTACAGCAGCTGTTGAACTAGTACATTTATTTTGATCATAATAGCTACTTTATATACCTTAGCCTTTACGCTGAGAGTTTTTCTTAGGTTATTTTAGCTAAATACTAAGATTTTATTGTAGGAGGAACGGTGTCCTAATATAACGTTCCCTCTACGTATGAAGACGACTTTTTTTTGGAATTACAGTTTTTATTGCTATTATTCACCAAATGAGCCCCAAAAAAGCGATTTTCCTCATAAATTAGAATCAAAATTTATAACAATAATCGTATAAGCACTTGTTCAAACAGAACTATTTTTGCATTAAGACAATAGCAATTTCTCTGTATCTATCTATGTATATATTTATATAAATATTGTATTCTAAGTATTTAAGGTGTCACGTCACAATGTAAGCGAAGCGCGTCTAGACAGACTACAGACGAATTTTTAATACCGGCTCGACCGCGGTCTCCGGATAGGTAACTGCGTAATACGTGCATGTTAATATACTAGAAAATTGTTTTAAATTGTTAACCTTTTTTGTACTACTCATTTTTATAATTTATACATTTATACTGTATACTTGTAAATTTATATTAAGATTTATAAACATACCACGTATGTATGTATAATTTTATTGAGAAATTATTTTAATAAAAAAAATTCAATGATAATGCATATTTTTTTTATTTTTATTTATTTGTAAAAGGTTAACCAGCAGTTGTTACAATGATACTTATAATACTAACACATGCAATACAGAAAAAAATGTAATTGTACAACTATATAAAGGTAAACACAGCATGCAATTACATATTGTTTTACTAATATCTAAAGTTTAATAAAATAAAATAAGTGCTAATTTACTTGTATGCAGTTTAAGTGTTAGCCGTTAAATGATGAAATTTATTTGAGATTTGTTAAAAAAATATTTTGAAATTTATTTATCGAATCATAAAAGACATACGTAACCATACTATAGTCGTTTAGAAGTTTGCTCAAACGAGGAATTGCTGAATTTGAACCGAGTACAGTGCGGCGAAATGGGATAGATAGTGGTGTAATTTTTGACCTAGGATAGCAACGAGGGACTTTGAAATTAAAGCTACATAACAATTGAGGGCAGTCGATATAATTGTTTAATATTTTATAAATAAAGCGAATATCTAATAACGTTCTACGATTGTCCAGTGATATATTTTAAAATGTATAAAAAATGTGCAAATATTAGCAAACTATTTAGAAAAAAAGCATATGAACAAAAATATTTTTGTAACCTCAATAACGTTATCGTTATTCGAGACACATAAGGTATTATCTTGTAGAAATACATCTAAAATGTACGTATTTTATAAGTACCTATGTATGAGTACCTAAAGTATGTAATATCTATAATAGCTTGTCTAATAACATATGCGATGAGTCAACTTATGCTATATATTTATATATATTTATATAAATGGTCATTTTTTTTTCTTTAATGTTTTATAAAGTTCCTCTCTCCGTAACTAGTTAACCTTTCTATTTGTTTAATTTATTTTATAGTTTATTTACTTTTATTTCATTTGAATTTAAATAAAAACTATTTTATCAATTCACAATTTCATAACATACTGACAACAATAACTACTTATAATTTATTAAAAGTGAAGATATTTTTTATATTTCTAAATTAATAGGTACATAGAAATATCGACTACATTATTCGAGTATAATTTAAAATTAAGCGCAGCCACAACGTCATCTTAGTTATTTTCTAAAATGATTACTCACAAAATTAAAACTTATGAAATCATATATTTTCAGAACCTATTTGTATGTTATTATATATATATTCCACACATTATAATTTTGCATATACAACAGAGAATAGTCTGATATAAATGATACGATTTGGTACGAGTATACAATAATGTCAGTAATGTCAGTCACGAGACAACCAAAGGCCACAGCCACCGAGGTGTGCAATCAGCCAATTGTCGAAATTGCGGCGGCGATCTGCGCTAGCTCATACGTAGATTAGCTTTTTATGGATGGCGGGGGAAAGCCCGCCTATTTACCAACCGCGTTACTAGACTATGACTATGTGTCTAGACGTCTGTTCCTGGAGGTCATGAGCCAGCTTTCACGTGTTCCATTCAAATTGTACAAAAACAGCCCGATTCCACGTGACGTAAGGTTCAAACGATGTATCGTACTGTTTACTTTGTCGTAAATTATGTGTGTGTGTGTGTGCGTTGGTTTTATTATACGACGAAAGAAACCGCGTGACGCAAAACGGTGTACATATGCATTTTCTAAGAATTGGTGAATCAAGTATAACGCTCCAATATAATGGTCTGTGGATGGAATATAGAACAGACTAAACAGATACTTTGGATAATGACTCATATTTTATAAGACATTGGGTGAATAGCTCACAGTAGTCTGTATGTACATATATAGCTGATGTAATCCACATATAAATAAAATAAAAAAGGTAAAAAAGTAGGTATACTTTTATATTGATTGAGTGGTTATCAGGGTTACCCTGGTGCAGTGTAGGTGCCAAGCACCTTTAGCAGGTGGCTGGTTTCGCTCATACGCACACGCATCTATATTAGGGGTCGCAATATCGGACCATTCAAGCAAAACCGGGATTTTCGATATCGACTTCAGAAAAATCCCGGGATCCCGGTTTTTTCGATATTTTCGATATTTTTGTTTTTTTGTACCAAAATTAGTAATTTTTCAAGCCTCTTCTTATTTTTAGAGTTAAGTTAGGGGGGTATTTTTAGGGAAATAGTAAATAAAATTATATTTACTCAATAAAACAATTTTTAATTATAATAAACAGTTTAATAATAAATCACTTTAGTAATAATATTTATCAAATATACTATAAAAAAAAAATATAATAATTTGCTACGAAAAATATCTTATAGGCTTATTATTTAACAACATATTTTGCAGTGTTTTTGCAGCGATGGGCGGAATTTTAAAAGGAGATGTATGAATGTGATGACGTCTCAGTCTCAAGTAACAGTGAAACGCTGAGTCTTGATGTAGCTGATGGCGGAATCAGTGTAAAACAAGTTGAGAGTGCAATACGAAGTCTGAAATGGGGTAAGTCAGCGGGAGCCATCTGCTCCTGCACCTGAGTTGCTGCCGAGATGAACAAATATGGTGGGCCACGCGTCTTGGACTTGTTCTGGTTTTTGTGCAATTTATGCTGGAAATCAGGGGAGGTCCCAGACGATTGGCGAGATGCGGTCATCGTGCCTTTGTATAAAGGCAAAGGTTCACAGATAGACTGCGCAAGCCATAGGGCTATCAGATTAGCTTAGATAGTAAAGTTTATACTAAAGTTTTAGCGAGAAGAATGCAAGAGAGATCTGAAAGGCTGTTGTGGGAGGCCCAAGGAGGCTTTAGACCTGGAAGAGGGTGTATGGATCAGCTCTTTTCCCTCTGCATGATCACGGAAAAATTATTGGCCGTTAACCAAAAAGTTTTCTGTGCTTTTGTGGACTTGGAAAAGGTGTTTGACAGAGCGAAATTATGGGAGATACTACTCCGGTACAATGTGAGCGGACCTTTGTTGCAGGCTGTAAAGTCTCTTTACAGAGATCACCCAGCCTGCGTGCGAGTAGGAGCTGGCATATCGCCCTGGTTTGACATCCGATCGGGTGTTAAACGAGGTTGCGCCATGTCTGCTTGGTTGTTGAATTTGTATTTGGATAGCTGTCTCCAAGGAGTGAAACAAAGTGATATGAGAGTGAAAGTAGGTGACCTAAATGTGAATTGCCTGCTGTACGCAGATGATGCAGTGCTTATTGCATCATCAGAATGCGAGTTGCAGGCATTGGTCACCACTCTGAAAGAAGGGTGTGAATATAATGGTCTAAGCCTCAATGCGAATAAGACAAAGGTTCTGATTTTTAAAAGAGATGACGAAAGGACGGAATGCAAGATCAGTGTAAATGGAAAGATATTAGAACAAGTGAATGAAGTGGTATACTTGGGAAGTATGTTCAGTAGAGATGAAAGATGCGAGATGGATGTGAAAAGGCGTATTGCTGCCGGTAACAAGGTTAACGGAGCCTTGGTTGCATTGATGAGATGGCGAAACGTCAGCACAACTGCGCTTTTGGCCGTACACAATGCCGACCGACTCTGTTATACGGCAGCGAAACGTGGGTATTACAGAAGAAGAATTAAAGAAAGATGAATGCCGTGGAGATGCGATCTCTTCGTAGGATATGCGGAGTCAGCTTAGCGGATCGAATCCGCAATGAAGAGGTACACAGAATGGCAGGTACCTCGCTAGGATGTCACAGTGAGAATGAAGAAGAACGTGCTCAGCTGAAGCTGAGTGATGAAAGAATGGCAAAAAAGATTTATGACGGAAAAGTGAGCGGTAAGAGAAGTAGGTGGAGATCTCGGTTGACCTTCGAAAACAGTATGAAAGATACTGGGGGAAGGTCACGTAAAAAGCTTGAGGACCCCCCGGAGGGCATGTATAAAGAGATTCATGACAATGGACGAGGCGAAAGAGGTATGTAGAGACCGTAGCGTTTGGCGCTCCGTTCTGACTACCCCGCAAGGGATAAAGCGTGAAGTTAGTTATAACATATATATCATATTAATCAATATTAACGTAAAAACAATAATGACACCTGGAACATCGACGGGCAAGAAAAGCGTGCAACACCGACGTGCAACAAAAACGCGCAACAACGACGCCCAATGAGAAAATGCGGTATTCGTACGTTCGTTAGTCGGGTCGGTCAAACTCGGTTAATGTCGTAAAATGCCGGATTTTGGAAAACCGGAAAACTCATCGCTTACTTTTGCCGATGTATGTTATGTACCATTGTATATCTTAAATAAGCCTGAATTTAATAGCAGGAATGTTTTAATTCGAATAACTAACTTTTAACTTTCTAAAATCCGAAAATATCGAAAATCCCGGTTTCTTGTAAAATTAAAACCGGGATTTTAAAGACTTATATTTGGTCCGATATCCCGGGATTTTTGAATCCCGGGATCCCGGATTGCGACCCCTAATCTATATACTATTTATTTATAGCTTCACCTCACATACAATGTAATGGTGCATCAGCTTGTTTCATTTATCGCGCACTGTGGTGATACTGCTCGCAAAGTTGCTAAGTAACTTGCAGCTTCTGAATTCTATTTTTTTTATCGGCCTGTGTTATATTGAAGCTTCTGAGCTAATTTAGGCTGTTATTCCATGTTATAAGTCGAAATAACATCAGTCGACCAATAACAACCACTTCTTATCAATGAACTTAGTGTTAATTTCATTGTTTTTTTTTATTTTCATGTTAAAATAGTTTTAAGAGAAACTTCAGCGGCGGTCGGGTGGTGCAGCGAAAGAAGTGACTGCAAAGTGCAAAGTGTAAGCGACTTTGCGGTGAGCGATAGAGGGGAGAAAGGTTAACGAGCGGGGCACGACTGGCGCGGCGCGGCGGGGTGCGGGGTGCGGGGTGCGCGGGGCGGCCGGGGCGGCGGCGGGGCGGCGTGCGGGGCGCGGGGCGGGGCGGGGGTCGTCTAGACAGGCCGCAGACGCACGGAGGCTGCGCCGCGGCCGTGCACGCACACACACACGAAATGCATCGCCCGATCACGGTGCACGCTGCACACATGCCCGATGCAGTGACCTCTACCACTCAAGGTACGCTGCATCTAGAATTGATTATAAATAACAAAGTGGAAAAATACTAGCTGCTTTATAATGAATGCAGCTCAGTTTTTTAAGTATAGTCATGCATTTAAAAACGTTTAACTATTCACACTTTTATAAATAAATAAATTGTATATATAATATAATTTATATTATATTATATTCTTAACTTTTCCGTAAAAAGAAAGCATGTAGCTGATAAAAAAGTAGATATATCTTTATAATAAATAAGTCTTTATAAAGTACTCTGAACTTATTTTGTATTCGAACATACCAATATTTTTTGTTGGACATGTTTACAAAGTCGAATTGGAAGGACACAAATAAAAATACTACTTTTTGCTACAAATTATTTCAATTATCTTTATTTAATAATATAAAGCTGAACAATTCGTTTAGTAGAGAAAAATAAGTAGTAGTAATAGTAGTTCCTGAGATTAACACTTGTTAATTGCACATCGATATTATAGATTAACACTTGTTAATCTCAGGAACTACTATTACTACTACTTATTTTTCGTTGGATAGTCCATTAAACAAGCTGATGTAACATCTCTTCCGCTCCTTTAATAGAGGCAGAGAGAGAGACCGTTTAGACCTTTTTTCACTTTTCGCTTATTTTTGAGATATTTAACGTTAAGTGGCTGAATCCACCTTTTGCCAAACCAGAGTAACACGTTTTTTTTATGAAAGCGTGTAGATATTCATTTGTTTAATAACAAAAATAACACAAAATAACGATCTAACATAATACCTTACCTAAATTTAGTAATTGCTTTTCACCACCGCTAAGGAGGCCATTGGAAAATTTTAACGTATTATAAAAATAAAATCTATGATATGAGGATAGAGCGTTCATGTATATCTTGTTCGCAGAATTTTGTTATGATAAATATATTAAACAGACCTCAATGTCAAAAATTAAATTTAATATATTAGTTTATTTATTAGATATTAGTCAACGATTTACTGAAGTACGAAACTTACACATCGATATTTCTGAATTGTATCCTTAACTAGATGTATCCAAAGCAAGCAAAACAGGCTCCATCGAGCAGGAAGTCTGCTGTTATATTTTTTTCATTACCGCGTCTGCTCAGTAGCGCCTTGCGATTGGAATGCAGCAAGCAGATAGCAATTATTTCTTTTTAGCTTATTTTAAAGTAAACATAAGTATAACAACAATGCATTATACCAAAAAAGACGTAGACTCTCTTCTCCTCTTCCTCCTCTCCTCTTTAAAAAAAGTGTAAGATGAAAAAAATTTAATATTATTAATAATGTTTTAAATGATAATATAAATGTAGTTATAAATATAAAATTTAAACAAACATTAATTAAAGTTATTCTTTAGATGCATAAATAATGAACAACAAAGCGGAAATCGCTCGATAACGCGTAGCACAAGCCGTCGTCGCGGACGTACGGTCGACGCACTGTGTGTTCGTAGATAACGGGGTGCCTTACCATACATTTATTATAGTGTGTGCATCGATTATGATTATATATAATAAAAAACAATAATAAATCAAATCTAAATCAGCTTCACGCTGCATCCCGCACACAGCAGGGTAGGCAGAGGGAACCTAGTGTTAAGACACACCGTTCCCGACTTTCCGCCAAATTCTGGAGGCATTGCGAGTTGAGTGGCAGAACTCAACGCCGCGCTTTGCCAGAGCGAAGAAATGGAAATATAAATTTAAGTAAATATTTCATCTCTTCGAGTGGGGATCGAACGCACAACCAGTCGATTTTACAGTCACACTCTAAGCCTCGACTGGCCTCAAAAATAATAATAACGCTGCTTTTTTTAAATAAAATAAACAAAAAATGAGGGCGAAGAGCTTTATGTTCAGTTTAAGCTAAACTTATTTATTCTAAAATCAAATTAAATCAAAAATATTTATTCACTTGCTTCTAAAATTTAAACAGTCACTAAATTTGATGAATCAATATTCAGAACATGAATATCGTGCCTTAAGCAAATAAGTAACCCATTGTTATTGTGCAATTTTATCAGCGTTTCAGAAATAATTTTGTTATATTACGAATAAATTTGACAGTAAAACATACAAAACCGATAACGTACTTTAATAGTTAAAGTTACAAATTGAATAATTCATATAATCATTAAACCGATAAATAATTTATGAGCGCCTTCAAATTTATTATTATGCATTGTGCAACTTGTAACCTTTTGGTGTACAATATATTTTATAAAATAAATAAATAAATCAGCTTCGCGCTGTATCCCGCACACAGCAGGGTAGGCAGAGGGAACCTAGTGTTAAGATACTCCCTTCCCCATTTTCTGCCGAATACTGGAGGCATTACGTGTTGAGTGGCGGAACTCAACGCCGCGCTTAGCCTCGACACCAGAGCGAAGAAATCTAAATATAAATTTAAGTAAAAATTTCATCTCCTCGAGTGGGTCCCCACCCACAACCAGTCGGTTTTACAATCACACTTTGTGCCGCTGCGCCACGACTGGCCTCTTAATATATGTTATATATTATTATTTGTTACTAAACTTGTAATTTTATAATATTTATTAATGTTTTTTTTAAGTATTTTATAGAAAAACCAAAAATCTATTAAACAAAGGACAATAACAAGCATTGATGTACTCTCACATACCAGATAACAGACAGCGAGGCCAAAAAGGTCATTGGCACATACGGTACCATAAGCGTTATTAATTAGACTATTCAACATATTGCAATTATGTTTATATTAACCGCTGTACGTACATAATAGGTACCTATATATTAACTCCGAACAAACTTACAGCTTTTTTAACATTTTTTAAAGTGTTCTTCCACACTTAGGAAAGAAAAATATTTATTTAAGAAACGTATAAAAATTTGAATGTAGCGGGACTCGAACCCGCGCCTGCTGGAAACCGACCAGGTGCTCCTACCACTAAGCGTTTTCTAAATAAGTAAAGTTAAAGCTATTAATCGATAGAAGCTGCATTGGTATTATGAGAAATAAAAAGACGTTTCAAAATCAAAGTAAATGTTATTTTACAATGAATGCGCCCTTTTCTTCATGTGAAAGAACGTTAAACAGAAAGTCTGAATTTTTGTAATCAAATGTATTTGATCCAATTTTAGGTGCATGTTATATCGGCTTACATTTATAAGAACAAGAATCACCATAAAATGATATAGTCATACGTTGTGTCGTAATATGCGTTACCCAAATAGAATAATTGGCTCTGTTATATACCATACATTTAGCCATTTAGCCAATTTTTAAATTTCATATAATAATTTAATAAAAATTTAGATTGCAAATTTTTAAAATACTAACAATAATATTTTTCTAAGTATACTTCTAAGTTTTCATAGTTTTTATGTACAATAAATAAAATTCTCATTAAAATCATGTAGCGTATAAAATTATTTTAAGGCGATAAAATATGCTGTTTATATTGTATATCAAACAGTATATTTTTTGTATGCCAAATTTCAGAGTATAGTTAGGACAAAAAAGACGCTGCTAATTAAAATAAATTTTTAAATGTTTCCTTTATATATTCATTATGATAAAAAACAAACGAAGGACACAAGAAAACATTCCAAATTACGATGTGTTACTTGTTTAGTTTAAATTAATTATTATTTACTTTGCTTTATAATTTTTTTGGATTTCGTGCCTCAAATGGTAAAAACGGAACCCTTATAAAAGCACTTTGTTGTCTGTCTGTCTGAAAGGCCATTTATCTCGAGATCACGTGAAAGTATGAAGCTATATCTAATAACAAATATTTAGGTCTATAGTCCACTAGAGCACAGAAAAATCTAGCTTCTAAGCCAACGCAATGAAAAGATACGAGCATTTAAGAATCGAATTTTTAAGTAATCAAAATGAATACTACCCATATGCCTACAGTTATGAAATTTCGCACAAAATCAAAACTTACAATACAAATAAAGGAAAAAATCTGAAAAGTGAATCTTTATAGGTATTTCATAGAAAAAATTATAAATTATATATTTATATAATATATTTTCAAAAAATAACTTTGAATGCCATTTTGTTACTATATTTTCCATAAATTCTGCAACTTGTGATATATTGTTTATTATTTTGTCTAGACTACGAATGGAACACGATAATACGTAGTCGTGACAGGATCCTCTCAACTTTTGTATGAGACGCATTGACAAAGACTTTCATTTTATGTTCTGTAGCATCGGGTTACGTAAAGAGCTACGCTGCTGTGCAGACGATAAAACTTCTATATTTGGCCGTAGCCGTTTTAAACGAAATCTATTTTATGAAATACCTTATAATAACGCCTAACCTTTTTGTAGATTATTATTTTTAAATGTTATTACATAAATGTAATATGATAATATTTTCATGAATACGCTTAAGATTATGACGGAAATGCACCAAACGGTGCCACAGTTGGAAAGTATCTTTATTTTAAAATATTTTTTTTAAAGAAATATTTTAATTGAAATTTATTTTTTATTTTACTGTACAACAAAATGTGACTAAAATACTGGGATCAAAAGCAAAACAAGAGCATGCGCATAAATTAAATAATACGTAGCAATACAACCACTGTTTAACACTATAAATAAATGTCAATTGACAATAATTTGAATTTAAAAATTATTTTACATTTTTTAGCCTTTCCACTTTGCATATTTTATAGCAGTTTGACAACCGTCTTTTTGGTGATGCCTCTTTGTCCTATAATAATATAATTACGTGCATTCAGATTTTTCTTCAGTTTTTGCTGCCGCTTGCAGTCTTTGGTTATCTTACTCTTTGATTATAAGAACTCGTATTTATCTTATCTTCTTGTCATCGTGGCTCAAGTTTTATACGCTTGTTGTACTTTTTATATCAGAACTTTAATACAAAGATTAATTCTTTCTCACTTTTGTATATATGGTTATATTTTAAAAAGTTTTTGAATAAAATTAAAAAGGCATTTAAAACCAGTCTCGTATAAAAGACATCAACGAGTTGATTTACCAAATAACAGAAAACTGTAACTAGCTGTTTTCAGATACAATTAAAAAAATAGTATAAAAACAATGAAAATAAAATAAATATTTTTTTAAGTATATTTTACTATAAACATTTATTTTCTTTTATTAATAACAAAACTTTACATTATTAAACTATTTTAATACTTTGTATATATATATATATAGACAAAAATACAAATCTCGTGACTTAGATTGGACGTTTTGAATTTCTATTTTCCAGTAATATAAGCCTTACTAAATATTTAGTGAATGCAGAGTATCATTTATAATGCGAGTGTCCGTAAAAGCGTCGTAAACAAAAAGACAATTCGTAAATTGCAAAATGTAATTGCAGGCGCTGGCGGCGAGCGGCGGCGGCGCGGCGAGCACCCGTGCTAATGAAAATTTAAAGTAACCGGTGCGGGTTTTTACACGGCCTCAAGCCATAAGAAAATAACGTTTTATAATATAAATTTTATATTTTCTCATAATATTAAATGGTTTTTAGATACAAGATAATGCATTAACAATTAAAATTAAAAAACATAATAATGTTGTAACAAACAATGTTTTTTTTCGTTAGTATTCTCTCAAGCTTTGAGTCGATTTGTTGCCATTATATATATATATATTATATTAAAATTACGAACTATTTATATCAGTTTAATATATCTACGATTAAAGTAATCGTTTAAATTGAGACCAGTCGTGGCGCAGCGGCGATGTGTGACTGTAAAACCGACTGGTTGTGGGTTCGATCCCCACTCGAGGAGGTGAAATATTTACTTAAATGTATATTTCCATTTCTTCGCTCTGGTGTCGAGGCTAAGCGCGGCGTTGAGTTCTGCCACTGAACACGCAATGCCTCCAGAATTCGGCAGAAAGTGGGGAAAGGAGTGTCTTAACACTAGGTTCCCTCTGCCTACTCTGCTGTGTGCGGGATACAGCGTGAAGCTGATTAAAGTAATCGTTTCTCATGACTTGCGGCTACGCTTTGGAAGGGTGTGCGGCAGCGAGGGCGGGGGCAGTGGCCACATGCTCCGGTGCGGTGCATCGCGACCTCGGTGCACTGACCCTCGTGCAGCTTGCAGCCTATGTGACAGCCCGCATGCTACATTCACGTATCCTCACTAAGGGTACAGAGTTGATTTTAGTTGTAATGCTTATTTTTATAATACACTTTTAGGTAACGCTGAATAACATACCTGAAATAGAAGGAAAAGAATTACTAAACAAACAATATAGTTAAAAACAAGACTACTTCATCTATATTTATATAATTTATTGATGCTGGCAGGTATGCATATTATTTAAAAAATAAATTATGTAACGTGTATTTGTGTCAATGCATTTTTTACCGACGTCTGTAAGAAAAGGAGGTTATCAATTCGACTGTTTTTTTTTTATGTTTGTTACCTTAGAACTTTTGACTGGGTAAACCTGACTGGGTAAAGGGTATTTTGATATTTTTTTGAATTTTGAAGTCGATGTCAAGTTAATGCTACAACAATCTTACTACAATATCGAATTACTAAGCCTGTTTGTTTTACTTGGCACCGACTACAAACTTATAAAATCTTTGTTTAATTATTTCTGTTTAACAAAATCAAAGCACATTTTACTTTATGTAAAATTATTTTTTACTTTTTAGTCAAGTCAGTTTTTTTTGTTAAAAATTAATTTATAATAATATTTTATATGAAGTGTTATAGGCACCATTTATTTGGAAGGTTTCTCAGAAGAGTAATTTGAAACATCCTACATGAACTTTGAATCATTTGGGACAGTAGGTAACTGTAGCATGGGCAACCCAGAGCATAGACACTCTGTTCGCCGCTGTCCACAGAATTTTCCGAACCATTCTGTGTTGAGTGGCGGAACTCAACGCAGCGCTTTGTCTTGTTACCAGAGCAAGGAAGATAAAATATAAAATATTTTATTTTCCCGAATGTGAATCGAACCCACGACCGTCGCATTTAAAGTCACATGTAATGCGCCACGACGACCTTAATTTCTTTATATTAATTATTGTGTTATGTTTTTTTTAACGTAGAATATATCTTGTCTGTGTGTAAGCAAACAGATTTGTGCACAAATAGAAAAAAAATAAAAACTTTTACTTTATATATACCTGTAAAACAGTCAGCAAATTTTACCATGTACGTATGGCTAAACCAATACCGATATATAAATTAACAAAGTTTATATGAAAGAGGTAAGAAGACGAAAGAAGTTAGATAATCTACGTTTACCTGTTCCAGTTTTTGATTTGGAATCAATTAACGACATGAATCTTTTAAAATTTACAATACCAATTCAATCTTTAAAATTGTACAATTTTTACTTATGAAGATTTAATTGGTTAAAGAATTGGTCCCGACTATTAATCTTAATGAAATATCGTGCTTGTATTTTTCATTCTAGTTTTAAGCAGTCGGATTTTTTGTTTTTTTATAATTTTTTTAAATTTATCTCGAAAGGAAAAAACGGAATCCTTATAGGATCACTTGGTTGTTCGTCCGTATGTTTGTCAGGACAGGACGTTTGTCAGGACATCAGGTTTCTTTTTAAGCTGAAATTAATATTAACTATTTAAGTCTATCGTCCCTTATAGCACGCAAGTTCTAAGTCAATACAATCAAAAGATAAGAGTATTCATGCACCGATTTTGTTCCACTTTCTATGAAATACCTACTTTCCGTGGACCTACAATTATGAAATTTGACACGAAGTGAGAACTTACAACACAAATAAACGAAAAATTCCGAAAAGTAAAAGTTTATAGGTATTTCATTGAAAAAAAAAATTATAAACTTATTTTGCCTATAACTTATATTACCTATTTGTAGTTCATTTCTTACAAAATTAGTTCACGACCGCAAACATAAAATGGTAAACTTTTATAAGTTGTACTTCCCGTTGACCTAAAATCCTGAAATCGGTACGGAAGCCACGTTGGGCGACTCTAATTCGCACATAACTGTTTTTTTATTTCACATTGTTTTGTTCCGATATATTAACTTCGAGTATCCCTTATGTCGTGGAGAACAATGTAACAGCAGACTATCACTATTTCTAATATCATGTAATTAGAACACACGATTGAAATATACAAGTGTACTACAGGTATATATAATACAGGCATACCTACTTATAACAATAAGTATGAAAATTAGCAAGAATAGTTGTTAGTTATAAGTTGTTTCGACTTAAGCCGTTATATATCCTAAACTCCTTTTTCTCAAGAACTCGTAAAGGCTTTAATAAAATTAATAACAAATAATAAAGTCTACTGTTCCTTTGAGGACGTAGAATTTAAAAAATAAGAACTTACTACAGAAATAAAAAAAACAGATAATTGGCCCGAAAATTAATTTTAGTATTACAATGTGTATTTATATTTTAATATTATTGTATATACATATTACATATGTTATAAACAAACAATTTAAACGATATTATTTTATTTATCTCAAGTGCGTACATAACATAATTCAGAAACTGCTAAATTTTCAAACCCCTGGCCCCTTTGATATTTAAGAGTCATTAAGCGTATTTATCTATCTATCTTTTATATGCGTGCCTTTGAATTCACCGGAACTTATTATTGACATATATGACAAGACCAAACCAGGAGTGGGCGCCGAAGCTCACGCACAAATTGATATGTCTCGTCCATACAAAACAATTTTAGCGGTATGACAGGCTCTAATAGTTTCCCTTTGGCTTATGTCGGTGTTACTAAATGAAAATCTCAATATTGTCCATTTAATTAGGCCGTTAAAAGCACTCTTTAATTTATACTAATATAATAAAGTGGAAGAATTTGTCTGTTTAAACGCTAAGATCTATAAAATTACTGGTCGGATTTACTTTTTATGAGGAATAAGGAAATTTTATGAGTATAAGCTTTGGCTTTTATAGCATGTAATTTGGACATGTACTTTTCGAGAATATGTAAAATTAAAATAATTCAGCGTTCTGTTTACGGCCGCAAGCATAGGCTCAAGACCTATGGAGGGCGCGAGCCTCCGATTTCGTCTTAGCAAGCAGTCACGTAGTGCTTGTATTTTCTCAAAATTATGAAAAATTATTGAATGTATAAAATATTTCATCAAACTTATGGCAAATGCAGCATAATAAAAAAAATATTATTAAGTGAATTTGAGTGCGGCCGCGACTGTGCCGCTATATATAAAAGGACATGTACCTGACTAACTGAGGTAAGACGCACGCACAGCCGTAACCGCTGATGGCAAAAACGTGAAATTTGGACAGATGTTTATTTTCATAATCTGGACATCCACTAAGAAGGAAGTTTGAAAAGTTTTAAGCATAAAAGGGATGAAATAGGGGTCGAAAGTTTGTATGGATTTTTTCTTAAATCGGCACCGATTTTTATAAAATTTGATATTCAGACTCTTAAAAATATTTCATTGAACACGTGTTCCATGGTTTTTTAGAATTCACCCCCTAAGGGTTCAAATAAGGGGTTGAAAGTTTATATGGAAAAATCTTTAAATCGCCACCGATTATTATAAAAAATTAAATTTAGACTTTTAAAAATATTTTATTGAACACGTGTTTCGTGGGTTTTTTAGAATTCACCCCTAAGGGTGCAAATAAGCGAACGAAGCTGCGCGCTCCCACTAGCCACATATAAAAATGTCAATAGTGTCAATTCTACAAGAAGATACTATCGACTCGAAAACAGTTCTGCTGAGATCGGTGCTGGTGTTGTGGATCGGTAGAGCTGGTGAAAAATGCAATAGTTGCTCTTTATAAAATATAATCTTAAATATGGTAATTTTACAAAAAATATTAATAACCATCAGCAACTCGGCTGAGCATAGCCAGGATTTAATCCCACACTATTATTCAATATCAGTACAATATAATAATATAGTCTATTAATCTTAATCTAATCAGAATAGATAATTTAACATTTATTAATTTTCAATTTTGGGAGCATATTGGAAAAAGTTATGTAAAATTTGTACGCTTTTTGTTGGCTTATAATATCTACCTACTGGCAATTCCTTAAACTTAGTACAGTTACCAAGTGAACCGACGACCTAAGGAAGACATCGGGTATCGGCTGGATTCAAAGGGCACAAGACCGAACGCAGAGTGGCGAGCAATAGAGAAAGCAGGCCCAACAGTGGACTTTGAAAGGCTGATGGATGGCATACAGTCAAGGAATATTGACGCGTTTAGGCCAGTCGTGGCGCAGGGACACAAAGGCGCAGACGGCAAAGACTTGTTGTGGGTTCGATCCCCACTCGCAAAATGAAATATTTATTAAAATGTATATTTTTATTTATTCGCTCTAGTGTCGAGGCAAAACGTACACCATGCCATCCGGCGGAAAGAAGGGAACACTAGGAGAGAACATTAACACTAGGTTCCTTGCTCTGTGCGGCACAACGCGCTAATATATACGTATCGCAGCGCAGTGGGACAATTTTGGAGTGTAATCGTAAACTTAATGGTTTTTGGAATCGAGTACGACTTTAATTAAAATTTATACTTAAAGGTAAATAACCTTAAGCTAAATACTCTCTCTATATTTCTTCGGTCTGGTAAAATAAAGCGCGACGTCGACTTCCGCTACTCAACTCCATCGTCTCAATATTGAGCAAAAAACGGAGAACAAAATTTCTTACAGGTACTATTTGTTGCGAGAAATGTGTTAATGAAAAAAATCAACTGATATACATATATATGTCAAGTGAAACTGGGACGCTAAGACAAAAAATGTAGTGGAAAAATCGGTCTTACAAAATTAAAAGTTTTAAGTGACTCAAATTTAATTACTTATCTTTTTTTATAGTAAAGACAAGTCAAACAAGCGTACGGGTTAAATGATGGTAAGTTACTATAGCCACCCACGACCTCGTGTAACACTAGAAACACTACAGGTGCGTTGCTGGCTTTTAAGGTGTAAATAGACGCGCTTTTCAAAAATATTCCATGTCGTATTGACTCGACAAAATTGCCGCAGGTAGACCATTTCATTCACATGACATGTGGAAGGAAGTTCCTACGAAACCGTACAGTAGTGGAGTGCTATGTATCCAAGTAGTGAGAATGATATTTGACTTTGTGACGTACTGTACGATTAGAAGAGATTAGTCTTTCCTCGGTGATCTCGAAGGTTTTTTTTTGTAGTTTAGTCCCATGTCTTGTTCAAAAAAGGATACATGGATAACCATGTATATAAGATATAAATCTTATACCCTTACCTTAGCTTCACGCTGTATCCCTAGCGGAGTAGTCAGAGAGAACGCAGCGTCCACTGTTATCAACCTCTTCATACTTGTCCTCCGGAGGTCCTCATGCTTTTTCCTCCAGCATCTTTGATACTGTTCTTTCGAAGGTCAACCGAGGTCTTCTCCTACTTCCTGTACTGCTCATTTATCCATCATAAATTGTATTAGCCATTTTTTCATACGTTTGACGTGCTCAAACCAGCTGAGCATGTTCTTCTTCATTCTCACCGTGACATCTTCGATAGTACCTGCCATTCTGTGTATCTTTGTGAGACTCCGCATATCCTACGAAGCTAAATGAAAAATGAAGGAGAAAAATGAAAGAAACATGAATCCTGTGCAGATCGATGAATCTCCAGAGCATTCATGTTTCTTTCATTTTTCTTCTGCAATACCCACCTTTCGCTGCCGTGTAACAGCGTCGGTACTAGTACTGCATTATGTACAACCAAACGTGCATCGTGCGTCTAATCAAAGTCGTGGGCGGCGGTAATCATTTACCATCAGGTGACCCGCACGCTCATTTGCCATCAGGTGACCCGCACGCTCATTTGCCTTGTCTTTTCCATAAAAAAAAAACCACTACATTCACTATCTATGATTTGCTCTTTAGGAATGAAACATGTGAAAAATATACAATTCTTCCAGTCCCAACCTGTACAAACTACACAGGCTCAGTTCTTCGAATCAATGGTTTTGTTTTATTCCATAAATATACAAATTATATTTGTTTAAAATAAGGACTAACCGACTTCACCCAGTTTAACCCTGCATGTACTTAAGTTAGACAAAAACTAAAACAACCTAAAGACATGCCGCAATAACAACCTTGTTCAAATTTAATATACAGGGTGGAAGTGTCAGCACCACTTTAAATGAAATCACAGTTTTAAGTACTCTATAAAAGCCTAATACAATAAAAAAATCCCAAAAATGAAAAAGTAATTTTTTCAAACAAAATGAATAATAAAATTATTGTTGTAATATAAAACGCCATTTGTCAAGAACGACGCACGCACCGCCGTATACGCCTTATTCCGAAATCGAGTCGTAGGTATTGGCGGCAAAGTTCAAACACATACTACAAAAATACTACTAAAGGTTAAACCCTTTAGTAGTATTTTTGTAGTATGTGTTTACGTTATCGATATCTATGCGTAACTGCGTCACACGAAATACAGATATGGATAAACATTGGGAAATGAAAAAAAATCCTACGTCTAGACTGTTGAGGTATTTTGACCATTTTTTTAGGTATGGGCTTAAAATATTTTACCCTATATGCTGTTCCCGTAAAAGGAGCTCTGACGCTTCCATTCTGTTGGTTAATTACTGTTCTCTTAGTTAATTAATCTTTAATCAAAATGTTTTTTCTTTACTTGATAAAATATGAAAATAATAATACACTCATTGAAAATGCCTAAACTATTATACAAACTATTATACGATATTTATTGACTATCTATATAAGCATCAAAATTTGCAAATTTGCAACATATTCCGGCGTGTCCCGGTTTTACTCGCGTATTGGTTGGAAAATAATATAAACCCCCATTTTAAATAGTAATTCCACATCTAACCGTAGTCCTTTTCATTAAGATTGATATTTATTTAAAAATCAGTCTAGAATAATTTTTAATTATTTTAACCTTTTATTGTTTTTTATTTATTTTCTTTGATTTGTTAATTGATTTAAATTAAAAAAAATTACAACCAATAGCTTTAACCAGGCTATAGTGTGCTCAGGGCACGCTTCGAAGTCGAAGAATATTATTGTGAAAAAATGTTAAACAAAATAATTTCTTTAGCGTGACATTTGACGTTCTCAAATGTATGTCTTGACAGTCAACCACCGTGAAACTAACAATTTACTTTAATTTAATTCTATACATTATCTGAATATGGGAAATAAACATGTCTCGATTCTAAAAAATATTCTTGAGAAAATCCTTTTACGGATGAATCTTGGTGGATGGATGTATTAAATCTTTACTGATATATATAATACATATATGCATCATAAGGCTCTTTAAAATTTAATTATGTATTTATATCTAACCTAAAATTAATGACTTAAATGAATTATTTCAAAATATCTTTCTCGTTCAGGCAATGATACCCTCTCAAAATAAAAACAGGCTACATCAGGAACGAGCACTATCAAAATTTGTATTTATGGTATTAGTAAAGAATTATTATACAGGTGGATGTTCCCGACGTATGAGAGTTCAACGTAATGTCAAACACCTATCTATATCAGAAATAATTTTATGTCTAAATATAAACCATGCATAAGAATTCACAACACAGTGCGCGAGACAGTGAGATAGTGCGAGTCTCTGTTTCCTTGCCAATTGCTGCGACATTGTATCTATTGACACGGACCGCACCACGTTCGCCGACGACTATTTTGAGTGGAGGAGCGGCAAACGTGTCGTGAAGAAGAGTAGTGACGCGCTGCAAGTCCATCGGCGACGTGACCGGCTCCTGGCGCAACTGGTCCATTCAATGCAAGGAGGATTTCTCCGCAGAAGCTCATCGACGGCCGCGACTTGGTCGTCGATGCGAGAGACAGCAGTACATATCGCATCACCGCCCGCCCGCAATTTCGCGTAAAATTGGCAGCGCGCGGCGGGCGGGCAGCGCGGCGCGGAGCGTCGCTCCCGAAATAGTGTTCGGGCGCGGTCGTGCGCCGTCGGAAGCGGCGCCGCAGTCGCCGTGTGGCTGCGCGCGCGCACCCGCGTCGCGTAGACCCGCCACCTGCCGCGTCCCGGAGCGAGGAGGGCCCCACGGTGCGCGTATTTCGGTCGCAAGGAGGCCCCGGGCCGCGTCGGGCGCGTTGCCCGCGCGCTGGCCGCCGTGCTCTGGTGGTGGTGCGTGGCGCTGCTGCGGCTGGTCGCGCTGTGCGCTCCCCCCGGCCCGTCCGGCGGCGTCGCCCGCGCCGCGGAAGATGCGCCCTCGGCGTCGGCTCGCGCGGCTTGCGCAGGTGCGCCCCCGAACGCTACCGAGCAACCGCTGCCAACGCCGCCAACGCCGCCAGCGGTCGACCAGCCCTCTCACACCGGTCAGTAATGATCTTCGTTTGAGTTGTTGTGCAACTACTAGCAGATACAGATCCATGTTACGCTGTCTAATTCCATTATCGTTATATATTTAATATACATGTACATAAACATCCCTTATTTTGTATATTATGCGCCATTTCACAAATTTAACTAACTTAAATATAATATTTTACATAATTATTAACGTAGCGATTGAAAAAGTCATGGTCTGTTTTCGTACAATACTCTATAAATTATATTGTATATTTTTATTGTTATATTTGGTATTAATAATAATATTATGAAATTGTAAATTTACAAAAATCAAACCAGATATTGCCTGATGAATACTTGCTTTAGACCAACATTGAAATACAACTCTACAAGATCAATACAACTAACTCTCAGACGTCGCCTACACTTTGGTTGAATTATCGATTGGATAATTACCGACATTGCACATAATAATAAAAACTATCCACTGATAACACTTATCCGTAGACAAAACAACTTAAAAACATTATACCGATATGATAAACGAGAGATATCGTAAAGGTATATTATTATAATGGAGACGGCGTAAGTTAAGGGAGTGTAGCCCGCCGGAGGGCGCACGGATGTGGGTTATTAGAGCGAAGGTTCCGCCGCACGCAGACAGCCCTCACCCCAGGAACCCCTACTCTTCCCTTTGCGAAATTTGCGTAACAGCGCACAGATAACGATGTCTCAAGGAGAGTTCGACGCTCGGTTTTGATACCTAAGCGTACAAAATTGCCAGGGAATACTTCTTGGAATTCAATGTGCCTTACATTATCGCGTAGACAGGTCACAATGACAATTACGATATGATAATAATTCCGTTCCACTGTAGCGATAAGCGCGAACAATATAAATGTATTAAGCACTTGTGTATACTTTTAATTACTAAGTAGTTACGTAGGCTGCAATTGGAGGGTTAAGAAAATACGATTTTTACATCTTAAATTTATATTAATAAAATTAATAATTAAAGTACAAATTTTAATCTAAAACTAAACTATATCTAAGACTACTGCCTTCAATGTTGGAAGAACAGTAATCTGTTTAAACCTAAATTAATCTAACTTATATATAATTGTTATATAATATTGAACCTAAACCTAACTAAATCTAACTTAACCTACGACTTAATTACTCCACGATGGAATAATAAGTGTGGGAAAAGAAGAAATTCCTTTCCCACCGGCGCTGTTCACCCGATCTCTACCTTGTCAGCAGTTTGTGGCGCTCGGCCGCCTATCAGACGGACATATTATAATATTAAATAAGTGTTCCGCCTGTGACACCGAGCGCTATATAACATCTCCCTCCGCAGATCAGCAACTATTCTTGGAGAGAGAGAGTTGCTGAGAAATTTTCATGTGCTGGAACTGGTGTCTGCAAGGCCAATCTTGAATTGAAAATTGTATGTGTCTCTTAGATCCGGGGAAATAAGTAATTCTATTATGTTAATGGCATATCCTTTCACGTGATCATTTGAATTTTCAATAGTAAAACTTGGTGTCTTGACATTGCAGTTAACCGGTATGGTGATGAGAAAACTCTCTTGCACCCTTTTAGATATATCATGACCACAGAAAAATTTCACTTTTGTTGGATTTGGGAAGCTTAAGATGTAATGCTTCTCATCTATTTGTTCTATTGCTTCATCCTTGAGTATCACAGGAGGTGGTTTACAATATTTGTCAATTTCGTAAATTTTGATCAAGTGAGTCACAGTCTGGTTTGTCTTGAATTATGCAATTGACAGGTTTTTTACAGAGGTATTTTTTAATTTTTCTTTTCATATGATCTTCAGGCATTCAGCCTCTATGTACAAAGAATTTTTACTAGATATTGCTTAAAAGGATGATTTGGAATTTATTACGAGAAAATTATAGTGGTCAAAGGACTAAGGATAGGAGAACGGCGATATTACTTTTAAAATAAAAATTATTTAATTTTTTTTTTAGAGAACAATAACAAGCTGCACACGACATTAATTTCTATTACATCTCAAAAAATATGCCTGCGCATATTTAGCGAGTGTTCCAGTTAATATTAAGAATTTATACATTTCTTTATTTTTAAGCAAATATAAATGTAATTTTAGGTTTAATAAATGGAAGTACAATTTGGAATTGTGACCTAGCTAATTTCGGTCACTTTTAACTTGATAGCCATATTGCAATCGTTAACATTCTAAGTTATATGTTCCCTCATTCTTTTACCCAATTTTAACCAAAGTAAAGTAAATTTCAAAGATTGGAATAGATGGAAACGTGGAATAATTAATAATTACTACTAATACTATTTAATAATTACTACTAATTAAATTTTAATTAAAAGAACTGATTTAAAACTTTACTTAAAAGGATTTACTTAAAGATAAAAGGAAAGCAACTCCAGAAAAATTCTAAAGTACTTTAAAAAAAAATCGTACCTCTTTGTATCTATGTCTTGATACGCCTCCCGCTGCACCACGATGTAGATCCGAGATAGCCGACGTCCTTGAGCAATTCAGTGACTTATATTTCGACTATCCTACCGACTGCGCCAGTTACGTAGGCTGCAATTGGAGGGTTAAGAAAATACGATTTTTACATCTTAAATTTATATTAATAAAATTAATAATTAAAGTACAAATTTTAATCTAAAACTAAACTATATCTAAGACTACTGCCTTCAATGTTGGAAGAACAGTAATCTGTTTAAACCTAAATTAATCTAACTTATATATAATTGTTATATAATATTGAACCTAAACCTAACTAAATCTAACTTAACCTACGACTTAATTACTCCACGATGGAATAATAAGTGTGGGAAAAGAAGAAATTCCTTTCCCACCGGCGCTGTTCACCCGATCTCTACCTTGTCAGCAGTTTGTGGCGCTCGGCCGCCTATCAGACGGACATATTATAATATTAAATAAGTGTTCCGCCTGTGACACCGAGCGCTATATAACAAAGTTATTCACATGTTTATGCTTCGATTTTACCAAATAAACAATTAGTGTTTAATTTATATTTCCATCGACGTCCCTCGAATTTGATTTTTTTCTGTATAGTTCCTCGTATAAAATGTATTTTTTTTTTATTTAATATATCTGGTCACTGGTGTTGTTCATTTTTATATGAACTACATAATAATGTGGCAATATAATTAAAACTTTCCATGACCGTGAAACAATACAATGAATTCGATCTATATTTGCTGTAATTTATAAAAAATTTAATTAACCATATTTCTTTATGATGAGACTTTACTTTATAATAAGAATGAAATTCAGTCTTTTAAATTCGATATATTCGATATGGCGGATAAGTGGAGAAGTCGAAAGAGCCTTTTCTGTTGATGGCTATATTGCCTATAAGACACGCAGTAGATTGGCAGACGTCACTTTAGATATACATAATTTTATGTTTCGCAAACATTTGAACGCTGACAAAATGACGAAACCAAAAACATAAAATCATAATTAGTTCTGTCAACATTCAGTTGAAAATATTTTTCGTTTATCTTTTAATTTAATAACATATTTTGTAGTAGATAGTTTTCTTTTCGTTATGTAATATTTATACTTTTTTTTAGTGACACATCTGTACTTATAATAAAGTTGTAACGCATTGGTGTCTGTACACGGAAGATATGTAAAAAAAAATGTATTGGGACATTTATCAATGTAGAAGAACCCAAAACAATGATTTTTAATTTTTTTGCCTATTTGTCTGTGCGTTTGTTATCGCTATTCTCAGAATTGGCTTAACCGATTTATATGCAGTTTTCACCATTACATTTTGGCAAGCCTCTGTTAACATTATTATTAAGGGTTTATTATTTTATAACAATCGGTTTATAAATCAGAAAGTAATGTCAATTTAAAATATTTAGTTCGACAAATTTACTAAATGCTATAATAGTTATTTTATACAACTGTTTTACTGAATTGGCTGAATCTTTAGCTTTTCATTTGTATAATGGTAAAAACACTTCGACACTTTAATATTTAAGATCGGGATCGGAGTTCGCAAGAAAAACTGCGCTTCCCGTGCGTACTTACCGTCTACCTAAATACTATATAGCTAAATATACCGTACAGTAATTCATAGCTAAACAAAATTAAAAATAATACTAATTGTATTATTTGTATGATTATAGAAAAAAATCGAGATTATATGATTATAATATAGACCAATATTTCAATATTTACGATTTTCCAATGTAAATTGTCTGCATTGATTGTTTGGAATTTCTCAATGATAGATAGAGATTTATGAAGCAATATATAATCTATGTTTGAACCTGGAATTTTCTGTTACGGTTTACCTAGACAGATGTGAAATAATTAAACATTTTTCTATTAAATACGAAAATCAAATCAATTCCGAAAACACTTAAACTACGATTTATTTAACCAAACAATGATTAATCCATTTTTAGGATTTTGTATCTCAAAAGGGAAAAAACGGAACCCTTATAGGATAACTTCTTTGTCCGTCTGTCAAGACCATTTTACTTGAGATTGCGTTGATGTATCAATCTGATACTAAAATCAGATATTCAGATTTACAGTTCTCTGGAGCATAGAAATTAAGCTTCTAATACAACGTAGTCAAAAGATATAAGCATTTATGTATCGTTTTTGCTTAATTTAGTATGAAATTACCGCGTAATCAAATCCTATAGTGTACCTACAATTATGAAATTTAGGACGAAGTAAGATCTTACAATACAAATAAAGAAAAAAATCCGAAAAATAAAAATGTATTACCTCATTTCATACTAAATAAGTGTATGCCCACATATGTACTCTTGAATGTTTTAAGTTTGTTAACTTTACTCGCCACATCATAAGAACCTATAAGGTATTTCCCAATCACAATCCTGGAATTGGTACAGAACTCTAGGTGAGCGAGTCCGACTCGCGCTTGGCCTATTTTTATTAAATACACTTAAATAAACATTCGTATATTTCAAACGGGCTTAGCAGCATGGGGGCCGCTAGTAAATTAATATAAAACTATGTTTATTTATTCATTTTTATATTCGCCTTTGATAAATATTATTTTTTTCTATATGAGATAGAAATTTCTTACTCCCATAAATATTGAGATTTGATGCAGGCCACAGGTTTTGTAAGTAAAATTCAGGTTTCGTTTATATAATTAAATCATTAAAATATTACTTTAGATTTTATGTCCAGTTATTTTGCTTAAGTTGTCTTGATTATGTGTTGAATGGCGAAACTCACGGTACGCATTGCCGAAACAAAAGAGCGAAGACATGAAAATATTAAATAATACACAGCAGGGAAGGCAGAGGGAACCAAGTGTTAAGACACTCTGTTCCACATTCTCCGTTGAATTCTGGAGGCATTGCGTGTTGGGTGGTGGTCCGTCTGTAAAGATCTTTTATACCCAGATCGCGTGGGGGTAGCGACTGGTTGTGGGTTCGATCCCCACTGGAGGAAAAGAAATATTTCTTTACATTTATATTTTCATTTTTTCGCTCTGGTGTCGAGGCAAAGTGCGGCGTTGAGTTCCGCCACACAACACGCAATCCCTCAGAACTTGCCGGAAAGTGGGGAACGTAGTATCTTAACACTAGGTTCCCTTTGCGTACCCTGCTGTGTGCGGGATACAGCGTGAAGCTGAAAAAAAAAGATATTAGTATCTAAAATCTTTTTATTTAACTCGTATTTTATAGCATTCGTCTATTTGAATGAATTAATTAATTTACTACTACGTAAACAGATGTAATGATTAAATAATTGACCTTAATAACTATCTATTTATAGTCTCATAAGGATATGATCACTTTTAATGCACTCTTTTTTTAGAGAATTAGTTTTAACATTTTTTTTTCCATTTCACTCTGTACCCCGTATAAAGCAGGGTAGGCAAAGGAAACCTACTGTTAAGACACTCCGTTCCCGCCTACTTTCCGCCGAATACGGCATTGCATGTTGGGTTTTTGCTGGGCCACGACGGCCTCTAATAAAAATGACAATCATATATTATATCGGGAACTTTAATATTTATATAATTAAAAAAAAAATCAGCTTCACGTATCCCGCACACAGCAGGGTAGGCAGAGGGAACCTAGTGTTAAGACACTCCGTTCCCCACTTTCTGCCGATTTCTGGAGGCATTGCGTGTTGAGTGGCAGAACTCAACGCCGCGCTTAACCTCGACACCAGAGCGAAGAAATGGAAATATAAATTTAAGTAAATATTTCATCTCCTCGAGTGGGGATCGAACCCACAACCAGTCAGTCGGTTTTACAGTCACACCTCGTGCCACTGCGCCACCACTGGCCTCGATTTAGAGCTTTTAAATTATCGTCTTCTAGTAAGTTAAACGCATACACCAGAACCTACAAATTTCAAATTTGTAGGTCGTATATTTCTGAAGTTATGCGAAAGCAAAGTTTCACTATTTGGACACTGACTCACTCACGTACTCACTCACCGATCATCAAAACAGAACTGGTACTTTCCGTAGACTTATAGAGCTGAATAAAAAATTTTGTACAGAAGTAGGGTTTAATGCCCACATAAAAGGAAAATATATCAGAAGTGGGAACATCGAAATTCTGGAGCACCTGGTTACCCCGATGAGAATCTGTAAGGGCTGGTCTCTTACAGATTCTCATCGGGGCCAAGCTATTATAGATATTGATTGCAAAATTTATTGAGTGTTTGTGGAAACATTGAAAGTCTGGAGTATCTAATGTAGAACCCCAAGAGCTCGGCTAAACTATGGGTCAAATGGAAATGTTGCCTTAACAAACGTTTTTCAGTGTGATGGGCCTCTTCTATTGATGCATATATGTATACGAAAAAAAAACAACCCTAATAAGAAAGCCTAATATGCCCATTATGCCACGTCATATCTAATTTAGTTGTCACTCTGACTTATGGAACTAAGAGTTCTGCTAAGCTAATCAAGTAAAAATCCCACCACAAACATTCTGGAAAAAACAAGCCAAGTCTCGATGAAGCTGTACGATTCTCTATAAAAAATAATGAAATCTCTAGATAAAGCCAAGCCAATTCTAAGGCTCCTTACTGCGATTTTTTATTAATATAGTAAAATTTTGTGTGACTTGGCTGTTGACTTGTACACACACGTAATTATAGTATTCTTTTGCTTAATATATACCAATAGTTATCACAAAGCATGCGAAGGAACCATTTTTTAAGCAGTTTTTTAATTCTTAAGCCCCTGGAAAAATTACAAATAGTCTTATAATACATTATTTTCGCAAATTAAAAAATAGTTATATGTTTTTACGATATGATTCCTTTATATGAATTGTTTAAAGCTGTCGTTTACGACACATTATAAAATAATATACAAAGAGTATAGGAATCACAAATTACTTATATTCTTTTACAATGTAGGTACATATATTCTTTAGTGGTTACTGTGTGCTACAGTGGAGATTATGTTTCCTCATGTTTGGTCTTTGATATCTTAACCGTGCCATGAAAAGGAGAAGTCATTTTTTCGTAGTTGAAACGTATTAATAAAATTGAAAAAATTGATCTCTTTTTGAGTATAAAATTAAGTTTAATTCATAATATATATTTGGTACTTCCTTAATATGATTCTTTACTATATGGTTTATATACAATCTTGAGAGAGTAACCTTTTTACTATAAATTAATGTAACGCAGATACCAATTATTAATTAATATCATAACGATTTTAATATTAACTTCTATTAACTATCAACTTACAATTAGAATTTACTTTCCAAATTCACTTACTTTTTATTCTATAGATCGTCATTTGAGCTAGACCCGACTAATGTACCCAGCATATAACATTTTTAATGACACCAATGTTGTCTTTTTAAATAATATTTATGTTAGACTAAAAAACTATTAATTTAACTTTCTACTTTTACATAGTGGTTAAATAAAATAATAAGAAAGGCGATTTATTCAACTTCATTAGCGAATTTAATTTAAATTATTATATAATTTAGCTTCACTTGCGTCGATTATTCAATCGACGCAATTTAATTGTTTCACATTTTTATTTCCTTACTCCACGATGAAAACTGTCATATAAGTTGCTTTAGGCTTTACACTATAACCATGACAAAATTCATTTACTCCCATCCAGTATTTATAGATAATGAAAGCACTTAGAAAAGCAAAATGCGTATTAAGAAAACATATAGGGTGGAAAAGGCAGCGCTCCTTTTACGCAAAAAGTATATAGGGTAAAATATTTCAAACCCATACCTAAAGAAATTAATCAAGATACCTCAACAGTTTGGACGTTTTTTTTTTCATTTCATCCATATTTTTATCCATATCTGTGTTTCATGTGACGCGATTACGCATAGATCTCAATAAACACTGATTACTACAAAAATACTACTAAAGGTTAAGCGACTTTGAACTTTATCGCCAATACCTGCGATTCGATTTAGGAATGAGGCTTACAAATGGCGTTTTAAAATGACAATTTTACTATTTATTTTGTTTGAAAAAATTACTTTTTCATTTTTGGGGATTTTTTTTTTATTATATTAGGCTTTTATGGAGTAGTTAAAACTATAGTTTCATTTAAAGTGGTGCTAACATTTCCATCTGTATAGTGTGGCTTAGTAGTCAGAGCGCTTGACCGGTTTCCAAGAGACGCTAGTTCAAATCCTGCAATCTAATCCAATTAAAAAATTAAAGTCTAAATTTTTCTAAATAAATATTTTTCTTTCCTAACTGTGGGATAACACTTTAAATACATTAAACATATTGAATAAATAGCATTCTCTCTTGCCAAATAATAATTCGAAGTAATCTTTGGGCAACGGAAATTTGAAAAAATGTCCGTAGGGATATTTTTTTTAGATGTTAACAATATAAATAAGTTAGTTATGAGTTAGTTAATAACAAGCGTATAAGAATTTCGACGTTGTTTGATGAGAATGTATGGCTCAGTGCGATTGGATGGCTTCCAAGAGGCGCGAATTCAAATCAAGCTACGTTCAAATTTTTATAAATTTTCTAAATCAGTAAAAACAAAGATGTATCTCCAGACCCTAGGCTATCAACATACAAAAAATCATCTAATTCTGTCTGGTAGTTTTTGCGTCATTCGCGAATAAACAAACAGACAGATAAAAATTCTGCTGAGTGGTTTTTTAGTTTCTATAATCGATATGATAACCGACTTATTTTTTTTATATCTTTCATGTACAGAATAGACTTTCCTATCGTTTTATTATATACATATATATATATATATATATATATATATATATATATATATATATATATATATATATATATATATAGATAATAATAATAAAATAAAACCATCCATACTGATGCAATATAAATTATTTAAATCAAACCAGTTTTTTTAATATCTCTTTATTATATTTTCAAATGTAGTCCGTGACCTAGAGATTTCTACATCAAATTATCTATTTTATATCTCTTATTAGCGAAGTTTAAAAAATGTTGCTTCAAGAAAATTAAATTTTATCTCGTCTATTACATGTAAATTAACCTCGGCAAAGCCTTAGAAAGCGATTCCCAGAGTCAGGGATTAGAACATTTCATGTCCCCGGGTGAAATAAAACGGGGTGGTGGAGAGGGGAGAGGGGGAGAGGTTTGTTATGGCGGCGGCAGGAAGCGGCCGGTGGCACGTGTAAGAGCGGCCTTGAGACGGCAGGTCGTCGAACGCGGCGCGCCGCTGCCGGCAGACGCAGCCGCCGCCCGCCGCCGCGCGACGCCCTAGGGACAGACCTGCCACACCATAGCCTTTGTCCCGACTCCCGACCCACCATCAGCACCTACTGCGAACTACTTGCGTATATTGATAATAATAATCAATTAATTATAGTACAACTCCTTGTTAGTGATCCGATGTTTAGAGCTATCCTATTGTATTCTTCTCTCGTTTCAAGATTCTAAGAAATTAAGAGCACAGTTTAATTTTACTTAACTTTTTTTTGTTTAAAATTGTGATAAATATTAATAATTTAGGTGTTATTATATACATATACATACATATGTGCGTAAATATATGGACGAGCCACATAAACATAGCATCGGGGTCATCGCAACAATGCACTATTCAAAATGACATCATGCCTAACGAATTCCTCGCGATTTTGGATAACTAAGTGTCACATAGAGCGTGTAATTTTTTCTTAATGAGTAGAACTTGACATTTTCGACATTATTTTGTATTTATTTTTATAATAAAAGGAATTACCTATATTTATATATATACTCGAGATAATAGTAAAATTACATATAGATAATTTAGATGAACTATTAGACAAAAAGAAATTATGCATAGGTAGTGGTACAAAAACTTGTTATTATCAGGCTGATAAAGGATGAGGGAGGGCAAGCCTACGAGGGAGGGGGAAATAGGTCGTGAGGCCATCGCCCGAGCTCGGCCTCACCAGCCGACTGAACCGCTCGGCTACCCCTGCGCCAATTCCATGTTACAATCTTATTCTTATACATATATAATCGAATATCTTATGTAGAGTATAAAAGACCTATTATTTTCTTCATACATAAAATTTACCACCCAGGTAAAGTACACTTTTTAAGTATAAAAAAGTCCTTGGAAAACTAATTGATTCGCTTCTTCCATATTTTCCATAATGTATGGTACATTAGTTATTAAATTCTTGTAATTCAAAGGAATCCAATGTTAAGACACTCCGCCCTCTGTGACTCCGACATTTAAGAAACATTGCATGTAGTATAGGTGAACTCAATGCCCCATAAACGCGTTGATTGTGGGTTTGATTCCCACACGAGGAACAGTTATAATTAGCTAAACCTATTATCATCTCCCCACCGTGGTAAAAAAACACGGCGTTGAATTCCGATGACAAAGTTTTATAGCACGGTAAAAAGATATATGAGCATATTCCTCAATATATAATTAATAGCTTTAACCTGCGACTTCGCCCCCGCAGTCAATTGGAAATGACTAAGAGTTGTGAAGAAAGTTCATAAGTTTCAATGGTGACTATCACCGCAGGTAAAACAGGTTACAACGAAACGATAAACGTGATGCAGCCTTCCTCGAAAAATGACAAACTATCTAACATAAAAAGAAATTTTTAATTCGAATCTGTAGGGCCCAATATTAGCGCGCTTAATTCTTCTTTCTTTACTTTAAAATACTTTATAGATTAAATAAGCAAAAGTAGTCTTATCATTAAAAGCTACCTTTTCCAGGTACCTGAATTAAACGGATTTAAAAAAGGGAGAAAAATATTCACCTGATCTTTAGCACTTTAGTATATATAACAAATTCGCCACTATCGTTGATGATATCGTTGACTTTCCGCCAGTTTCTGGAGGCATTGCGCGTTAAGTGGCGGAACTCAACGCCGCGCTTTCCCCACGACACCAGAGCAAAGAAATGAAAATATAAATGTAAATAAATATTTCATCTCCTCGAGTGGGGAACCTCGAACCCACAACCAGCCGATTTACAGGCACACTTTGTGCCCCTGCGCCACGACTAGCCTCATCATACATATAATAACGGCAATATATAAATTCGTATGCTCAATAATTTGTGATATGCTATCAAATAGTTGTCGCCCGCAATATGCGTGAGCTAAGACCCTTTCCCTACTATTTCCATTTACATTTTAATGTTCATCACCTGGAACAACTTTCACTACGAGGCCATTGTCATAAACATACATTATACTATAGCTGATCTCCTAGTTACACGTTTGACGCTACAGATCTTTAGTTGCTTCATGTTATTTTTTTGTTTTTTTTATTTATTTTTTTATTTTAAGATACCACCTTAGAGTTGTTGATCAGAATATAGATCTCCGGTTTTTATGTGTAAATGAAAAATACCCATTACAATTAATAATTTTCTAAGGTACTATTCTCTTATTGCCTTAACCTCTTCTAATTTTATTTTAGTGGTCTATTTTGATTCTACATTATATGTTCCAAATTAATTATAGTTAGACAAAATTGTTTCATTTACTTATCTACGCTGTTTTTTC
The DNA here is from genome assembly GCA_021202915.1 of Heliconius himera. Lineage (NCBI taxonomy): Eukaryota > Metazoa > Arthropoda > Insecta > Lepidoptera > Nymphalidae > Heliconius > Heliconius himera. The sequence continues at coordinate 276,282 of JAJHJA010000486.1, forward strand.
GTTTTATATAAACATAAAACATATAAACTATATATTCTCGTAGCTAGTCAAAAATATACTTTTCTAATTTTGTTTGCTTGTAAAGCTTACAGAAGTCACTGAAGTAATTTTTTTTTTCAAAATGAAGGAAATTTTAAAGTTACGAAGAAAAGATAAAAAAGAGATTTTTAGATTACTAAGTTAATAAATTAAGTTTTTTTATTTGAAATATTACCTTTTGTTAATAACAACCACAGGTTAGTGTCTAAAATAATTAAAAAAAAAATTTTTTTTATAATCTATTCTTTATATTGGAGGTTTTGCTTAATATTATTAATATTTAAAAAAATCTACTTAAATGTAATTCATGAGATAAGGAGTTTTCCTTTAATTGACATTAAAGAGAAGTCGGGGCTGAAGAATTTTCACAAGGGAATGTATACGAAAAACTTTCATGTAAGGTTACGTAAAATAATAATATAATATTAATAGATAATTTTAGCACTATTACTACAAACCGTAAGTACTTAAAATATTATCATAAATATTACTATAATTAATCATAGAGATGTATATGTATACGTATATCGTATCGTGTGTCGTACAGTGATGATCGAATATCAAGGTGTAGTGGTAACGCGTTGCGGACAGTGGGACGTACGCGAATGGCGTGCACCGCCGCGTCGCCGCACGCGCCCGAAATAACCCGCGAAACACGACGAAAACAATTGAGATCGCGCTTGAGCCCTCACGCGAGCGCAAAAATGACAGGCAAATATGCACAAAGTGCTAGTCCACAGACGTGCGGCACCCAATACCACTCTCTATTTGGAAGTATAAATTATAATTATATATCAATACCACCATTTTCGATCACAATCCTGTAAAGCAATGTGGGTGGTGACGCGATATTGCAAGAGGTAAACGCCAAAAACAATTTGTAATCCATATCAAATTATGATTTACACGATAAGGCCTCATTAATATTTGTTTACAACTTCTTATTTATACTCCCTAGCGGCGTGGTGGGAGCTATTAATGTACCTTACAAGCTGTTGAACGCAAGGTATTTTAGTACGAGTAATACCAGGTTCTCAGCATTTAAAGAGTTTTAACATTGCTAAACTTAGTAATACTATTATATTTTCAGTTAAATATTACAGTAAAATATTGTAACATATTAGGTACATATTATTTTAAAATATTGTTATATTATCAGTTTCACGCTGTATCCTACACACAGCAGGGTAGGCAGAGGGAACCTAGTGGTAAAACACTCCGTTTCCCACTTTATGCCGAATTCTGGAGGCATTGCGTGTTGAGTGGCAGAACTCAACGCCGCACTTTGCCTTGACACCGGAGCGAAGACATGGAAATATAAAATTAAGTAAATAATTCATCTCCTCGAGTGGGGTTCGAACCCACAACCAGTCGGTTTTACAGTCACACTTTGTGCCCCTGTGCCACGACTGGCTTCAATTAGACCATGAATAAAAATCATCATTATTAAGTAATTACTTCATGCTGTGCGACTTTATGAGAGAAATAAAGCAGCCTAAGGTAAAACCTAGTGATAAGACATAGACACATAGTATAGAGAAAACATGATATTCATTCATTTCCCCGAGTGGGAATCAAACCCACAACTGTTGTATTTACAGTCAGATGCTGTGCTGTGTAAATAAGAATGTCGACCATGTTAAAGAACCAATAAGTAATTAATATTGTGATCACATCATCTCCATCACAGGTGTTGCCATTTTTGTATGCCAGATCCATGCCTAATGAAATTAATTATATTAATATATACCTATTCTAACTAAGCCGCTAACACCGCACCGTAAACAGTTCGTAAACATGCGTTCGTTCAATGAATGTTCGGTATGCACGCTTCGTGGCAAGCTAAGTAAAGAATTCTTCAAAATAGATCACAAACTATGTTTGCAAATGTATCTTCACATTACGCTGTAGGCTAAACATTAGCGCTAGCATCACACTATCGATATAAACTATTACAATAATACATTTCAATTCTAAAAGAAATTCAAACAATATAAATTTATTTTTCTTTTTAGGTGCTTTTTGACACATTTTAAATTGCTTTTTAGGACTCCGTATCTCAAAATAAATAGTGATCACTTTCTCGTCTTGTCTCTGAACTGTATGTCGTCGGTCAAGGCCATTTTTCTCAAGATCACGTGGAGGTATCAACTGAATATGAATATCCAAAATATTTATAGTCTTACAGTTTCTTCTCCACGAAGTTTGTTTTTGTTGTGCTCTCACAACAAAAATTGAACTTCTAAGTCAAAGTAATCAATAGATATAAATGTTTATGCTTCGTTATTGCCGCATTTTGTATGAAAAATCACCACATAGTCAAAAAGCTATAGAATACTTCCCGTTGGCCTACAATTATGAAGGTAGACAAAAAGTGAGAACTTACAAAACAAACAAAGGAAAAAGTCTCATAAATGGTATAACTTTTAGGTATATCACAGAAAAAAAATACTACAAACTTATATTTGTAGTTTATTTTATATAAAATAAGTGGACACTCCCGCAAACTTAAGTTTTTTTTATTTATAAATCACGTTTCCGTTGTCCTGCATAATCATGATATTCACGCATTTATCTCGAGATTGTGATAAGTATCAAGCTGAAATTGATATCAAATTTTCAGATAAATGGTACCTTGAAGCACAGAAAAGTGTCTTAGTCAACGATTTTGCTGCTTTTTGTATGAAATTCGCCACGTAATCAAAATTCAAAATAATAATATATAGTAATTAATGGGTAATTCCCGTGGATCTACAATTATGAAATTTGGCACGAAGTGAGAACTTATGAAATACAAATAAAAAAAACTAAAAGGAACATTTTTAGATATATGATTGAAAAAAAATATGCCCGCTAGCTTAAGTTTGTCAATTTTAATAACTTATACTTCCCGTTGACCTACAATCCTTAAATTGGTATGGAAGTCTCGGTGGGAGAGTCCTGTTTTGAGTTCTTTTTAATTATCTTTATGTCTTTTAATATAAATTTTAACGATTACTATACCTTTGTTTATACTTGCTTAATCATTTTCAATTAGAGTAAAACCCGAATAGTTGCCTCAGTGGAATCGGTTGCCTCGATTTGAATACATAGTGTATAAGAAGAGAGCGTTAGTCACTATGTATTAGCTTAGTCGGTGGCATAGGCTTCGTCCGTGGTTTTATTTGGATTGGTAGGTAATATCTATTAAATATTTTTATTACGGATCGTTGTTTCTCTCCATTTGGTTTGCATTATAGTTTAAATTACTGTATTTATATTTTTTTACTGCAGAATAGTTTTTATATATTGTTATGTGTTCTGCAAATAAAAACAAGCAAACGAAATAAAAATTAAAAGAATACTTCCGGTTGACTTAAAATTATGAAATTTGGCATCTACACGTAGGAATAGCTTAGGAAAAAAAGAAATCATTCTTCTCGAAGAAGCATCAAAAAAGTATGTATTTGTGGTTGAATGCTTAAAAATAATAGCCTTAAAGAGGGGCAAAATTTGGTATCAAAGCCGCCAGTTCAAATGAGGTATCAGAAGATATGGTTCTGGCTAAGCCAACCTTGAATTTCAGAACAAAGCTAGAGACCGACAATATTTGTACGGAACCCTTGATGGGTGAACCCGACTCGCGCTTGTTCGGTTTTTTGCGCTTCTATAGCGCTTCTATAGCTATTACACTCGCATTTACAGTTCTGATAGTGAAAATGAAAAAATAATTTTAATATAAATATTATAAGATTAATTTGAGGCCATCGTCGGCCGGGGGTACAAGTGAGTAACTGTAACGCGACGGTTGTGGGTTCGATCCATTCGGGGGTGCGAATTATTATTTATTAATATTTTAATTTCTTCGCATTAAGGCAAAAGCCCGAACTTGAATTGCGCCACATAACACGCAATGCCTCAAAAAATTCGGAGAAAAATTGGGAACAGAGTCTCTTAACACTAAGTTGCCTCTGCCTACCCTGATGTGTACAGCGTGAATTTTCCATCGAGATATTGTGTTAAATATTGAATTGAAAATGAGAATGCAAATTGTGTTTTGTGGAATTAAATGTAACATAAATATATTCTTCTGTACTCCATATAATGATATATTTTACATTTTTTTTGTTTCGTGAATAATTCAATAATATACCTATTTTACTTTTCAATTGTAGTTAGGTTACTGTTGTACTTTAGTATAGTTTTCTATCCAGCATTTTTTTTTTTCACTTATAAAAATGAGAAAAATATGTTAGCACATTTAAGTTCTCGCCTTGGTGCCAGGCAAAGAAACGAAAATATTAATAAATAATCAGTCATTCCCCCGAGTGGAGATCGAACCTACAACCGTCGCGTTACAGTCACACTCTTATACACTTGTGCACGACGGGCCCAAATGAATTTAGTTTTATAAATGCATAATGCACAATAATACAAGGATATACGTAGTTTCTTGGAACATTTTAATATCTATATATAATAGATGTAATTTATAATAACCAACCACATAACTACCTTCACAATTATGAAAACATGATACATAACTGTAATTTTATTGGTTTTTTAACTTAGAGATAGCCGCTGTGTACTCACAACGATGTTGTCGTGCGTAAAGGGTATTTTCTTGGGCGGACGCGTCTGATGGAAATAACCGAAGTTATTCTTACTGACGCTCCCCCTATTACGATGCTCTACTGCTTGCAATGAACTATGCTGGAATTCAATAAGATCAATACGTTTAATACAATGAATATATATTAAAGCAATATTTTTAGTGGCACTGAGGCACAAGCGTGACGGTTAAAGCGATAGGTTGTGGATTCGATTCCCACTCGAACAAATGAAATATTTAACATTTTCATTTCTTCTATATAAATATAATGGAACATGGAACTTCTGTCTTTAGCCAATATACTTATTCATATCCAAATACTTCATGTTTATGTCTTCCCTACCTTCTTAAGAATCTACATTACATGTATCATTGTATAGCCAGACGTTAAATGGGAAAAAAATATTGTTTTCTAAGAAACAAAATCTATTACATCTTTTTCCTTTTATAGAGTTCCGTACCTCAAAATAAAAAAAGGGATCCTTATAGGATTACTTTGCTGTCTGTCTGTGTCAAGACCATTTATCTCAAGATCGCGTGGAGGTATCAGGCTAAAATTAAAATGAAATAAGATCTACGATTTCTTGAAGAAAACAGAAAAAAAATCAAACCTCTAAGTCAACGTTATAATTGTAGTTAATTTCATACAAAATCAGTGCACGGCGCCCGCAAACTTAAATTTGATAACTTTTATAACTAGTACTTCCCGTTATACTCCTGAATGCTTGTTAATCCTGAAATTGGTACGGAACCCGCGGTGGGCTAGTATCGACTAGCACTTTTTTTAAATCCCCATTGTTTATTATTAATAAATCGTCTAAATAAATAAAAACATTGTCTATATTTGTGAATGATTCGATACAAGCCAATCAATAAGCGTATTGACTATTGACATTATTGAATAAGGAGTAAGTACCGGTGCATTGATCGTAAACAATAGTTCGCGCAGCTGCGGCAGGCGGGTGTATCGCGGGCTGGCGCAGGCCGACTCCATGTTACTTATTTATAGACGGCGAGGAACAGCGTACATCAGCACCACTCGACGTTGACAAACAACCCTGAGTTTAACATCAACTTTCACCACTCTCGTTGCGCCCGTGAGACACGCCTATCATTAAGCGATAACTAATTACGTTGTTCTAACCGACAATGTATAACACATACTTATTAAGAAAACGTATAAAATGGTCCACTTGACCAGGTCGGTTCCTGGTCGGTTTCCAGGAGACGCGGGTTCGAGTCCCGTTACGTTCAAATAACACTTTAAAAAATGTTAAAAATGTATTATTACACATTTGGAAAATATATGGAAAACTTAACTAAATAAACGATAACAAAATTTACTACCCAGGTAGTTAGGTAGTGTTACTAAGATATTTCAGTCGACGACGTCCTGTCCTGCCCTGTAAACTTGTGACGGTACATTCGATGTTTATAGATTTGATAATAACATTTATTTGTAGATAAATATAGATCCGATTTAGCATTATAAATATATATCTAAATTTGGTTGTCTTTTTTTTTGTCCAGAATGTCTTTGTCTCTAAATTGGTTCAACCTAGACAACGGAATGTTTTAACACTAGCTAAAGAAACGTGAAGCTAAAAAAACACTGTAAATCTATATCATCATTCATCATTCATTATTATCATTTTATATTATATTTGAGGCCATAGGTTAAAGATGCTTAAAATAGAAAGGCAAACGTATTACATATTATGTTTATTAATAAATATCTAATTTAAATCAATCTAAAGTTTAGTTGATCATACAATCTGCTTCACGCTGTATCTCGCACATAGCAGGGTAAGCTGGGGAATCCTAATGTTAAGACACTCAATTCCCCACTTCCCACCGAGTTCTGAAGGCAATGCGTGTTGGGTGACGAAATCATAATGGCTCAACACCAGAGCGAAGAAATGAAAATATAAATGTAGATAAATATTTCAATTCCTCGTGTGAGGATCGAACCCACAACCAGTCGATCTTACAGTCACACTTCGTGCCCCTGGGCCACGACTGGCCTCGATCAGTTAGTTGACCATAACAATATATATCTAAAGCAAATTTGTTTTACTATATGTTTCTTAAGTCGTACCATGGTTACACGTTTACATTAACAAAGACAAAGTAGGAACAGTTTACCTGTTATAGAATTAATTAGAATATGACGCAAGTGAGGCGCTCAGCCGGCCGCCGCTGCCTACGCTCACCTTCCTAATTACACTCCGTCTAGACAGACGTCGCAGCGTCCCGTCTGGCACCTCCTACCCCTCTGACCACCCCATATCATTTGATAAACGAATTGCCACGTGCGTATAATACACGTCGAAAGTTACAATTTGGACATCACAAAGGCTGTGGTGGCGCAGTGGGTTAGCGTCTGACTGTAAATGTAAAAGTTTGATGACCACCCCGGGGGTGAATGGTTAGGTTACCCTACATATATGTAAATTATGGAGGCGCAGTGGTGCAAGTGCACAGTGTAAACGCGGCAAGTTGTGGGTTTTGATTCCTTCTCGAGGAAATATTTAATATTTTAATTTCTTTGTCCTGGTAACTAAGCGCGTCGTTAAGTTCCGCCACTCAATAAGCAATGCCTCTAGAATTCAGAGCAAAAGTGAGGAACGGAGTTTCTTAACATACAGAGATACAAGCAGGGATACAGGGTTTAAGCTAAAAGAAATGTAAATTATTGGATGTCGATAGGACAGGATCGATATTCCTGTAGGAACGGGAAAAAAACGGGATTTTGCATTTTACGTGTTAAAGTCCACTCAAACGCAAACAAAGTTAGGGTCGACGACTATTTAGCTAGAATATCGGTCAAATTACAATCTGAAATTTGGAAGTGTTTGAATAGATTATTATAAATGCCAAACTAAAATATTTATAAATACAATATCAATCCTAAAAAATTAACAATAATAAATCAAATAATAACAATTAGCTAAAAAACGTTACTTAAGGTCAAAAGGTCAACATTTATTGCATTATTCTCGTAAACAGTAAGCCGCCCTTATGTCAAAAAAACAGACAAATGCGAGTCGCGACTCGCACAACTGAGGGGCTCCGTACCTATTTCTAGATTAAACGGGTAGTACAATTTAAAATTGATAAATTTTAGTTTGCGGACGTATGCTGAGTGCATATTATTGTATGAAATCATATACTATATAAATTTGGAAAAGAAAAGTCATAATTTTTACTTTTCGCAATTTTTTATTTATTTATGCTATAAGACAAAATTTCAAGATCCTGAGTTCACGTGAAATGCCCTGTAGGTTTTGATTCCCTTGTGAGTTTCGAAAATTTGCGGTATAGACTGGCTCTATCTGTTGATTACGTTGACTTCGGACAAACGGACGGACAATAAAGTGATCGCTATAAGAGTTCCATTTTTTCCTTTTTTTGTATTGTAAGTTCTCACTTCCTGTTAAATTTCATAACTGTAGGTCTACGCGGTAGTAAGTGCCCTATTATGGTATATGGTTAGATTAAGCTGCGGGCAAATTTCATACACAATGCATCAAAGAGGATACGTAAATGTTTATATCTTTTTTTCTGTGACTTAAGAAGCTTGATTCTTTCTGTGCCCTTGGAGACTATAGAAATGAATATTTGATTTTAATTTCAGCTTATTACATTCATGTAATTTTGAGGTAAACGGGCTTGATAGATGGACAAGACGGGCTACAAAATGCTCCTGTAAGAGTTACGTTTTTTTTCCGGTACGGAATCCTGAAAATAAGGATCAATCAAATAAATCATTGCTAGATTATAAAACTTTCTATAAATACTTATTTTTAGTAATAATTACAATTTCTGAGATATACATACTGCTTAAGTAGATATTTGTGTATATATACCCAATTACGTTATATCCTTTAAAATATGAATTATTGCTAAGAATCGACTAGATGAAGACTTTATATAAAATAGTGTCTTATTTTTTCAAATATTTTAACGTAAATCATTTACGACACATCTGTTTACGTTCGTATTAGCCTTTGATGTAAGAATATTTAAAAAAAAACTGGACATTATTGAAACGTAGATGTCGGGGGGGGTAGTGGGACAGGTAAGCAGCACTGTGGTTAACCACGTGGCCAGGTATTGCCAGCTGGAGAAGCTATTTCGGTGATCAGTGGCAGGGCCCCGGCAGACCGACACCAGACATCGCCGCCGCCCCCCGCGCACCTCCAACCTCTAAAAATAGTCGCACTGTGCATTCTTGGGCGAACGATGTCGAATTTTTGTCGAGTACGCGCGTCCACATGCCGTTTGTTTTGGCCCAGAAGACCGGCCGCAACCTTCGACCTGCGCGGACTTTAGCTACTGTCGCTACATGTTAACATCCGGTTCACGTGAATCTTGTTTTCCGCTAATTTCGTAAGATTTGTCGTGTTTCGAACATAATAGCCATGCGTTTTATATACTGCAATTCCATTATGGAAGAAACACTTCTTTTGTAGATACCTGCCATTTAAGCATCTCAATTAAGAAAGATGTAAAGTTGTAACGTTTCTAAAAACATTATCTCGTAGTCCTGTACGAGTATATGTATATTTTTAATATGTTAACACTTGTATTTATTAATACTATAGTAAGTATGTATATTAATTACTCAAAAACCAAAAGTAAAATGTATATCTCGAATCCCTAAAATTATATTAGCACAAATTTATATATATTTCTATTCTCTCGTATTGATAGAGTTGAATGACATAGAGTATAGACACGTGTAGTATTATTTTCCTTGAATCCCGATTAACATGAAGTATGCATCTCATCTAAATAAAAATACAATTGAAGGGGTGAATACACTTGTCCAAAATTACAGTGTTCAGATACTGAATAAGTTATACGTGTTTAGACTTCAGGTGTATTTTGTAGAGTTCATTTTGCAATTCTTTAGCACGTTATTCACTTGTTAGAACATTTTTTTTATAATCATCTCGTTTAATAGGTTAAGCGCGGCGTTGAGTTCTGCTACCTAACACGCAATGCCTCCAGAATTCGGCAGAAAGTGGGGAACGGAGTGTTTTAACACTAGGTTCCCTGTGCCTACTGTGTGCGGGATACAGCGTGAAGCTGTTTTTTTTTATCTCGTTTAATTGAGCTTAATTTAATCTAATAATATATAAAATCACCTTATGCAATTATATTAATTCTTATTCGTTGTGTTTTACATTTCACCTCTAAATAGCTGTCAAAGGTAAAGGTGACTAGTAAATTTTTCATACAATTTTCATACATAACGTTTATCATAAGTTAGCATCGAAACATAAATATATACTTATAATCGATCGTAAATACAAAAACAAGTGAAATCTTTTTATTCTTGATTACATCATAGAAACAAAATAATAACACATTTTATTTTAAAAATAAACTTCGTTCTTAATTCATTCAGAAATGTTACTGCATTGTATTGTTCACATAAATAAATATATACTTGTTTTTTAAATGTCTAAAAGGTTGTGTAAAATACAGCTGGAAAGTTTTTGTTACGTTTGTGGTTAACTTATTTTTAGATATAACTAACAAAAGATATCCCTCTGAAAGAAGCATATATTTTGTTATTTATAGTACAACTAGCACTACGACTAGCACGGAATCCAAAGAAGATCATATTCAAATTTCAAATTGACACGGTTCAGACGAATTGGTTCATGAAAAATCACATATGACAACTTCGTCTGAAATGAATTATTTAGTAAGAGATTTAAACTTATCTAAATCCAAAGCTGAATAACTAGTTTCACGAATGCAACCATGGAGGTTACTTGCTCCCAACACAAAAGTACTATGTATCGTAATGAAAGTAAATGTTTTATAACGTATTTCAAGAAAGAAAACAAATTTTATTACTGTTATATGATATAGATGAATTTTAAAAATTTTTAAAATGCAAAATCTTATAAGCCATAAGAATGGAGGTTATTCGTTGATTTATCGAAGACCAGTTTAAAAGCAGTCCTTCTATATAACTGCAACAAGAACGACTCTATTCCGATAGATCACACAGTAAATACCAAAGAAACATAATATGAAACGATGTCAACACTAATTGAACTTATTAAATATAACATTTGAATCGACTGCGGTGATTTAAAATTGGTTTTACTTTTGGGTACAAGGCTATACAAAAAAAAATGTTTTTTGTGTTTGTGGGATTTGGGAGCCTAACAAGATGATTATAAAAAGGTAGACTGGCCAGTTAGAAAAGAATATAGCCCTGGTAAACTGAATATAAAGCATAGATATTGAATACCCCTCAAAAAATGTTTTATATAAAAAGGTACTATTCTAATGAGGTTGCTGGACGAAGATAACATAATTTTACGAAATATTCATATATACAAAATTATGATTAATATTAGTTATAATAGTTTAGTTTTTCATGTTCAATGAAGCACACCAAAGCTGGTACGAACCAAACGGTAGCATTAAATATTTCATTTTCATGGCACTTACTACTTATATATATAATTTTTACGCTTAATCGGCCGAAGATTCGATTTCGGATTAAATTATATTTTAAAATGAATACTCACGTGTTCATTATATTCAATTATTTGTTAATTTTTAATTTTTAATGAATCTGAATTGATTGTAGTAAACAAAAAATATTCGTCTTGAACAAATCAATATCTGAGAGATCTTCAGCAAACTCTGATTTGATATGTCACGAGATGCTGATAAAACTTACTTTTTTTTTTAGACACTAAAATTCAAATCTCTACTGCTAAGATATATGCAGATGCAAAGTGTACAATAATTATTATTACGCTACTGTTCAGTTCGTACCGGCTTAACAAAAAGACAATAACAACAAGAGAAAGTATTTTTCGTTATAAGTTTTTTGTTTTTGATTTTCATTACAATAAATAAATGTAAAAAAAAAAGTATAAACTCAAAAGTATCCCGGTATCCTGGTCAGCAATATTGTTTTGAGCCTGATGCCCTTGACATACATGGTAGTTAAAATAGAACTGAATTATGAAAGTAATGGTAATTGTTGTTACAGGGTGGTGGTGGGCAGGCGCATGTGTGGGCGGCGCAGCACTACTGTGCGCCGCGGGCGCGCTCGCTCGCCCGCACTTACGCCGCCGCGCCGCCGCAGCCGCTGCTGCCAACCCCGTAAGTTGTCGCTGGAGAATTACTTTTTCTTTGAACCTTGTATATATATATATATATATATATATATATATATATATATATATATATATATATATATATATATATATATATTGTATGTTATACATAAGTGTGAGCTTATTTTTAATATTAACATATAGAATGTAATGTGATTCTTGATAATAGTGATGATGGTCATGCTTTTAACGCATTTTTCCTATTTAAAATAATACGCTTATTAATTGTTTAGGTATTGTTAGGCTGAGCTTATCACATTACTCCCTAATTCCATATGATATAAAATGATAAAAATACCCTAATTATGTTTTATTGTAAAAGTATTATAAAATACTTATGTACTTAGATACAATATAGTTTTTAACTTTGTGCTAGTTTTTATTGTAAACTATGACAGGAAACACCTTTTGAGGCTACTAGCAATCACCTGCATTATCTTATATAGATTTACCAATTAATATATTATAGTATCAGGCCCTGAAAGTGAATGAAGATTGAAAGAACTGTTTAAATTCATAAGGTGGGCTACTGTAACATTATGTGAACATCATTTTATAACTGGTCTTATCTTATGTGTTTATCTTTTTCCCCAGCCCAAATTATTATTTTATTAGTCAGTTTCGATAATGTTAAGGATAAATGTTGTGTAATGATGTTACAGATTAAGGCAAATCGGTAAGCGTAGTACGTTATTGTCTTACGTTAAGTTATGTTGCGTTGGTAATACGTACGTTGTTCGCTAAAAACATAAAATTAATTAAACGAATTTATTAAGCATATAAAATGAAAGTAGGTATAACGAACAATAATTGATCACAATTTAGTGTTGGAACAATGTTAATATGTTTTTTGGTGTTATGTTAGCGATTGTTACGTCGCACGTACGACTGTCGAGTACAGCTCAATCATTGAGCAATGCCAACCGTCTCGTCTCGCGAGCCGACAAACGCGTCATCGCTTACTATTACAATTATAGGTGCGCATACATAAACCAGGCGGCGGCGATCGGGTCCCGCTCGCATGTGTGCGCCCCGTGCGTGTGTACGCCGCCGCGCGCACACCGGCGCACCGCGCAACTAGACAGACGCGGCATCGGGGCAGCCGGTGCACCGCGCCCCGCCGCCCGCGCCCGCCGCCCGCCGCCGCCCCGCGCCGCCAGCTCCGCGCCCGCCGCGCCGCCCGCGTCATTGAACAACAAGACTCGCTCGATGGCAGGCGTCCTCCTGCCAATATGAAAAAAAGACTGCTAAGTAACTCTGTTACTAAATTCGCGATAGTGGAATTTATATGTTATCTTTGTTTTATAAATTATTTATTTTTATAGTGTTAATACATTGAAAACCATATTTTATTTATTAGTGAATGATAGTTAATTATTATAAAAGCGCTTTACTGGTGTTGTAATCTCCGTGTATTGCCCTGTGATTGTTTTATTTAAAATATTTAAAGCTTCCATAAGCATATATGAAAAAATGAGTGGCAGTGTAGAAAAAAATGAGCTCGTTGTAATCATGATAGTGTGATCGATTCGGCTACAAGTGAAACCAACGGCGTGTCATCGGAGTTGATACAAACACATTCTTGAATTCTTTGGAAACGTACACAATTGTGGACAACACCAATTATTCAAATAGTAAGTTTAAGTATACCTACATCTTGTTTACATTCATTTCATGTCGTGTGACTGACGTTTAAAGAAATTAATAAATAAATAATGCGCTAGCATTAGTCTCAATGTATATATTGTTGTTATTTAGATGCAAATCATAGGATAAAACCTCACTTATTAGTAAAAACGTAGTGATTTAAATATGAGTGAGGTTGAGTATGTTTGCACTATAAGCGAATGCGAGACGCGAGTCAGGCCGTGGCTGGGAGTCGGACGGCCGCGAGACGGCGGGAGCGTGCCAAGTGATAAGAGCCGCGCCGATAGCGACGTCACGCCCAGACGTTGTTTGTGTGAATTTAAATAAATTTTCATGACAGACAGTTCCGTAATCACCTCTCTCGATAGTCGTGACATGCCAACTCGATGATATCTGCAGAACTCTTCTAAATATTTTCTTCCATAGTATGAGATAATTTCGAATCATTACCAGAATACTCATTCTAAACATTTAAGCTTTATGATATAAAGTATATATATTTTTTCATTATGCTTCTAAGCTTAGTCCCTATAACACAGTTAGTCGGTAGTTATAGTTAGTCAATAAAATAAAGTAAATCAGATGATGAAAATAACAAAAACAGAACTGAATTTAATAAAGAAATACAAACAGAACTGCATAATTCTCTGAAACTAATAATGGTTACACATCTGCATTAACAAAACATGAGAATATAAAAAAAAAATATTATATTAAATATATTTTTTATTATATTCTCATGGTTTAATATTTTATGCAATTGGTAAAGATGATATTTTTAGTGCATTATTGTTACTTTACTTAATAAATACTAATTATTTCTCTAAACTTCAAATATTTTTCCTGATATAGAAACTATCTTCTGTATTATATATATATATTTGCTTTTCATGGCAATAATTTTTTATTTTTTATTTTTATGAGTTTTCATATTTATATTATGCAATTCTTTTATCATCAACTATCACACTATAAGTAAAACTTGTAAAGCAAAATATAGATAAAAAAAAAGTTAAAATAGATTTTTTACAAAACATTTATGTTGACTATAGTTAATCATTGCCACTATAAATATTAGACATTATTAAAATATGAAATAAGTATATAGGGAAAAAACTGATTTACAATCCATAATTTATATCTACTTACTTAGATTATTTTTTAATCTTGTTATGTAATAATTTTTAATATTTTATACTAAATTTAATATATTGGAATGTAGAAATAGATATGATAGATTGACCATAACCCTTCATTTTGAGTTATTTTTGAATTATCCAAATTTTTTATCCTACATTTAATATCTATATATAATAAAAGGATAGAAAAATTGATTCTGTACATGAAAGATATAAAAAAATAGGGTCAGTATTAAAAGAAATAGGGTAGTACATATTAAGATAAAAAATAAAATAAATAAATCAGCTTCATGCTGTGTCCCGCACATAGCAGGGTGGGCAGTGGGAACCTAGTGTTAAGACACTCTGTTCCCCAATTTCTGCTAAATTCTGGAGGCATTGAGTGTTGAATGGCAGAACTCAATGACACATTTTGCCTCAACACCAAAGCGAAGAAATGGAAAGATAAATTAAAATAAATATTTCAAATCAAATCATCATCAGGAATCAAACCCCTTAACCAGTTAGTTTTACAGTCACACTTTGTGCCCTGGCGCCACAAGCCATATTAAGATAAAAATATATATATAATATATTAATATA
Source organism: Heliconius himera (assembly GCA_021202915.1). NCBI lineage: Eukaryota > Metazoa > Arthropoda > Insecta > Lepidoptera > Nymphalidae > Heliconius > Heliconius himera. Next base: position 291,440 of record JAJHJA010000486.1, read on the forward strand.
AGAGAAAAGTGTATTAGAGTATTTCTTGTAAAATTTGCCTTGTAATTGAGTCTCTCAGACAAATATGTAGCCAAGACACTTTTTTTATCATAGATCTTAACTTCAGTGTTGCTGACAAGCTTATTTTTGAAATGAGACTTCTTATCTGCTGCATTGTTCAAATTTTATTTCTAGCCAAGATGTGAACAATAATATATAAACTAGATTTATACATATCATTGCACAAATTCTTATCTTCCCAATAATTATGATTGATTAACATTATATTAAATTGTAAGACAATTTTTTGCATATTATCAGTGTCCCTATGTATTAACGGTCAAGTCAAAATAAGTTTATGGGAGAGCAGAATAAAGATTTGCCTTGCTCTTATAAAAAAGGATAAATATATAACTATATACTTATGCTTTAAATTTTATTTTAATGTTTAAAATCAAAATGATTTTTTATTCTGTTTTCCTGTAAACTTTCTCTTTTTATATGTCTGTTTATATGTAAGGACCATCACAATACTAGCATTAACATTTAGTATTGTATTCTACCTTGGGGTAATTAGGATTTAAACATAATGTCAAATGTAAAGTGTGAAGCTCAAAAGAACATATATTTACCATAAAGATGTATACGACAAAGGCTTTATTTTGAATAGAGTTTGAATATAGTGCTATCTGTATGGAGGACCACATAAGTGAGAGCAGTGTGTTGTGATTTACAGATGCTCTCGGTACAAGTGCCGGGGTGCGCGGGCATGGAGCGGCTGGGCGCGCCGGGGGGACCGCGCCTGCGGCACGACCACAGGCACCATCATTCCACATTGTAAGTAACAACAGTATGTAAATGTCCACATATAAAATAGAGACAAACTATAAATTTCCTAATAATTTTATATATTTGCATCAAAACTTTAGAGTAAAGGATTTTCTGCTAAATATATGTTATAATAAATTTTCAAATGATGAAATTTTATGTAAACTAAAGCTAACAAGACAAATATTTAAAAAAATCTTCATTTTTTAAACAATATATACCTTCATTATGATGCAATATGTATTTCTTAAAATTATATTAAATATATTATAATTCTAGTCTATTTTAAATCTACTTGATGTGTAACCTATGATCTTGTGGTATCATGTCACAAGATATCATTTATTACGTACATCTCTGACCTCACAGAAATATGATGCTGTTTATGTATCAAGACAAAAAAATATTAATAATGCTCTAAAGTCTATTGTTTACAAAATGATGTATGAGTTTTTCTGTCCCATAAGTAGAGTATTAATGTTCTTAAGTATCTTTACTTCTCTTTAGTGTAACAATGATGCAATTTACTACACAAGAATGAAATATTTTATATTTTTTTTAACGAGGCAACGCGCGGCGTTGAGATCCGCCACTTAACACGCGATGCATCAAAGATACAGTAGAAAGAGGAAAAGTGAAGTGTCTAAATGGAGAGAGGATGTGTTTTAACACTAGGTTACCTCTTCCCTACCCTACTATGTGTAGTAGAGTAGGCGTGGGCAACCGAGGGGGATACGGTGTGAAGCTTAAAAAAAATTTACTTTTAGCTTTAAGATCCATTAAACATTTTTCATTAAAAATAATATTTACACATAGTTGTAACAGATTTATATTTTTATTGTAACATAAGCTTAATTACAATATACTTTCTATTCCAGGGAATGGGAAAAACAACAAAGGCTGCAGGCTATGGTTGGCCGCCTCCAAGAGATGGTGGAACAAGAGACACGCGCACGCTCTGCTGCCGCGGCGGAGCGCCTCGGCCTGCCGCCAAGCATACAGCTGCCAGACGGCGAGTACGGCCAGGACGCGCATCTACAGTTACGAGTCCCTTATCAGGTCCGTAAGTATTCTGTTTGTAACATTATAACAACTGTCTCAACATCTTATATCCCTAAAGTTACCTAATTTTGTAAATGAAGATTGTTTTTATTATATTTATTTATATGATGCACAAGTGACCATTTGCAATTTTTTACTGTCTAATGTTATCATCGATTACATAAGATAATAAAAAAGAAAAAGAAACCAAAATACAACTTTAGACTATATGCACCATCTTTTGAGATGGTCTTGTGTTCTTAGCTTCATGCCACGTCCCAAATAAAGCAACCCTGCTTGCAGGCAGAGGCAAACTAGTTAAGACTGTTTTCCACTCTCTACCCAATTTTATAGACATTGTTGTGTGGTGAAATTCAACCCCATGCTTTGTATGAACTGAAAGTAATTCATTCCTATGAACCAAACACACCACGTTTACTGCTCATAATTACAAGAATGATGACTATGAATTGAACATGTGATTTGTAATTTTGCAGCAAGCCGAGCTGACGAGAAGCAGCTTCCAACCTCCACCGAACAAATGCGTGAGCGACGTGCCCGAGTGGGCGGGCGCGGAGGCGGTGCCGGGGCGCCGCGCGGCGGGCGGGGGCGCGGGCGCGGGCGGCGGCAAGAAGGACGGGCTGCTGCAGAAGGCCACGCGCTGGTGGGTGCGCATGGGCGCGCGCCCGCCGCCGCCCTTCCTGCCCGCCAGCGCGCCGCCGCCCTGCGTGATGGTGCCGCGCCGCGCCGCGCCCGCGCCGCCCGCGCCCGCGCCGCCCGACGCGTGACCGCACCTCCCACACCACGCTTACATTCCATTACCGGGTCGCCGGAGTGCGCGCGCGTCCCGGACTACTGTACACTTGCTAATTTATTTATTGGGGACGCGCCGGCCGCCATGTGATACGTGCGACAGGGTCGTGTTGTGACAGTGGAGTGAGGCGAGCGACTAGTCTTGATACTTTAATCGGTTTGCGCCTAGTAATTGTTTCTATTGAAATTTTATGAAACTAGACGAGGTTTCACTGCCCGCTATTTGTGTTATAGGTGTGTATGGCGTTGCATAGAGTGTGCGTCCGTGTTCCTCGCACTGTCTTTGAGTTTTTGAAAACTAAGACTGAAATAAATAAAAAAAATAACACTATAAAGTATACATTGAATATGTTGTCTTAGATAAAATTAATTCAAATAGAAACAATTAAAATATAAAATATTTAAAGAATCTTTCGATTGTAACCTTGAATGATATTGTATATTATGAAAGAGGTCAGTCAATAATATGCTATTAATGTCTTGCAGTGTACAGTTCACATTTAAATAACCTACTTTAAATTTAATTTCTATCCAGCAGCTAAATCTGTGTTTAAACAACTTTTATATTTATTTAATATAATGTATAAAGTAATGCATATCAGTACAGTAATCACAAGAATATTAATTTACAAAGCATAGTTACTATTTTATTGTAAATATTGTCTCTAATTTAATGTTAGATTATGTAATGACAAGACGCCAAAATACGACGTTCATTCGGTTGAGTGTTTGCTACATTCCATATTTATGTTGAAATATTTCAATAATTACTGTACTTGCTTTCTTCTCTGCTGTAAACCCGCTCACATCTCTTAGTTAAAATGTAACACCACACGGTCTACACTTACATGAATCTATGATATTTTTAACATTTTTAAAAGTATTATTCCACACTAAGGATAGAAAAATATTTTAGAAAACATATAAAAATTTGAACATAGTGGGATTCTCAACGACTGAGCCTGTAACAACTTGGACTGGAGTCCAGCTGCATTCAAATTCTTACATGTCTTATAAAATATAAATGATCAATGATTCTGTCACACTGACAATAATTAAATAGTGAGTAATGTTATCGATGCAGATAAATCTCATTAGAGAATAGTCGTTGAATAATAAAATTGGTTGAATTAGTTTTAAATTAAGTATGTATTTATTACTTATATCATAAGGTCAGGTATTATAAGCCTATCACGGGCACATTATATTTTGAGATATAGTTGTATTCATATCGGAAATGATCCCCAACTTTCCGTTGTAGTCATTTATAAAAGTTATATAGCTGAAATTTGTTAAAGGCTCGCATTTTTCTGCAATAGGCCTGTAATTTAGTCCATAACTTGTAAAAGTTTGTAAACATAACTAGATAATAGAAATTGGCCTGTATCTGAAAAAAATCTGGTGCTTATTGAAATGTACACTTATATTTGAATTTGCTTTATTTTTGTGAAAATACTATTTTACCTATTATTGATAAATGTAGTCCATAATGAACTTTCGTGTACGCTTCTAGAAGTAGTCACTAAGTATCCTCAGAGAAAAATGTAAAACAATAGTATGATTCCCGCTTACAAAATTTAAATAACCTTTTGCCTTCCTTCCTTAAAAGTACTGCAATGATTATGCCATTTTTAAAATAGTCTGACAAAATGTATAAGCATCACAAATTCTATGATATTTTGGTTTTTAAATTTCAAGTATTTACTTGAAATTTAAAAATCTAGATTGCCTAGATTTCTAGGCAATTAAAAAAAACTTCATAACTGTATATTCTAGACTGATTGCCTTTAAAAATTTGGTTGACACCAATATGTCAGACTAGGTATCCAAATAACTAAATATACTAATTATTTTTAATATATATATCTTTATTTAATACATAAAAAATATTTTCCCTCAAACTAGTTATTTTAATTTCACATTGTAATATAAATATTATTAACAAACAATATTTGTAAAAAAATTAGGGACAAAATTTGAAATGTCAAACTCACAAATTCACACAAGTGATAATGATATAAGTAATTTGTTATTTATTTCATTAGTTAATTAAGCAATGAAAATTGTTTATGTCAATTTTGTTGTCTATTTTTATGACTGATGCCATTTTAAAATAGAAAATACTGTAATCTATTGCATGTTGTGTAAGAAACTGATTTTATTGTAGTTAAAAAGAAAATGTTAAATGCATAAAAATAAAACCAACATTAAGACAACATGTCTTTATAATCGAATTTTAATAATAAAAGATCTAGTAATTAATAAAATCAAATTCCTATACTACATACATGCAATAATAATAGACTTAGAAATGCTTATAAATAAAAAATATTTTCATGATAACTAAACTATTATTTTTAAAGTGTGTGTCTCCAATTTGTTGTACCTTACTATTGTAATAGATTTAAATTTTTAGTGGTGGTAGTGAAGCTGTCCTTGTACAAAATGCTGGTAAAATATAAAAGTTGTTTAAAATAGTTTCACAGAATAGATATTTAATCTAGATATCAAACAATATTCCATTTGTCATATTAATAAGCAAAGGCAAAAGCAAATTTTAATAATAAAAAAAAACATTAAATATGACCTACCAATAATGAATATATGTGCTTTTATTTAATGAATTCCTTTAAATAATTTAATGAACATCGGTATAATGTCTCATATTGACCCCTGTTTAAAACAAAAGACAGTGCAATGGAAGTGTATTGCAAGCGTGATGGGTTGTGGGTTCAACTCCCACTTAGGAAAATGAATTATTTTATCATGTAGTATCTCGAAAACAGAACGAAATTTTGTAGTATTAAATTCTCTGTACCTTCTCCTTTTTATCATGATGAAAGAAAAAGTCCTTTTTTTACCGACTGACTGACGGAAGTCAGCACCGTGTCTATAACTGAGTTCACCGTTTTCATTCATAGATACAATATTTGTAAATAAAGAAGGTATCTCAAGATCTATCTCAGACTTGATAGCGATTTATTAATACGGGCCATAGACTGACCAGGCATTGTCATAATTATTTTTTGTATTTAGTGAGTGAGTACTATTCTCTACTGGATAGGATTACATCTGAAAAAGGAATCCCTCCCGAAATCCCGGCCCTCTATTAACCTTGCTAAAAAAGTCCAATTTCTGACATTGCAATATTAGACGAATAAGCAAACATTATCTGATGCTTAACACATTTTTTTCATATAGTATGGGAGACAATTATTGTTGTTTGCAGTAGTAAATTTGTATAAATATTATTTTTTGAATATTCATTACAGTTATATTATTATTCATATCTTAAACACTAAATTATAATATGTACAAAGTTAAATATTTTATACTTAAATAAAAAAAATAAACATTATATAAAGTTAATAACTAAATACACATTACGTAGAATGGAACACTATTGTAACCAAACTCTTGTTTTGGTTCCAGTGCGTACTAAAATTTAAAAGTTAATTTATTGAGAGGAGCATCTGTTTTAGTAAAACATTCTATTAAAGAACAATGCAGATAATAGTTCAATGGTAAGTCTATAAAATCACTAATTATTTGAAGGAATATATATAATTTCGTAAATTAAATCCTTATCCCGCCTTATTTTATTGTGATGAATTTTGATAGCTTATTTGACAACCGTATGTCTATTCTATTCAATAGAGTAATCTATTATATTTTATAACGACGAATGCGTTGATTGATTTGTCCGTTAACGTAATCGGAATTTAGGTTAAAGTTAGGTTTTGTATTTTATATAAAGAAATGTAATACCTATTACGATATACTGCAAGTTTCAATTCATGTGAATCGATTTTTAATTTAAAATATCGATTTTCTTCGTCTTTTGTCGAATTTTATTATTTTACTAAGTTTATTATTTTTATTAAAGATATTGTTACCAACGAGCCACTGCTTAATACTACGGTAAAAAATGTTAGTCACTTTATTATGGTAATTGTTGAGATAATATCCTTAGATTTCCATTGGCTACCCTTCTAATGTATTTCTATATTAAATATTTTATTTCCTCGAACGGTAATAGAACTCACAACCTGTCGCGTTTACAGTCACACTTTGTGCCACTGCCCCTTGAAATAGTTGAACTCAGTTTTTTTCCTCATCCAGTATTTGGTATATATTTTTTATTTCCATTTTTTGTAAGTAAGCTAAATACAATAAATAAAGCAACGGATTTTTTTCTTTCTATACATTTTAAACTTACCACGTACGCATACAACTATGAAAACAAATAAAGCTTTTACGATTAAATTATAGTATGCGTGGCCATATATTTAACAATATTATTAACAATACTATATTACCACACGCCCGCACACTACAATATTATTCACAATAACCCTTCCACTTCCCTTCGTTTTGTCACGGCAATATCGGGATATTGCCGTGACAAAACCAGAATTTCTAGAATTTTATAATAATATTATTATAGAAAATCAAAATATCGAATCGAATCAATAAACAATATCGAAATACCGACATCACAAACACAATATTATTGACAATATTATTGTACGTGTGAAGCTAGCAATACTATTTCTGCATTCTGATGTCTTATCAAGTTATCATGTGTCAGATTCAGATGTTGTTTGTCAATTGTCACACTTCGCATCACTAGAACGGTTTTGTTTTGTATGTATTACAGTAAGAACTAAAGCAAAATAAATGCTACTTTCATATTTGGGAGAAATAGGGTAAGTAAATTTACTATTTCTTAATAATAATATTAATTATGTGAAATATATAAAACTGAATAGCTTACATTGTGTGATTCCACCATCTGAAGATTCAAGTCATACTATTCCAATTTTTTCAGGAACAACAGAAAGTCTGAAAATTATTGCTAATTATGGGTCCACCTAAAAAATTTAAAAAATATGATTCCAAAGGAGGGGCTGACCGATCAGGTATTTATAAAAAAAGTCTTAAATAATACTTTTACTAATTTTAATTACAGACACCCTTACTTTAAAAGGTTACTAAACAATAATTTCCAAGGCTTGGATTTTAATGTAAAAATCTATAGCTCTCGCTCCTACTTCTGTGACATTTAGATTAACTTTAAATCTATTCCTTGTTAGTTCAATGGAAAGTTTGAAATTAGTTTAAAATTATCATTTTCAGGGATATTTGTTATCTTGCTTCTTGCCTTATACTCAATAAGAAAATTTTCAGTGTGTATGATAAAATAAAAATTTCTTCAGAAATTTTGTACAGTTTCTGATGTGTCCATTAAGGTCCAATCAGGAGCTGTATACAAATTTAAACAAGGCCTTTGTAAGAACTTTTTAAAGAACCATCTTTCACAAACTCTATTGATTGTTTTTGTTAGTTGCTTTGTTTCTCTGATCTCTTGCTTCTGTAAGACTAATTGCCACAAATATGATTCCTAGTACTTTGTCATGTCAATGTGAGCATTGACGGCTTTTTAAGAGTATTCTTCTCCCTACTAATAAGTGTTTAGTTATCCTTACTGTCTCAGTCTCAGGTGTAGCAAGTCTTTTTAGTGGCTTTACCACATCTAACCAAATTACTATTATGTGCAAGAGTCATTTGGAATCTATTAAGATATTGTTAAATTGCTGTCTTAGAAATTATCTTTTTCTACTAAGAAATTTAAAATATGAGAGATTGTAGATCTACATTTTGCAATTATAAGTTCTGGGTCTAAGATAAATATTTGGTAAACAAATATGCAATGCCAAAATCTAGGCTTTGTGTACAGAATTTGTCATGTCAATATAGTGTGATCCACAAAAGTTAATATGAATTCTGTGAATGTATTATTGAACTTAATCTCTAACAACATTAAAAATTCAAATGTATGTGTTATCATATTTATGAAATTTAAATAGTTTTTTATAATATACCATGACAAACAAATGCTTTATGGTACAGTTACTATAACAATAATAAAAAAAAAATATTGTAAATTAAAACATAATAACTCTGCTTAATCACATGCATAATGTTTACAGATGTGTTAAACTGAGGCCACAGAACACTGAAGTTTAAAAGAATTGTGTACTTAGACTTTTATTGAGAAAAAACATTAACTTTTTTGAAAATAATGATTCTCTCACTTTTCAATTACTATTTGAAAGGAAATTATTACAATATTTACAGTCTTTGGAACTACATTATCTTTAGTTTCTAAACACTTTAAATATATTTTATAGGCAAGAAAAAGAAAATTGAAGAAGATATTACAATAGATCTTGTAGACGATGATAATGTAGAAAATGCAGGTGTCCCGGGAGCTGCTTTGCAAGATGCTGAAAAAAATGATCAAGTACCAGAAGATGAGTTTGGTGCCAAAGATTACAGGTACTTCATTTTTCTTGATGTGAAACATCTATAGGTACAAGTATAAATCGGATTGTTGGCGCGTGATGAGAGCGTATGGCTTAGTGGTCAGAGCACCTGGTCGTTTTCCATAATACCCTCAAATTTTTAACGAAGTAAAAAGACCTTGTAAATATCATATGATTTTAGGATTCAAATGGAGCTTAAGCCAGATAGTGCAAGTCGACCACTGTGGGTAGCACCCAATGGCCATATATTTTTAGAAGCATTTTCACCAGTTTATAAACATGCTCATGACTTCCTCATAGCTATTGCTGAACCAGTTTCTAGGTAAGCTATTTTTGTTGTTTTTATGAATATTGTAATATTTTGTATGTATTGTATTGTAATAGATAACTGAATACTTTTTAACATGTAAGAGCTAGAGCTCTTACATGTTATGAGTCATGAGAGCTTATAACAACAAAATAAAAAATAACTTAGGAGCAGGAACGAAATAGAAGAAGTGCAGAATACTAATATTTTTCAATAATAATGCTTATAAAGTACATTAAAATAAATAAAACAATACACACACTACCATGCATTTGACAATATTTACACTTTTATGCTTATTAATTGGTATAAACGTTGCCATGGCAACGCCAACGCGTATATACGCGTCAATCGTTTGTCTAGTATATATTATAGTATACTTATTTAGAAAACGTATAAAAATTTGAACGTAGCGGGACTCGAACCCGCGCCTCCTGGAAACCGACCAGGACCAGGAAGGTTATACATTTATACGTTTTCTCTATAAGTATTTTTCTTTCCTAAGTGTGGAATAACACTTTAAAAATGTATAAAAATATTTTATCGTATAAGATATTTTTTATACCCCCCTTTTTTCAGACCACAACATATACATGAATATAAGCTAACAGCCTACAGTTTATACGCAGCGGTGTCGGTGGGTTTGCAAACTAACGACATTGTTGAGTATCTGCAAAGACTAAGCAAGTGTGCTGTACCAGCTGGCATCATAGAATTCATTCAACTTTGTACTTTATCATATGGAAAAGTGAAACTTGTTCTTAAACACAATAGGTGAGAAATTTTATATTTAGTATAATTTCAACAATGTTCATTTAATTGATTTGGTTGGGGCTTTAAATATATAATTTAAGTTAATTTGTGTATAATTTAAGGGACTATTTAATAAGAGTAACTGAGAATTATAGCATTGACTGTCAGACACCGTTCCACTGCACTACAATGGTCTAAACTTCTAAATCATAAAATATTTATGGTTTATTATATTACTTGATATTTAATTAACTCCTCTAGTGCTCATAAACATATTCATTTAGTATTGTATACATTCTCAATCTCAATTCTCATTCTTTCACGATTTTTTTATAATTTTTTTTTAGAAAATAAATCACAAAAATAAGTAAAATAAAAAAAAGTATTAAAAAAATATTACAAATCAAACTTTACATTATAAAATTAACATTGTCTAGGTATTTAGTTGAAAGCAAGCATGTAGATGTACTACAAAAGTTATTGAAAGATCCAGTGATCCAACAATGTAGATTGCGACGAGATGGCGACGAGGAACTGCTTGCCTCCGCTTTACCGAACAAACCAGCAACCACTTCTGCTAAACCTGGTATGTTTCAAGCAATCTGTGATGTAGATCGAAGCCATCATGGTGCTGGAGTACAAGCGTGCAACTGTAAATGCGACGTTTCCGTACGAACGAACGGCGTACGATTCCTTCTTGGGGGATGAAATATCTAATATTTCTTCTCTTGGTGACGTTGAGTTTTGCCACTCAATACATAATGCTTCGAGAATTCGGCGGAAAGTGGGTAAATGAAACGTCTTAATGGCAAGGGAGTGTCTTAACACTTGATTCCTAGGTTCTTTTGCCCTGCTAGACGCAGGATACAACAAAAAGCTAAAAAATATGATGTAGATACATTGCGTAGTGGGACAGTATCTAACTTTGCAATCACCGTGGTTGTGGGTTCGATTTCTTTGGCGTGCAAATAATTTTTATTCTCCTCTCTGAAAGACAAAGTGTGGCATTGAGTTGCCCTACTCAACATTCACACTAGGTTCTCACATTGAACCTATTTACGGGATACGTAAAAAAAATATGTAGATTAGTGTATATAAATAAGTTAAAAATATATATTTGTTATATTTATTTACTATTCACAAACATGACTGAAATCCGGTTGTGGGTTCGATACACACTCGATGAAATGAATTATTTGCATATATTTTTTTATATTTTGTTTGTGTTTCATATATTTTTTTTATTTTTTTCTTAAATTATTAAAAAAAAACTATTACTATGAGGTTTTGCAATTGATGAATTTCAAAATGTCTTTCTTGTTGATATCACAAATATATATATATTTAATTAAAACTATTAATATAATAACTTAATATTGTTTGATATTTATTTTTTAGGTGAAGACAAACCTGCTGCAAATGGGGCGGTTCCGGAAGATATAAGTCAGTTTTACCAACAATTGGATAAAGATGATGATGACGACGAGACTACTGATATTACTGCTAAGAATTCGGCTGTTGCCTTTGAAGTGGACCCTGATAAGATAGAGGTAAAAATACAGAGCTTTGCATTTGTGTGAGTGTTAATATATACGAGTATATGTGAATGTGACGTCGGACGTCAAGTGTGGCGCATCCATTGCTACGTGAAACCGGCTTATACTGTTTTTCGACTATCGGCATTCTTGTACTGATAGTAGCGATATTTAATTCTTAATATTCTATTTTGAGGCCAGTCGTAGCACAGCGGCACAAAATGTGACTGTAAAACCGACTGGTTGCGGGTTCGATCCCCACTCGAGTAGATGAAATATTTATTTAAATTTATATTTCCATTTCTTCGCTCTAGTGTCGAGCTTAAGCGCGGCGTTGAGTTCTGCCACTCAACACGCAATGCCTCCAGAACTCGGCAGAAAGTGGGAAACAGAGTGTCTTAACACAAGGTTCCCTCTGCCTACTCTGCTGTGTGCGGGATACAGCGTGAAGCTGATTTAAATATTCTATTTTTGTGGTCGACTTATTAATAGTGAAAGATAAAGTTGGCAATATTAGTACAGACATAAAAAAATGTATGTGACAAAGCAGTAAAAAGAAACTTAAACCGTGAAAACAACACCGCTCTTGATTATATAACGAATGATTAATTCAATAATTTACTCAAACGACACATCAGACTAGAGTTATGGTGATGAAGGTGCAATATCTGGTGTAGAAGAGTAACTTTATTTTTTTATGTTCGTTTTTTTTATTAATATTTAATAATAAACTTGATTCGTTTTCTATTCATTGACAAATCAAATTTATTAAAAATTTATGCGTCATAGAATTATGTTTCAACTATCTTCATTTCTCCGCTCTGGTAAGCAAAGCGGGGCGTTTAATTTCGTCACTGCTCGACCAGTGGAAATGGAGTGTTTTGACACTACGTTTTTAGTTCCCCTTGACTACCGTGTTAAATGCAATAAAAAGTTAATGGATACTTATAAGACAGTGACAAATACGCATAATTGCTTTCAAATATTATAATTTATTATAATATAAAAAAAAATCTATTTAAACATAATTATTAGGTAATACAAAAACGCTGCATCGAACTGGAATATCCTTTACTGGCGGAGTACGACTTCCGCAACGACACCGTGAACCCCGATATCAATATTGACCTAAAACCGACCGCTGTACTGCGTCCGTACCAGGAGAAGAGTCTTCGTAAAATGTTTGGTAACGGAAGAGCCAGGTAATAATAATAAAATATAATAAAAAACTGAAACGAAACCTTAAAAATTAAAGTTAATCGTTTATTTAAATTTATTTTTGAGGCGGGCGTTAAGTAGTGGCAGAAGCGTGCGACTGTAAATGCGACGGTTGTGGATTCCATTCCGACTTGATGAATGAAATATTTAATATTTAAATTACCTTGCATCTAGGTTTTATCGTTTGTCGGGATAATGGGAGTTTGCATACTAAAAGAATTATAAAAAAAATTGAGATATAAATGTAATATCAAGTGCGAATCAGAATTGCCTATATACTGTAAATTATACTGGAAATTGTCACATTTTGCCTTTCATAATTCTATAGTAACGGAAATGGTAAACAAAATCCTTGCCGCAGGTCGGGCGTGATCGTGCTGCCGTGCGGCGCGGGCAAGTCGCTGGTGGGCGTGACGGCGGTGTGCACGGTGCGCAAGCGCGCGCTCGTGCTCTGCAACTCCGGCGTGTCCGTGGAGCAGTGGAAGCAGCAGTTCAAGTGCTGGTCCACGGCCGACGACAGCATGATATGCCGGTCGGTCCACCCGCCATTTGACACTTTTATTTTAAGAAAATATGTTAATATAAAGCAAACAATTGAAATAAATAAAAAACTATCGTGTCAAATAAACTAAATAAATCTTCGATTCAATACTTACAAAACTAAATTATTCACTTTAACCAAAAGATTCACATCGGAAGCAAAAGACAAGCCGATGGGCGCCGGCATCCTCATCACCACATACTCGATGATCACGCACGGCCAGCGGCGTTCGTGGGAGGCGGAGCAGACCATGAAGTGGCTGCAGGCGCAGGAGTGGGGACTGGTGGTGCTTGATGAGGTGCACACCATACCCGCAAAGATGTTCCGCAGAGTGCTCACCATAGTGCACTCGCACGCAAAGCTTGGTAAGTACATACAGTACAGTCGACGAGTTGTAGCCCTAAAGTTAATCGCCCCGAACTTTTGCGCATTGTTTACGCGGGAAGAAGTGATTAAAAAAAAGATCTTAAAATAAGTATACTTTATTTATTGACTGGATATATTTTGATTAAATTGTGACCTTGTATTTCAATGTATTGCAAATATAATAGATGGCGCTTCAATGCACTGTAATAGACTAATTATACTATAAAAAATACGGAAGTTAATAATTATACAACATTTCAAATATCACTTTTATTTCACGTTCTACACCTTCCGCTCAATTTTCGATACATAGTAATTTGATTTATGGAACTGAACGCCGCGCTTTGCCTTGTTACCAAAGCTAGGATATGTAAATAACTCATACCTTTTGAATCGAATCTACAATCTTTGCGTTTACAGTCGAAAGCAAAGTTGCTGCACCACAATGGCCTCTTGAATGTCTATACATTTGAACCTAGGTCTGACAGCGACCCTCCTCCGCGAGGACGACAAGATCGCGGACCTCAACTTCCTGATCGGGCCCAAGCTGTACGAGGCCAACTGGCTGGAGCTGCAGGCGCACGGCTACATCGCGCGCGTGCAGTGCGCCGAGGTGTGGTGCCCCATGACGCCCGAGTTCTACAGGGAGTACCTCGTCGAGAAGTACGTATGGCGGCGCCTTGTTGTTCTATCTGAGTTCCTCTTTCACGCACAAACTACTGAACGGACGTTTTGTATTTTACCATGACCATGAACTACTTAGTTGACAAATAATAAATAAAGTATATGACCAGATGGATGAATGCATGACCATACATATAATAATTAAATATTAACATTATTATTTCTTACATATTCCTTATTACCGTACATTTGATTAATGAGCTAACCTATGGCCGCTCAGGAACAGACAGAGAGAAGAACAGGAGAACATTCAGGCATATATTTGACATTAGCGGTTAATCAAACATTCTCCCAATATAATATTTAAGCTCCAACCAATCCATTAAACCAATATTTATATTTCAGAATCAACAAGAAAATGCTCCTATACGTAATGAATCCATCAAAGTTCCGCGCGTGCCAGTTCCTAGTTCGATACCACGAGCGTCGCGGCGACAAAACTATAGTGTTTTCTGATAACGTATACGCCCTACGACATTACGCCGTTAAAATGAACAAGCCATACATTTACGGACCTACGTCGCAGAACGAAAGGATACAGATATTGCAAAATTTTAAATTTAACCCCAAAGTTAATACGATATTCGTCAGTAAAGTCGCCGATACAAGTTTCGATTTGCCTGAAGCTAATGTGTTGATTCAGATTTCTTCGCACGGCGGGTCGAGGCGGCAAGAGGCGCAACGACTGGGTATGTGTAATATAATTTATTTACTATTACATCCATTACATCATATTTTATATGAAATATTTACTATTGGTTATTTTTTATGATTCAATTATAATCATTTCACTGTTAACATATACAATATTGTTTTTTAATTTCACGCTGTATCCAATATATAAAGATAAGATATACAGAGAGAAACTAGTCTTAAGACACTCTTTTCTTCATTTTCTTACCAACTTCCGAGACACTGTTTGTTGAATGGTGGACCTCAACGCCGCGTTATCATATCTTACCAGAAGAGTTGAAGTTGAACCCTCCAGTCGAAATTGAACCTACTATTATCCAACATTATTTTAACCAAACTATTCATAATTTATCATTATTTGTTTTCTTCACAAGGTCGAATTTTAAGAGCGAAAAAAGGTGCATTGGCTGAGGAGTACAACGCTTTCTTTTATACACTCGTTTCTCAAGACACATTGGAAATGGCCTACAGCCGGAAGAGACAACGGTTTCTTGTTAACCAAGGTTATAGTTATAAGGTAAATAATGATTTTAAATATCGTCGTTGTAAAAATTTTAATGGGGCATACTTTCGACCCACTTTTCCAGATATTACATATTGAGTAGTGAAATTTATTGTTATGCATAAAGCAAAATCCAATTCCCCCTCGGGCGTATAAATTATTTTCAAACATAAAGTTAAAAATAATTTATCAACTGAGTGAGAATTGAACACCCAACCGTCGTGATTACAGTCAGACGTTGCTGCGCCGCGACAACCTCTTTAATGCCTATAATTTATACTAATTCGTTGTATTTAAATACTTTATAGGTTATTACAGAACTTAAGGGGATGGACCAGGAGCCAGATCTCTTATATGGCACCAGAGAAGAACAGGGAATGCTTTTACAGAGTGTAAGTTTTGATATCGGCATAATTATACTTTAAATTAGTAAATATATTTTTTAATTCGTATACTAAAGATGTCGGTCGGTTAATACAAAAGTGAAGTCCATCGCTTCCATCACTTAGAATATTTTATCATCATTAGTAGTGAGTAGTGATCTAAAGTATTTCTATATAAAAGTAATAATTTCAAAGATTACATTAATACGAATAATTGAAATATCAAGTTTACAAATTATATTGGTCTTTTTTTCTTTAACAAGTTTTTAAAATATAAAAAATAAACTGTCGAATATTTTTTAATAAAAAAATCAACAAAAACATAAAAATTGTTATTAAAATACGAGCGGCGTCTAATATATTCTCGGTATCGGCATGAAAAAACACAAATTAACCCAAAAATATTTTTATTTTTCTATATAAACCTGTCGTTTTCCAGTAAAAAAATACTTTCCTCCTTGCCTGAAAAATACATATTAATAGCCGCTTTCAGCACTTCACATTCAAAAAATTGTTTCGTACTTCTATTTTACAGTTCTTTTTTCAAATTTAAGTACAAACAATAATTAATTAGTACCAAATCTGGAGATTATAGGGTGGATGGTTCATCTTTTCAAAGCTACAATCACGAATAGCATCCTTGAAAACACTCGCCATGTGAACAACACACCGGCGGCCAATTTATCCCATCTTTTCTCTTTAATTTCTTCGCTTAAATTACGCACGGAAACGGAAAAGCGGTCCACCGCTTATGGGATTGCCGCCAGATTCCAATCTGGCGGCAATCCGATCGAAGCGGAAAGGAAATCGTTGGGCTCTCTTGATGTGCTTATACTTACTGACTCTTTTTAACTATATCTTGAGCACTAGAAATATGCCACATCGGTGGCGTATAGATAATATTATTAACGAAATAGTTAGTCTAAATACAAATGTACTGAGTAAATCGTATCGATAACTTGAATACATTAAACGTCCCTTGTAGTATGCAGCTGAAAAAAAAAAACATAATGAACTTAAGAATATAATGTATTAAACAGGTGCTGGCGGCGTCCGAGACGGACTGTGAGGAGGAGCGCGAGGGCGCGCCGGGCGGCAGCGGCGCGCGCCGCGCCGGCTCCTCGCTGGCGTCGCTGGCGGGCGCCGACGACGCGCTCTACCTGGAGCACCGCCGCAACGCGCACCAAAACAAACACCCGCTCTTCAAGAAGTTCAGATATTGAATATCCAAATATTTCAAGTATGTATATTATTCCGTTGGGTTATGGGTTCCGCCACTCAACGCACTATGAGCAGTGCGTGGAGAATGGCAAGTCTTGACACTAGTGTAGCTCTACCTATCCTGCTATGTGCGGGATGCAGCGTGAAATAAATAAAAAAGAATTAGTAGTTATAAACATTATTTTACGCTAATTATTTTATTTATTTTGCATTTGCTTATTAACTATGTACATAATATAAAATTCAAGAGCTTTAATCCATCGCAAAAATAATCTAATTAAAAATATTTTGGACAAACAAAAATCTGAAATATCAATTAAACCCAAACTAACTGAAACGCAATAAATAAAACATCTCTGATATATACTATATGTAAATTAATAAAACAGTTATTTTGCAATTTTTTTTCAGCTATCAACTGTAAAGACATAACATGATATTATGATAGAAAAATTATAAGTATATAAAAGAATAATTATATAAGTGACTTCATCAAGAATATCAATAAAAAATATTTAAAACTGATAGTGATTTATTTTATTTATTTTAATAAATATATAAACGCAAATAATATTGTTTTATTTCTTAATACTCTACTTTGATTAGTTCGATAGAAATAATTAAAAAAAAATATGATTCACACAATTCACTTTGTTGCAGCAAAACAGAAAACGACGATGGCGTACCAGAATGGGCTCTAGTAGAGTTACAAGGTCTAATACAAATGAAAAAGGAAAAGCAAAGTGGTCCAACAGTCGTTGGAGATCTTCACTATTTTAATAGAAACAAACACCCTGTACTTGTACTAGGTCACCACGTACTAAACGGAAAAGAAGTAAAACTAGAACAACCAATGGCGGTCATGGAGAAGATCACGGACGGCGACAATATTACGTATAAAGTAAAAGCTTTAGTTAAAAAGAAACTTCTATTTAAGTCGAGACCCAAACCTATTATATCTAACGTAAACGAAAGAGTATGAATAAAATGTTTTTGTAATTGAATTGTTTCTTTTTAAACTTATCTTGTGTCTATATACTTTTACATGATTCTTAGTAATGCTGCGATACATACTTTTTATATTCATGAAATTTTGTGAAATATTTTCACAAATTTTCATGAATATACCCGAGTACCGAGACTTAGTAGCAGACGTCACTCTACTTGTTTTTGTGTTCAACGAATAATAAAATGAACCAGTCCGATAAATAATAATATAAGGCTTAAAATAACTAATAGAATATGAATCTATGATTTTAAAATTTTGTCTGTCTATTTATACACGCACATTTGCTGAACTACTGGACCTATTTGAATGTTTTTTTTGTTGTGTTGCTATTAGCTCTAGCTATATTTGATTTCAGGCTATATTTTTCATTTGAGGGCAGGATCAAGGCTATATTAGATTTTGAAGACTTTCACAACTGATACAAAACCGTAGTGGTTCAGCTAAACTTTAAGTTATATTTAAACGCGTCCATAACAACAGTTGTTAAGTGTGATGAGCATTTTCCATTGAGAAAAAAATAAGCTTTGATTTGATATATAATTCATTAAAAAACACATGAGTGCAAATATTTGTACTCATGTTAATATTTATATTATATGGTGGTAATATTTACCATTAAGTAAGTGACCTCTTTAAACCAGGCAATCCTGGGCTTGCGGCAGACTGAGAGCTGGCAAACATTGTTTTTCCAATTCCTTGTGTGATTTTCTTTCAAATGATGTGGGATTCACATACAAAACATATGAGTGCAATTTTCTCCAAAAACGCATTACGAAAAAAAAATATTAAAGTGATTGCGGCAGAATTCTTTTAGGCAACCCTAGTGTAATCTATTCTACTATCATGTATCATTCTTAAATATAAATTTCGTTCGTTTCGTATCATGTATCATTCTTAAATATAAATTTCGTTAAAAAAACAGATCCCTACAGATTTAAGCAATGGAATCATAGGCCAAATCTCTTTAATAAAAAATCACAGGCACACAGACACACATTACACGTTAAGCAAATAAAAACAATACCTTGAGGTATTCTCGCAAACATTCTTGCGGCACCTGAGGGCCTTAGTACTTGAGTATTAGTCCTGTTTTAATTTGAGTGCGAAACCAAAATTTCCATCATCATCTATTTGTAAGAAACAATGTTCTATATGCTCCCATAAGGCTAGATCTATAATGTTATAAATAACATTTTATGTTAAAAAAACATTTTTTACAAGTTCATTACTTTATTAGTAACTAGATATTTATACTTTTAACTGGACTATGCATATTTGTGCATTGTGTAATTTTAATATAAATTAAGACAACAATATATTATCTTTTCCTTAAACATTGTTTGAAGTAATATTTGTAGTAAGGATAACAAAATTTATTTTCATTTCATAGGCTAGCTTTTATCATTTTTGAGACGATAGGAATAAGAGCATACTACTTAATTCTGATCTTTTTTTTGAACGGAAGTTATTTCAAATATTCATTAAAGAGCCTTATAACATTTAATTGATACACTACTACTACAAGATACAGATTTAAAGTTAATACTTTTATTTTTAACGTTTTTAAAGTTAGAAAAATATTTTCAACGTAGCGGAATTTGAACCCGCGCCTTTTGGAAACCGCTAAAACGTTTTCCACTGAGTCAACCTTCTTATCAGGGGTTCAAATACTGTAACGTACAAATATACTTTTTACGATTATAAAAAATATTTTTATATTTTTATTTTACCCTTCGCCAATGTAAAATAGACAAATAAGTGATAAAATTTACTTATCTTTATTTTTAGACAAACGGGAAAAGGGATACTTTGAAATACTAGTCTAAATTTAATAATATTTTTTTTAAATAAACAATCAATTGAAAGTTGCAACTTGAGATAAAATTTTAACGTTTTCAAACTTTGTAACCTTATCAAAAATTATCTATTATTAGGCATATACTTATCAGAATACAAAAAACCAGCAAATGCCTCCTATGCCCAATAAATATTGCCCAAGCGTGATATTTAGAGAAAAATCTTTTTATGGTTTATATCACAAAAATTGTAAAACTTCGAACCATGCAATATGTAAATAAAAATAGTTAGTAATGGCCACCTCTATCTGCTGCGTCAGTTTGCCTTTAATTATCCTTTATATTATAGTTTCAGTTTCGTCTGAAAACAATGTTTCGGTCGGACAATAGAAAATTCATTGAATAATTTTCACTCAATAAATCGTTATTTAAATCTGTTAGTATGTTATTTGGTTTTGCTCGCAAAAAAACATATTTAATAAAAAAATGTTTAGTTATTTCATATCCTTTCTTCTAAGGAGTTAGGTACGCACTCACGACAAATGCGTTTTCACGCGTAAATCCCGAACTCCAGGATAAAAAGTAGCCTATACCTTTCTCCAAAATCTCACTTATCCTTAAATTAAAGCCCAATAAAGATCGGCCCTGACACCTGAAAAGGTCCGACAATATTCACGCCTAGCTGCTAAAAACCATATAAAAATCTTCGACGTGTAAGTAAATAATACAATGCCTAAATACTTACTATTTCAAAAGGCCACTCTGGTAAGTTGTGTTATAACCTATAATTAAAAATTATGTTTAATTCATTACCAATTAAAAATTAAAGATAATCAAAATAAAACCAGTAAATACTATGAAAGGCACTTTATTTTTCTCAATAAACAGAAAATAAGTTATTGCTATACTTATGGGTATAACTTATATTAACTAAACACTAAATAAAATCTAAATTTAACTTGAACAGGAAAAAGAACCTGTTTGGTGTTAGACACAAAATTACATGTGAAAGGAATGGATTGCACGTGTGCGAAGTGTAAACAAATAATGTAAATAAACTAATCCATCATTGCATCCAAACTTTAGAACTTTAAAAATCGGTTTTGAACTTTGGTGGACGACATAAATTATATGATAAACTCAAACCTCTAAAACAACAATATAAACAATTTAAAACTACAACATAACTCCATAGTCTCTCTACTTAAGTCTAACAAAGAATTTTTCTAATCAAAACTGCTTCAAACATTCGAATTTAATCACCTGTAAATTATAAATCATAATATAGCAGTCTTTCAAATGTAAAACGAACATGTCAAATTATCTTAAACATTAAAGAAATCACTTGATGTTTACAATATAAAAACAATTATGCATGAATGTAAATATCAGAATAAAAAACATATATGTATTTCATTTTTTTTTATTTTCATTGCTTATCATTTGAAATATACATTTGTACATTTCTTTGCATAATTCAAAAAAATAAGAAAACGTTTCCTTAGAATAGATACAGTTGTTGAGATAGCAAGAAAGGAAAACGAAAATATATATATATATATAAATATATATATATATATATATATATATATATATACATAAAGAAATATAAAATAGTGATTTATAATGACAATGATAGATAAATCTTTGTCTTTTTCCATATATAAAATTAATTTTAAAATGACAAAATAAATTGAAATGAAATGTTTAAGAATTCGAAATGCATGTAACGTTTAAACAAAGTTATATGATAACTCGTTGCGTCCACCCTCGCCGTACACTACATATATATGTGACCTAGATAACGGCGACACACCGCATACCACATATACCCTAAGCCCCGCCTTACATTAAAACACTTAAATAACTTGTAAATTCATTAGTCAATATCTAACATTCAATATTGCAATCTGCCATATAATTTCATTATTTACAATATGTTATATTAACAACTAAAAACATTTACCAAAACGTACACTTTCGTTTAGATGAGTGTTAAATGGTAGAAAAAGAGATTATAAGAAAATAGGAGATACAAATAATGATTATTTTATTTAACGGTGGCCTCAGGCGGCGTCGAGGGTGGCCCTCAGGAGCTCCTGTCCCTCCACGGAGGTCCAGTACTTCACGAGCAGGTCACGCTCCGCCTCCAGGCACGACAGGAATGTTAGTTCAGCTTGACCGTTCTGTTTTAAGCTGAGTAGCTTCTTTTTTAGTAGTATTATCTGAAAATATAACAATTTATTTTATAATATAACATTATAATGGTGGTGGCGCAGTGAGACAGATTCTGACTGTATTTATAATGTCGTAGGTTCCATTCTCACAGGGGTTAATGCATTTTTTTATTTCCTAAAAGTAAAGTAAAGTCCTTTTTTTATCTCCTTTAGTAAAAGAATAAAACGTGACCTTAAGTTCTGTCACTTTAAAACGCAATGTCTCGAAAATTAGGTGGTGCGTGGGGAAGAGAGTGTCGTAACACTAGGTTTCCTGTCTACTCTGCTCAAAATGAACACAGTATTTATATACTGTAGGCAGGTAAGGCATGTAATTTTCTATGTATAACAAAACAAAAATAATATATTTTAATAAATAATAAAATATTAAATTAAATTAAATTAAAATTAAATTAGCTTCACGCTATATCCCGCACACAGCAGGGTAGGCAGAGGGAACCTAGTGTTAAGACACTCCGTTCCCCACTTTCTGCCGCATTCTGGAGGCATTGCGTGTTGAGTGGCAGAACTCAACGCCGCGCTTAACCTCGACACCAGAGCGAAGAAATGGAAATATAAATTTAAGTAAATATTTCATCTCCTCGAGTGGGGATCGAACCCACAACCAGCCAGTTTTGCAGTCACACCTCGTGCCACTGCGCCACGACCGGCCTCAATAATAAAATATTCAAGTATAAATTTCTCTATCCATTACTGTTTTGTGTAATCTTATCTAAATAGGTTACGACCCATTAAGAGGCATCTTCAAATGATCATTGAACACTAATGTGTACGTTTTATCTACAAATGGATACATTTCGTGTAACATTTATCATTGTTCTGTTTACTCAAGTTAATTCAAACTTAGAAAATGAAGAACCCGTTCTTTACTATTATGGTCTTGTAAGTATATTTATAGTTGCGATATATAAAATAAGGTTTTTAGTATTATTATAAATAATGCTTATATTGGAATAACATAATAAGTTGAATAATTCACAAAGTATCACACATGTACCAAATAGATTGCTTTGTACTAAAAAAACAATGGAATTTTATTAAATTTGAAGTGAAAAATAAACGAATGCAATAATCAAAAATAAATATTGTTTTCATATTTAAAGCCAAGAGCATTGTAAAAATCTAACTTAAAATCTAAAAATGTTTCTATTACTCCATTGTATGGTATAAATACCATAAATCGTTTTTAACATTTTTTGTAATCATTTTAAATACTTGACATGTAAAAACTCACTAATTTGAGTGCGTCTCCACTTTGAGAACAAGTTGGTTTTAAGTACTATGAAAATAAAGTAATATAATAAATTATTGAGCACAGGTACTGCGAATATTTTACATTAAAATTTGGCCAGATTATATCCTCGAGTTTTATTTAATATAGGTCAACCTGTTGATAAGAGAGTACTGTTTCCAGATATTTTAATAGAATTTTTGTGATTGCGTTGTTACTTTTCTTGTTTTGTTAAGTGCAAAGTCGTTTTCCGATTATTTTGTTTATGTTATATTGGATTTTTCATATTTTAAAACATTAATCTATGTTACCTGGATAAAATTAAATAGGAACTAAAAAGTTATATAAAAGTTTTAGAAACAGTATTTTTTTGCTTACATTTTGTCTCGTACTTAAATTAATACACTATAAAATGAACTACATCTGAATGGATTAAGTGATGTAGGTTGAGAGGCGGCGGTAGAGTTCAGCGGAGTGTCGCTAAAATGCCACAAATAAGTGTTCAAAAGCTTAAGAAAAAAAATCTTTGATGAAGAAGGAACGAATTAACGAATGACATAATGGCGCTGCATGATATGGACAAGGCCAGAATAAAGATGTTGTATACAGAGTGTTTTTGTCAGCACCACTTTAAATGAAACCGCAGTTTTAAGTACTCTACAAAAGCTTAATACATTTTTTTTTAATTAGTGCCCTTGCGCCACGACTGGCCAAGGTAATTCTTTAAGTATATACATACATATTTTACCCTATACTCATATGCTGTTCGCGTTCTTGTTGCGTAAAAGGAGCGCTGACGCTTCCACACTGTATATATATCCTCAATATTTATAAAGATACCACTAAAATAAAAATTAATAATATATCTGGAAGGATGGCACATGCAGTTGTGACGTAACGGGTCTGACTGGCTAAATGCAAACGTAATTCAACGCAGGAAGAAAGCGAGCGCAGCCTGCCCGCGTGCGGCGCGCGCCAGGCCTGCTCCGCGCTGCTGCGGCGCTACTGGCGCGCGCCCGCGCTTGTGCGCCTGTGCCGCTGCGGGCGGCGGCGGCGCTGCGACGCGCGCGCCCCGCCCGACCGCCGCGTGGAGCTCAACAACCGAGCCTACATGCAAGTACGTAGATTATAGGACAGAACAGTTTGACTCTACTTTGTATAACTTATTTAAATTGACAGATATTTTTTCACTGTCAATATTTTTAAATTTGCGTCTTTGAGTCAATTTCAATCAAAGTCTGTCAACTGAAATCAAAGTCTGTAAATCTTTTTTAATTAGCGTATTTTAGTTTGTCTTGAATTATATGATTTTAGTAAATGTATTTAAAATTACTTATGATCACTCATAAATATTACATAAATCATATTATTTATGTAAAAAGATTACTTTTACATCAAAAAAAATAAATAAAAAGATAGCGTCCTATTTACGTTTTATCTACAGTAGTTATTTTAACCCTTACCACAATTTGGTTTACAGTTTTGTGAACCTGTAACTGAATGGCCAGAGTGTTCAATCAACGAAGCACCACTCAGCATCGAGACAACATACGAAAGAATGGATCCTGACGAGTTGGAGGAAATGCATCATCAGGGAAAACATTTATATCCTCCTAATATAACTATAGCTTGTCGTTGTAAAGAGCCAAACTACTGGAAGCTAAATACTGAGGGGGTGATCCAGCGCGTTTACAAATGTACGTCGCCGCCGCCGTGCAGGACAGGGGAGCATTGTGGCCACGTGGACGGGGAGTTGCTAGCGTTGCGTCAAAACTGTCTGTGCCCGCGCCGCCATGTGTGCACGCACAGCGGGGGCGTGCCGCGCGTGTTCATCGACGAACTACTGTACCGCGGCAGTGGCTGGAGGGCGTACTGCCAACCACTGGACGACCACTACGACGACGATTATTAACACCTAAACGCAAAACTCTTACAATGGTACTTTTTATACTTAAACATATAATATTATCCTCTTTGATAATAAAAGTTAATATAAAAACCGCCGCCGCCGCAGTAGTAACAATGTTCAGCACAAGAAGCGGCTTAAGAAGAACAAGAAGAAGACTAGTAGTGGCATAACTCAAACGTTAAAACCACGTACCGTGTTGCCACTTGGACAAAGATTGCCAAAAACTTTTTTAAGGTGAACAAAAACGCTTCTTTGGATTTGTATTGCAATTATTATTATGGATAATATTGTAAGTAAAAAATACATGATGTAAAATACATTTTTTACAATTACTATTTAAGTCACTGTATAGCACAATTTAGGATGCTATATGATGCAAGTTGAAAAATATCATTAATTTTTCAATTTTGTTCAAGATTTAAAGAATGGTTTTATGACCACTCTTGTAGGTATAGTTTTTTGTATACTCTAATTTTTTTTGGATGTAAGACCCAGCGTTGCCAGATCTGATTTTGGCGGCACGTCCCGATTTTTAGACCAAAAATTAAATGTCCCGATCGGGACAGGCATAATTCTAATAAGTATTTTTCTTTCCTAAGTGTGGAATGTGGAAGTTTAAAATTGTTAAAAATATTTTATATTGATATGTGTCACCACTGAAAGCTTTATTTAAAACTCAAATAAATCGATAGTTAAATCTTCATTACTTAATTTTTTTTGTTCCGCTTTTACCGAAAAAATCCCGCCTACCAGCGTTAAAATTTTACTTAAAATTTTAGCGCTGGTAAGAACCTAAATGATGTAGAGAAAATCGTGCAGTAAGTTAAAATAATGATTTAATTTTACAATTTTGTGTAACATTTTTAAAATAATTATTTAATCTTATGTGAGTAGTAAGTACAAAGTAAAAGTGAATACTCACATGTGGCGGCTGTGAAGCGATGTCCTTGGCTATATTGAGGACTTGGTCGTCGAAGCGGTCGGGCCACAGCACGCGGCTCACGAGGCCGCCGCTCAGCGCCTCCGCCGCGGACAGCCGTCGACCAAACACAACTAGATCATTCACCTGAAATACATTTTGTATATTACTAAAAGGCCGTTGCGACGCAGGGGCACAAATGTGACTATAAACTCGACGTTGGTGGGTTCGAATCCCACTAGGGGCGTTGTCCCAAATGAATTGTTTAATATTTTCAACTCCTCGCTCTGATAACAAGGTAAAGCGCATCGTTGAGTTTCGCCACTCAACACGCAATGCTTCCAAAATTTGGCGGAAAGTGGAGAATGGAGTGTATTAATACTATACGTTTTATTTAATATCTAAGAGGGTTGCTATATGCGGAATATAATGAGAAGCTTGAAAGTTAGCTACTTCTTAAAGTTAAGAATTTTTATTTTGTGTGAAGAATTCTCTTTTATATTCATTTCTCTCATCTGCCCCCATTATTCTAATTATTTTTTCTTTGTGGTTATCTCTTATAAGTAAATAATTGAAAACACTATTTTGAAAATATTATTATTACCTCAAACAAGTCTAGTATCAATATTATTTTATAAGGTGTTGTTTAAAATTTTATAGTTGACTGTAGTTTCAGTAGTTGTTGGTATATAAATGTTTTTCAAAAAAATCGTCATCTCTCAAAGTATGTTCAGGTAGGAAAATAAAAATTATGTTTTTAATACAAGTATTTTTTTGAGAGATGAGAAATATCCTTTATAATTTTTATTTGTGGTTGTACCCTAATATTGCAATACGACATATGCATTGGTGTATGCATGACATGATGTCGCTTCTTTTATTTAGTTAAACACTCATATTTTATATATAACAAGTAACATTTATATATTGATATCAAGCTTTCAGAAAGACAATAAATAAAACGGACAAACTAAAAATGTTTAAATGACCAATATCTTGGGTGTTAAAACTTTTAATTTTTGTTGTGGCTTTCGACACTATCGAAAAAATAAGCCAACTGGTAACTTTCCCATTTAAATAACTCTTCATTATTTGGAATTTTATAATACAAAAAAAACTAAATAGTATACCAAAGCTTGAGGCAGCGTGCACCGCGCAGTGAGTGCGGCGGCGCCGGGCAGCGGCGGCGCGGCGGCCGCGGCCAGGCAGAACGTGGCGCCCTCGCACGCCAGCGCCACGTCGCTCAGCGCCACCAGCGCCAGCGCCACGCCCGCGCACGCGCCCCACGCGCCCGCGCACACCAGCTTCGTGTGCCGGACTATGGCGCTTAGTAACAATCTGGAACACGTGGACAAAGATTGTTAGATAACGCACATGGCAGGCTACGCAGGAGCCGCGTAACGGAACGCATAAATTTCGAGACATTGCATGTGTCTGATGGCAATCAAATTAAAATAACTCGCCTCCCCCAAGTGGGAATCAAACCTCGAATAAGACCTCATTCACGCAATTCATGCCCATAAATCCTTACAAATTTGTTGCTTTGAAAACTTATAAAATAAACTTTCTACATTAGTTATGTTAGTATTTTTTTCATTTTTGTGAGTGGTAATTAATTTCAATTTGGATGGATCCCTTTGATAAAAGCCATCATATTTCGAGCTTTAAGGCCTATTATTGCATCTTGTTTCATCAGAACCTAGTTTATTATATACAATTGAATTAGATTACATACAACATTATAGCTATTAAATTGAAGAAGGAATAAAAATATTTACCTGACTGATTCAGCAAGTTCATGAGCATGATTGGTCCTTATTTCCTTGTTTTCATCTAACAATAAACTTAGGTCCAGACTTGAACATAATGTTCCACATTGTGATGTAAAAAGTGTTATTGATATGTCATGAAGAAGGAATAAAAATATTTACCTGACTGATTCAGCAAGTTCATGAGCATGATTGGTCCTTATTTCCTTGTTTTCATCTAACAATAAACTTAGGTCCAGACTTGAACATAATGTTCCACATTGTGATGTAAAAAGTGTTATTGATATGTCATGTCTGCCATCTATATAATTAAGGGCTTCTTCTAATTCCTTTAAAACCTTAAAAATAAATTAATTTTCATTAAACATAACATAAACAATTTAAATATATAGATTAAAGAAGCAATTGGTGAAGTTAAATACCTTACCTCTACACATATTTTCAAGCCTGTTTTTTGAATGTGTATTATAGCTAATTTTTTATCAATATTGACTGATATAAACCTAAATTTATCAACTTTTAGGGATGCAGAATCAGTTTCATCTGTCTTCGGAAGTTTCTTTTGTTTTGCTGGTTTCTCAGGTTTATATATTTCTCGTTTTCTTTTATTTAATGCAAGAGATAATTTTAAATTTAATTTCTCCTTTATAGACAAACAATCATCTTTATTTATAATATCACTATTAGAAGTATTTGCTTGTTCATTCTTAAATACCTCTTTTGCAGAGTGTTCACTAATCTCGCCTTTGGCAGCTGATTTAGAATCATTTTGATTATGTGAAGAATGAGGCTGGTTAGATGCTTTGTTTACATTTTGCATGGGGCCTGATTCTACATCACTTAGACGTCTAGGGCTCATACAGCTACTTGAATATGAACTTGATGAGTGTCGTCTATAAATAATAGAATCATCAGCACTGTGAGTTTCAAAATCTTCACAAACAGATGGAGATTTCACAGAACTGCTTAGAGATGTTCTCTGCTTACCAATAAGGATTCGTTTAGCTTCTCCATCTTCATATTTCGAAGACTCCTTCTTTCTTTCTCTAAACTTCATTTCTTTCCCCTCAGGAGTAGAGCTTTGTAATTTTTTTATAAATTCAGCTTTGGTTTTTATGTTTTTTTTACCCTTTTGGGCTTCAGGAGTGAGTTGATATATCATATTTACTGCACCTTCATCCATTAAAAGTTTATCAACTTCTGTTAATCTTTTATTTTGTTTATTATGTTTAGGAGTAGGCTTCTTCCATTGTAATTTTGACAGTGGAGATTTAGATTTTGATCTTTGTGTTATCTGTTCAAGTTTAATCTTTTTTGATGGTGTTTGTTCTTTGCCAAGTGAAGAATCTTTTATTTTATTTGTTGTTTTACCTTTTGTAAATGTATCTGGGTTATCAGGATCGAATATTACCTTCTTTTTAATAACTCTGCTCAATCGACGTGGTGCACCTTCATCTCCACTTTTGCTTGCTTTCTGAGACTGTTCTTCACCTATTGTAGAATCCACAGATGTACATTCTCCCTCTTCTACATTTAATGAATTTTCTTGATCATCTTTAGAATGTCCAGAATGTTTTGTTTCCGGCGCATCAATATTTTCATTACATGTATTGTCAGCAGGTTCATCATCCTCCCAATCCATGACAAGTTTATTCACTATGCTATCTGACCGTTGCCTTTGTTGCTGAGCATCACCAACAGGCTCTTGAGTACTATCACAAACAGTTTCTAGTGTATTATCCAAAGCACATTCTTCATTATTTTCAGAAACATTATCTTGCTTTTTGGCATCTAGCTTGCCGTCAGAAGCACTATTAGATAAATCTGCATTTAATCTTTTTTCCTTCTTTTTTCCTTTAGATGTATGTGGCTTTTTTTTGTACTTCAACCTCGACAATTGCTGTAAGGCCATTTCAGCCTCTGATAACTTAATCTGTTTGACTTCAGATATTACAACTTCTTGTTCTACTACATGCTCATTGTCATCATTACCTTCTAATATATCTAACAATTCTTCGTTATTAAAAACTTCATGCTTATCAGTACTATTATTGTTCTCTGAAACATCTGATGCACGAAGTACATCACTTAGTTCAATATTTGGTCCTAGCTCACTCAAAATAATATTAGAGTCATTTATTTCCTCTTCAATTACTACATTATCATCATATGCATCAATTTCACTTTTCTCTATTAATATTTCAGTTCTAAATGTGACTTGTTCAATGGAAATTGCAGATTCCATATTCTCAACGTGGTCAATTTCAATAGCTTCTGTAATAACTTCATGCTTACTACAAATTTCTTTCTCAGTATCTATTGCATTATTAGAATTTTCAACACACTCACTAGCATTAATCTCTTGTTTTGTGTCATTTTTGCTTTCTTCTATTGTGTTTCCAACATTTGTCACTTCAGAATCCAAAGCAATAGCAGGTTCTTGATCTTTTACCAGTTCTTGATCGTCTACATTTTCAAGATTTTCGTGGGATTTGTCATTGATTTCAGGAGCACTGCTTATATTTTTACAATTTTCATTTTCAGAGGCCGCATCAATAACTTCAGATTGCTTACTACTTGTATTTTTGTCACATTCGACACCATTCGATTTGTGACACTCAGAGGATTCTATACGATCTTGAATTATGTCTTCTATAACATTCGATTTTACATTTTCAATATTTATATTGAGGACGTGATGTTCCTCAAGTGCTTCCATCATATATATTACGAAATAACTTTGCCTACACTTAGTTTTAATATAACCTAATGTTGATAAATAAATCAAATAAACGCAATTACACTTGACACTCGTCTTTTTACATAATTATTAAGCACATAGCAAAAATCTTGTAAAAAAATTATAAATTTTATACACTTAAGCGGTTTAAATATTTTAATTATAAGGTTAATTTTAGACTATAATCTTCTTTTCTATTTATCAAGCGTCGGTCCATTTAATTTCCAAGCGAGCTAAAGGGGTCGCCATATATACGTGGAAATAATGCACTAATAAAGATTAACTATTCAAGCAATGTTATAAATGTTGCCCATATTGTTAACTATGTTATAAGTATAAAACTTATTTTTACTATAATTTATACTGTTATTTTCAATCTATAAATTAGGGAATATTTAATAAATTGTAGGTACATAGACATTGAGGATTTTTTAAATAGTAATTTACTATGTACATGAAAAAGGCAACATTATTTGTTTTAAGCGTCATTAACGTCATTAAATATATTTGCACAGAATATATATATTACGAAAATCATTCACCGCATTTACGTAATCTCATAATATTTAATAATTCATCGCAAAATCAAGCCATTAAATAAATATATATATATATATATATATATATATATATATATATATGGGTATAGTGTAAATTACACTTTACCCATTACACTGTGTAATGTATAATAGTAACACTAACAAACTTTCAGTCTATCGGCTATCAATTTATATGTTCTGTGTCTATCACCTTAATTAACGTTGACATTTATAACCAGAGTAACTCAAAAAATTACCCAAATGTTTGTAGTCGTAATTTTCACAAACTGTTTATTGTACAGACCTAAAGTCGGGCTAAGAACTGAAAATTGAATCAAATTAATAAGAATAAGCCAATAAAAATAGCCATTCTTTATTACTAAATTACATTATTGGTCACATTATATCACAAGAGTACAATTTCTATTAAATATGAATATTCTTCCAAAGAAACGGTAAGTTATTCGAAATTTACTTTATTTTGTGTTTAGTATTCAATAATAAATAATGCGTCACATTGGCATCATACATCAATGTTTTAAAAACTTTACCATATTGTGTAAACTGTCTTTTATATATTATTCTATTCTATATATATATATGCTTTGTTTACTTTTTAATTCATAATGGTTAAGTATTGGCGCATTTGACACTGTGATATAATAATAATAAAATGTATATTATTTTAGGTGGCATGTTAGAACTAAAGAAAATATTGCAAGGGTTAGGAAGGACGAAGCAGAAGCTGCAGAAAAAGACAAACAGGAAAATTTAAGAATTGAAAGAGCAGAACGTGAAGCTCGTCTTCAAATATTAAAACAAAAGAGCAAACAGAAATTATTGCATCTTGACATTGAGACTCAACCTTGCCAGTCATTGCACAAATCACAAGATCATATAAATTTATTTTCAGATATTGAACATGCTGTACAAACTACAAATAAAAGTCATGATAGAGAAATTAAAGAAAAAAAAGAAGAATATGAAAAAAAGATAGGTTACCTCACTTATTTAGGTCAAGATACCAATGAAGCACTTGGTAAAAAAAATTGGTATGATCTACCTCCAGAATCAACACGATTCTCACGCTCTTCACAAGTAAAAGATACTTATGAAAAACTTGTACTTAAAGATGAATCAGGCAAACCAAAGAAAAGAAAAATTGACGAAAAAGATGGGGAAATAGGTTGGAGATCAAAACAAAAGATTGACCCCTTGAATTCTTTCAGAGAATATTGTGGTAAGGAAAAAAGCAAAATTCACAAATATGACGTTACAGATAAAATAAATGTTATACCAATAGTTCAGCATCTTCATAAAAAGGAAATAAAGAAAAATAAAAAATCACACAAGAACTCAAAAGATAATTCTCTAGCAAAATTACAAAAGTTAAGGGAAGCTAGACTTAAGCGTGAGCAACAAGAAAAGTACAAAACGAAAATGTTCCTTTCAAACTTAAGTGGCGAAAAACCTGTAAATGAAGATTCTAATAAGCAAAAAACAATAAAGCCTAAATACAATTCACAGTTTAATCCTGAGTTGGCAAGGCAAAACTATCAATGAATAAGTATAATTAACTATATAAATCCAAATACTGTATATGAGGGATTATTTTCATTTTCTTACTCTAGTTAGAAGACACTGCAAAAGCTTAGTAGAAATGGTACTGCTAAACACACAATGTCTCAAAAATTGGAAAGAAAATGGGCAACAGAGTATTGAGACACTATTACAGGCAGAATACAGCTAGAGCTAAAAAAAATTGTTTGTAAATATTTTACTTCCAAGCTAAAAAAAATCAGTACTATCCACAACAGACAATGGAGAAAACTTTAAAAAATAACAAATATTAAGAGTAAATATTTATTATTTTTATGTAGTGGTATAGGATGTAGAAGAGATATATTATTTGTTTATTATAATGTGCTAAAATCTTAAAGAAATATATAAAAACCATATGTTAAATATATTGTTTTCTTTCTTGGATATGAAATGGCTTTGATAATAATATTAATATGGGCATAGTCCTTCTTATTAAAAAAATATAAAGGATAATATTATCTCTAATCTATGAGAAATGCATAATTATAGTAAAATAAAATCAACAAATGAATTTCAACATTTTTAATTAAATATTACATAGGATGAAATAGTAAAAAGTAACAAAATAAATTAAAAAAAATATTAATATATTAAAAGATCGGTTAGGCAGTAACGTAAACGGCGTTGAGTTTTGCCACTCAACATGCAATGCCTCCTGAATTCGGCGACCCTGCTATGTGTGTCTGTCGTGAAGTATCGTATAAATAACAAAAAACAGTTATTAAATATACATACTGACGCTTATGTCCAATTAATCTTCACAACAATTTAGGCTACTACCCTGTTGTAAACATCCAATACATAGTCCCATGCATAACAATAGATCCTGTAATGGCGAGTCGGACTCGCCCACCGAGGGCTCCGTACAAAAATTGGAGGTATCGAGCTTTTTATGAAATTCAAGCTTAGCTTAGCCATAGTTCTTTCATTTGATATCTTACTTAAACCACAAATTTATATTTTTTTTCTTGAACTGGTACTACCTGTAGATGCTAGCCAAATTTCATAGTTCTAGGTCATCTGGAAGTACAATATTAATTTCGACTCCCTTTATAGTGTCGAAATACGCGTTCCTTGCGATATAAACGGCAGGATTCTTTTTCAGGGAATCGTCCGTAGATCTGAATATATAGTTTGAATTTCAACTCGATAATTCCAAGCGTTCCTGAGATAAATGCTCTTGATAGACAGACAGACAGACGAATAACAAAGTGATCTTATAAGGGTTCCTTTTTCCCTTAAAAAGTACGGAACCCTAATTACCAGATAAAGTATGTAAACTCATCATAGCAGTTTCTTTATTGGATTTAATCGGTTGATAATTACTATTAGTTAAACTATTTAACATAGCGATATAATGCTGGATTGGAGTATAGCATGATAAATCCAGTAAAGAACTCTGTGCACATTTAAATTCCATTAAAGTTACAAAACTTTGAAATGAAGTTATTACCTAATTAGGGAATTGTTATGTACGAAACTCTTAATTCAAAAAATATTATTATTTTATGGGTATGTGGATTTGCAGCGACAAAACCACATTAGGTCAAAATACATTATTTTTTTTAAAAATCTTTTTTTTTCCAACAGGATAAACGCTGTGAGAGGATTTGTTTTTTAATTACTTTTAACCAATATTTCGAATATTTTTATTACACGGTGCAAAAAAAATGGGGTGTTTTTCGCTGAAGACTGGAGTTGGTATATACTCGTATGTTTAGGGACAATACAATATTTCCTAACCATTTTTTCACTAACCTAAACCACCGCGCTAAAGCGAGCTGCGTGACGTCACACGTTAGAGTAGCGTGGTCGCTTAATTTTACCGTGGAGGGCGTACTTTAACGCTTAATATCTCAGTCATTTTTGAAGATAGAAAAAAAACAGATTCTTCTACCTCAAGATACAATTTTTTTATATTGATAACAAAAAAACATTGGTGTAATATTAAAGCATAGTAATATGTTCTAATTTTGTATAAGTAGATTCTTTTCCGCTTAACTTGCGTTTTCGATCCCTGTAAAATTGTTTTAAGCAAGTTTATACTATAACTAGTGGGCGC
The DNA here is from genome assembly GCA_021202915.1 of Heliconius himera. Taxonomy (NCBI): domain Eukaryota; kingdom Metazoa; phylum Arthropoda; class Insecta; order Lepidoptera; family Nymphalidae; genus Heliconius; species Heliconius himera. The sequence goes on from JAJHJA010000486.1 coordinate 326,446, forward strand.
GCGCGGCTTCGCCCGCTTATTAGTAGTGAATTCTAAAGAAACCACGAAACACGTGTTCAATAAAATATTTTTAAGTCTGAATTTAAATTTTTATAAAAATCGGTGGCAATTTAAAGATTTACATAAACTTTCAACCCCTTATTTGAACTCTTAGGGGGTGAATTCTTAAAAACCATGAAACACGTGTTCAATAAAATATTTTTAAGAGTCTGAATTTCAAATAGAGTAGATAAAATGTTTTTTCCATACAAACTTTCAACCCCTATTTCATCCCTTTAGGGTTAAAATTTTTGAAATTCCCTTCTTAGTGGATGTCCAGAATATGAAAATAAACATCTGCCCAAGTTTCACGTTTCTACCATCAGCGGTTACGGCTCTGCGTGCGTCTTACCTCAGTCAGTCAGCACAAGTCCTTTTATATGTATATATATTATTTCCTATAATCACTAAATATAAACGAAAATATAACAAATAACTAATATATGTTTATGTAGCTTAAGATATATTTTAAAATAGATGGTTCAATAATGACTTTTAAATTATGTACATTTATTTTTGTACTGTTTGCGTAAAAAGTGCTAAAGGTAATTTATCTTCCAATTTGTTAAAGGAATAATTGAATGTTTCGCAAAATAATTGCAAAACCCGTATAATTAGACAGCCTTCACTAGTTGATTCTGCAGTCTTTAATCTGAAAAAAAAAATATAAATGTATTTATATAAAAAATATCTATGCATATACGAATGTTAGGATTAAAAAAATATATATTTACTAACTTTGACAATATCACAATCTTAGCGTATTTACATAGGTAATTTATAAAATCTTCCACACTTTCTGTCTTTGATTGTTTTAATAATGTATATATTCCTATGAGAAGAGGGTAGCCATCAGTATTCTCTCCAGGTTTTTTTGTTATCAAATCACCTGCAATTATATTATATAAGTTGTCAAAATAATAATTATTTATTATTAATGCAAAAAGAGTTATTTACGTGTTAGACCAGGAAGTTACTTTGGTTAGTTTCTGCTGTCTATTTGAATCACAAATTTATATTCAATAACAATTTATTGTCATTTTCATTCTGAGGGTCTGTAATAATGTCTTACCAGTGCTTAAACAAATCTGTAGCTTATTCAACTGTGAAATGAGTACTATTGCCATTATTCGCCCCATATCCGCATTGACCAGCTCGAGTGCGTTTTTCACATATATTTTCTCAAAGGGCTCATTTATGCCACAACGCACCAAATACTCTTCGAGGTCTTTTATTAACGTCACTGGCATCATTTTTGACTCTGTTTTGTTATTTTTCTTTATTTCGTTTAATAAGGACCTAAAATATAAATAATGTATCAGATGTATCAGATATGGACAGGAAATTTTATATACATATTATTTAATAAGTAGAAATAGTAAAATAAAAAAGCTTTACTTATATGCTGCATATGAATATTTCTTGAAGTGAAATATGTATACATTTTTGACATTTTAATTGATATTAATTTATATTCGAAGAATTCTATACTAACTCATTCATAGTTCTCAAAGAGGATTCCAGATGTGCAGAATCAAATTTACATGTAGTGTTTAATTGATATGCAATATGTTTTCTTAGTAGCTGTAGTGTACCTATAACTATGATAATATCAGCTAATTGTTGATATATTTTTTGTCCTTTTGTTATTATCTGTTCGACATCTTTAATTTCTATGTTGGCAACAGTAATTTTTTCTGGTGCACTTCTATATATACTTTGGACCTGTTGCAGTTGGTTCTTTATCATGTATCCAAATAACGTGTCAAGTCCATGCAATCCCACCACACCGATCGCGTTGTTTAATTTACTAAAAGTTTTAGTGTTCACTATTTCATTATGGTTCTTTATATCGATCCACGCCGCACATATATTTATGTAAACACAAGATCTACAATGAAAAATAACTGATATTGTTATATACATATAAAAACACTTATATTATAGATAATTTCTAAAGTAAAAAGTTAGAATTGCTTAGTTATGATGAATGTTAGATCACTGGAATAATCTGTAAGCTAAAAACCTTTTTTTTCATAAATTTACTAGTTAATGTATGCTTTACTGATTATATTTTTGTTTCACGTTGTATCCCGTATGTGCAGCAGGGCAGACAGAGGGTAGTGTTAAAAAATCACCCAACTGCCGACCAAATTTCAAGAGATTGCGTTGTAATGGGGATGCTGCATTCTGTCTTGTTACGAGAACAAAGAAATGAAAATAATTAATTTCTCCGTTTGGGAATCGAACACAGCTGACGTGTGTGTTAAACAGTTTACAACACAGTAATAAATATATATAAGTAATACCTGGCGTCTGTTAGTTGCGCTATCTGGCGCGCCAGGCTGCCCATGAACCCCGCAGAGGGTCCGTACAGGCTGACTCCTTTGCGAATACTTATTTCCTTAGTTACACTTTGGTTTATTATGGCAGATACCTAAAGTAAATTAATTTATAAAAATATATATTAATTGTACAAAAATGGTACGTACAATTTTTTTAATTTGAGCATAATAAAAAAAAGCAAGATTTACTTGTTTTTGCCATATTCTCAGTCCATGTATATTGATGTAATCCTGAATATATTCTAACGACCTTTTGTATCCATCCATGCTTTCTGCTAGTTTTTCAAGTCGTATCAATAAACTATTAGGTTTTTTCACTTGTGGTTCGATAAATTCAAAGAATTTCTTACTTATATGTCCATCTAACTCTTTTAGTAAACCTTCCTCAAGGAGCTCTGCAGGGTCTACCCTAATGACGCCAACTAAAGTTGATCGCATGTCTAATATTCCTGTTAGAACAATTTGTATTAATAATCGCTTCAGCTATAGAAGCTACAAGTTATACGGTATATAATTGATTGTTTACTAAGAAAAAATGATGGATTTTCTGCACAGTTTTTGGCTTAGCCAAAACCAGAATTCAGAGTAAATAGTTTCTTTTATATTACTTCCTACACAAAAAAAAAACACATAGGGCTTACCTGTTGTAAATGTCGACGCTGAGTGTGTAAGCTTAGCAACTTCCATCCTATGCTCTAACTGGGCGTATTCTCTTAACTTTTCCTTCTCTATTCTCGTCGGCACCTCTTTAATTGTCCAAGTTTGCAGCTCTATTATCTTTTCCACTAAACTAAAAACCATCTCCGGAATTATCTGTAGAACTTTTTGAATGTACTGAATAAGCTCATTACTGTAGTACTGCGATACAGATACTAAATCATCGCTTTGAGCCTGATTTATCCGCAATAGTGGTATTTCCATAGCACTTGCTAATTTAAGAAACAGTGCTCGTAGGCGGCTAGTAACGGCCGGGTTTTCTTTAATACTATCCTGCATATACATAGTATATAAATCGATCGTACACCAGGCGTAACTAAAATCTGCCACAGCTTCTAAAGTAACTAAAAAATCTTCTTTCAGAGATGCGGCTCTTAGGACATTTTTTAATGCACCCTTACTCTCATTAAGAAATTGAACGACAGTTGAAGTAGTTTTAATGCCATGAAATTCTTCAACATTGTCCAACACTTGCAGCAGTTGAGTTACTTTTTTAACAGTCTTCGGAGTGATGGGTTCACTAAGTGAACATATTTGTTTTGCAATATTTTCAAACCACAGTTTCAATTGTTCATTTTCAGTTATTTTAGTATAAGGGTTACCTCCAGAAAATAGTTGAGACAAATTTGTAATTGCTTCAAAAGCAAGCTCTTTATTTTTGTTCCAATTTTCACTTCTTGAATCAAGTAATTTCTTCAGAACCTCCCTAACTTTTAATTCTAACTCAGCTGTACTTATTAGCAACTCAAGTATTTTTAAGGGATCGTAACAAGATTCCTTGATAACAAGATCTTTTAACTGTTTACTTTTTTTATTGTTATCAAAAAATATAACGTCACTGTTGTGTAAAAGCAACCATCGTAGTACATGATTAGAATTTAATATTACATTGATTATTTTGTTGATATTGTCTAGAACAAAGTCTTCAGTCAATGTTCCCTCTTTTAGTAACTGTTGAGTTTTATTTATTAGTAACTGGACAGAATTTCCTCTTTTACCATATATTTCTTTTACCATTTTAGGATTACATGTGTTGTTCAAAGAGTTTTTTGCAGCTTTAAAATTATCCCAGTAATCAATGATATTGATTGTAACTCCCATATAAATTGGTACGATCCAATTGCAAGGGAAAAATTTATCAACAATTTCCCTCATTTTGGTATTATCACTAAGTAAATATTGAGGTGCAAAAAATAAACATACTACAAGCATGCTGGATTGTGTTGCAAGGGCTGTAGCTTGATGTTCTGGAATAGTGTACACGGCAAGTTGGTTGTAGATATCTTCGGACCTCAACTTACCCACAACTTTTTCTATGAAATCATAGTTGACTGGAACACGGCTGCAAAAAAAATTATGCTTCTTACTGTAACGAACGGCAATATTAAAGTTATATTATAAATATTTTATACTTAAATGAAACAGATGAAAGGTTAACGACGACGAATCACGGAAAAATCCTTAGCCGTTAATCAAAAATTTTACTGTGCTTTTGTAGACTTGATCGTTTACGCTTGAGAGTTATGAGAAAGAAATTATGGGAGATACTACCCCGCTACAATATGAGCGGACCCCGTGCTGCTGGCTGTAAAGTCTCTTTACGGAGATCACTCAGCCTGCGTGCGAGTAGGAGCTGGCATGTCGCCTTGGTTTATCAGCTTGGTAATTCAATTTGTGTTTGGATAACTGTCTCCAAGGAGTGAAACAAAATGACACGGGAGTGAAAATAGGTGATTCAAATGTGAATTGCCTGCTGTACGCAGATGATGCAGTGCTCATTGCATAATCAGAATGCAATTTGCTGGCATTAATCACCACTCTGAAAGAAGAGTGTGAAAATAATGGTTTAAACTTGAATGCGAATAAGATATAGTTTCTGGTATTTGAATTTGGATGGCGTATTGAGAGGCCATTAAGAGGGTTAACGGAGCCTTAGCTCCATTGATGAGACGGTGAAACGTCAGCACAGCTGCACGTTTGGCCGTACACAGCAAAACATAGATATTACAGAAGAATGAAAGAAAGATGAATACTGTGGACATGCAGAGACCTCGGGTGACCTTTGAAATTTAAAAAGCATGAGCCCACCTCCCGGAGGGCATGTATGAAGATGTTGATGACAATGGACGAGGCGAAAGATGTATGTAGAGACTGTTTGGCGCTTCATTCTCTCTGACTCCCCACTAGGGATACAGCGTGAAGCTAAGTAAGTAAGAACTCCTTAAAGATTGTTGTGATGCAATGGTGTTGATGGTGTGGACTTGGTTCGATTTTTCACTCGGGGTATAAATTATTTTCATTTCATTGCTCTAATAACAAGACAGCCCAGCTTTAAGTTTCGCCACTTAACATGCAAGCTCTCGAAAATTAACCAGTGCATGGAGAACAATATCCTAACACTATGTCCCATGTGCCTATAACTAACAAAATTGTGACAGTAAATATAGCATAAGAAGTAAAAAGTTGGTCAGAAAAACACTAACCTAAAAAATTCTACAGGATAATCTGAAGGCCGTCGACATTGCTGTTGGTCATAACTAGTGTCCCTCAGCAATTTGCACACATCATCAACATTAGACTGAGACTGAGTTGTACTATATCTATAAAATGCAACTAGTAGCCTTTCTCTCACACGACCAGGAATGTACAGATCACAGAGAAGTAGCATAGAACCATATAAGTACAGAGATTCACACTGAAATTAAGGAAATGATTTGTTATATAACAATAACAAAAAGTTAACGTTTTTTTTTATATGGTTAGCATTTTAAATACATTTACTACTTCAATACCAATCTAAATATAATACAATACACACTAGTAACTGTTTTCCTTCTACATCCTTCATAACTGTTTCAATAGTTTGTTGGATAAATGCTCCATCATGTAATTGTTCTACAAACATATTGAGTTCTATAATATATTGATAGATATTTTCAAATAATAAATAAAATCTTGTTATCAATTCTAAGTATTTCTCTTTAACATCATCATCTAAGTCTTGTAGTTTCTGAAATAAAAAGCATTGAAAGATTATAGCATCCTTAGAAGTTTATTCTCCTTCTAAGGAATAAAAAAAATTTAGAAAACTTTGAGTTTCCTCGCTCCTCCTCCTTCTCGTTTCCAGAAGGGCTTAAATTATGCTACATATGCTAAGCTTTGGAAAAAAAATGTTTTATCTGTATATCCATGGGTGTAGGAAGGGGAGCAGCCGACTGAGCTGTGCCCACTCCAGAATAGTCCAGTGAAAATACCTCAGAAATTTTACTTGCCCCAAAATAAAAAAAAACAACATTTACAAAAACGTATCTGTACAAACAAATCTAAAGATATTCAATGCTAAAGGTTTCTTCAGAAAATATATCTAGATAAGCTAATATGTATACCTACATTATTCATATTAATTTTCTTATCATGGGTATCCGACATTTTGAAATAGCTGAAATCCATTATAACATCATTATATTGCTGTTGTACTTCTCTACTATCTAACCTGCAATTATATTCAAAATATGTAAATAAAAACAATAAAAACTGTATTTAAATTAGACAATGGTACTGAATATCTTCTACTTAGAAAAAGACGTTATTTAATAATATTTTCTTAGAATAAGTACACACTTTTGAAATGAAAGTCTTTAATCAGATTAATTGCATATAATACTTATTTAGAAAACTTATAAAAATTTGAATGTAGCAGGATTTGACTTTGACTTTGATTTCAACAAAAAATAAGTTGTAACAAGCATAAAAGACTTTCGATGTAGCCCAATGAGAACATATGGCTTAGTTGGTCAGAGCACTTTCCAAGAGTTTTATATTTGTTTTCTAAATAAGTATTTTTCTTTCCTAGGTGTGGAATAGCACTTTAAAATTATAAAAAATATATAATGACATATATGTATTTAGTTCTAAATATATACACTTAAAATGTATTATAATTACGAAAATTTAAGATCATATTAAGTTTTGTTATTATTGTATGTATTTCAAATGTTTCGCGATTATTGAAATATTTATTTATACACAAATAACTTTTCAATGATTTTAATGTTAAATGTAAGTGCACTACAACTTGTGTAAAATAGTTTCAAAACTTACAGAAAGATTTTTGGGATGTGATCTTTGAGTCGCAATATTTCAGCTAATATAGCATTTCCATGAGACACCAGTTTTAACAAGGTTTGAGCGCAAAGGTTATCTTCAGCTAGAAATACTCGCATTTTGTTTATTTTAAATTATTAATTTCAATAAAATTCATTCATTGAAAGGAACTTATCAACAGAGACGATACAAGGGTACTCGATTTCAATTGACTTCTTTGTCACATATACGGAAAGTTAAATAATAATGCAAATTAAATTTCAATTTTAATTCAATTCTTGCCAATTTGACAATATTTTCACATAAATAACTATTATAAATTCCCAAGTCCATTTATTTATAAACAGAAACACATTTGACACTTGACAGAAAAACAGGTTTTATCACAGACTTAAAATTTTACAAAAAAATTATCACTGGTTGTAGACTTGTAAATTATTGAATAGGTGCCCCACGAGTGTGGTTCGCTCTTTTTAAAAAAAAATCCAAGCCTAATACACCGGTGAGTTGGTCAACTCACTATATAGTCTGTATGGACTATATATATTTTTTTTTGATAATCTGTTAAGCCATTTGTCACTGTCATATTCTGTTTGGAACATTACAAATTGATATAATCAGCTCCGGCTACGGACTCGCACTTGATTCCAGTTTGTTCTTTCATCTTTGCGGTTAGATACAGAATACATTTGCGCAAGTGCTCTTTGGTCGTCGCAGTGTTTAGTTAGGTTCAGTTAGGGTTCTGTAATTTTTTGACTTTTATAAATTTGATTTGAATGACTAGTCACTAGTGGTCTTAGAAAATCATAGTAAACTAAACATTTCAGTTGAGAATATATATTGTTTTATATTTTTATTGATAATTGTGGAATAATGACTTCATCATTATTAAGTTATGAGACTTTGGTTCATGCTATTGCTGGAGCGACGGTATAAAATATTATTTTTATATTTAAAATTTTGTTATGACCTCTATAAAAAGTATTATATTATATCAATATTTTTTTTAGGGCAGTGTTATTGGAATGGCTGCGTTTTATCCTCTAGACACATTACGATCGAGAATACAAGGTAACATATTTTTCCTTTATGATAAGTAACTTCACTACATAATTAATATATAATTTATAGAAATCCCATTTTTCAATATTTTGCAGTTGAAGATTCCTTAAAACTCCACGGAACTTCACTACAATTACTAATCAAGTTAGCTAATGAAGAAGGTATTGAATCCCTATACAGGGGTTTACGTCCTGTTTTACAGTCTCTTTCTGTGTCAAATTTTGTTTATTTTTATACATTTCATGCATTAAGAAAAGCTTCTACAACAAGTTCTTCAGCAATGAAAGACCTAACATTTGGCATGTTAGCTGGTAGTATTAATGTTCTTCTGACTTCACCACTATGGGTTGTTAATACTAGAATAAAACTTGAAAAAGATATATATTCAAATCTTTTTGATGGACTTGTTGATATATTTAAAAAAGAAGGTGTAAAGGGATTGTGGTCAGGCACCATTCCTTCCCTATTGCTAGTCTCAAACCCTGCCATACAGTTTATGGTTTATGAATCTTTAAAAAGAAAATTGATATCCAACAGACATTTTGATTCATTTACTGCATTTTTAATTGGAGCAACAGCTAAGGCTGTTGCTACTACTCTTACATACCCTTTGCAATTAGTTCAATCACGGTTAAGAGCTGGAACAAGTCTTAAACCCTTGTTCAGAGATATTAAATCAAAACCCCTGACTATGTTTCGGGGGCTGGAAGCTAAATTATTACAGACTGTGATGACTGCTGCATTAATGTTCTTAATTTATGAAAAAGTTGTACGCTTAGTCTTAACAATTATGAGAATAAGGTTAAGGAAAGCTTAGAATTAAAGGTAATGATGTACTTAGTTTTTATTATTGTTTTCATGGGAACAGGTTAATTATAAATGTTTCTATATATATGTATGTATACAGTGAATGTAGTAAAATATTAATTATGTAAGTAAAAAACATAATAACCTATAACCTATTTATGAAGCCATGAGATAAAAAGGTAAACAAATCAATAAAGATTATTTTATAGGTCATGATTGATGGAGCTTAATATACTATATATTAAGTAAAAAAATATTGATGGATTTATTTTCACTTTTTATTAAATTGCACATGAATAATGTGCAATTTTATATAATTGGAAATGAAAAGAAACGAAATATAATAATCAATAATTATTATTTTTTTACAAAAAAATACCAACTTCCACCAGATCTCATTATAAGAACCAAGACCTCATCAAACTGAAGTGAACTGTGTTTTTTCCGAAATTGGTTGCCATGATATTGATTCATGAATTACAAATATTCGTCCATTTGTCGCGCATATACTTAATGCAAATTTTTAAGACTTATTTGATTTTCTCATGGATAATATTGTCAGAAATAGACCAAATTAAAATGAGGCCACGCGGGAAGCGCCAGCACCTTTCAAATATAAAAAAGGAATCATAAAAATTGGTTAACCGAGTCAAAAGTTCTGATATTCTGACAAACAAAAAACAAAACTATCGAATTATGAAAGTCGGTTAAAACTAAAGATTGTTTTCATATTTAAAGCAAGAAAATTGGAAAAATCAAACTTTAAATCTAAAAATGTTTCTATTCACATATTATAGTATCATAAAGTTTTTAGTTTCTTAAATTTCAATAATTATGTTTAAATACTTGACATGTATTGGCCTAAGATCCCATCGTTTAAAACTGTAGGGATTAGATTTTCTAATGAAACTAATATTTAAGAATGATACATGATAGTAGAATAGATTACACTAGGGTTGCCCAAAAAAATCCTGCCGCAATCACCTTTAATTAATGTTTTTCGTAACTCGTTTTTGGAGAAAATTGCACTCATATGTTTTTTATGTGAATCGCACATCATTTGAAAGAAAATCGCATAAGGAATTGGAAAAACAATGGTTGCCAGCTCTCAGTCTGCCGCAAGTCCAAGGTTGCCTGGTTTAAAGAGGTTACTTAATGTGAATATTTGCACTCATGTGTTTTTTTAATGAATTATATATCAAATTAAAGCTTATTTTTTTGTCATCACTAAAACACATGGTTGCCTGGAAAATGGCTGCCGCAAGCAAAGGTTGCCATCATTTGAAGTATTTTATTCTGATTCCGTTTGACTGAGAATAGACGATGAAATACGCGATTTGCCTTATGTTTTAAAGTAAAATATTATAAAATAGAAGGTCAATCTTAAAATTAATATTTATTCTAGCTGTTCACCTGTTAAATGATGATTTTAATCATATTAAGTACATACAAAAAACTATTTAAACATGAAATCATCCTTATTTTTCCATTGAAATAATGAGTCTATGATATTAAGTCTTTGTTAAATCTGTTTTCTAGATATTAATACTCGTTTAAATCGTTATTTTAAAAAGACTAAATCATCATCTATATATATAAAACAAGTACCTGACTGACTGAGGTAAGACGCACGCACAGCCGCTGATGGTAGAAACGTGAAATTTGGACAGATGTTTTTTTTCGTAATCTGGACATCCACTAATAAGGGATTTTAAGAAAATTGAACCCTAAAGGGATAAAATAGGGGCTGAAAGTTTGTATGGGTTTTTTTTTAATCGGCACCGATTTTTATAATATTTGAAATTCAGACTCCTAAAAATACCCCGTAAGGGTTCAAATAAGCGGGCGAAGCTGCGCGCGCCCACTAGTATTAAATAAACGTTTACAAATATCGTTCTATTATAAGGTATTAATTACATAATGTTTTCATAATATAATGTAGGTTGACAATTATTGCAGATATTTTATTTATTAATCAAGAAAATATGGAAAATTACCTCGTTATAAACTCTCAATCTCTCTCTTCGTCCTCAGAGAAAAATATATAATATTAAACATTAAATTTAATTATACTTATCAAACATTAATTATACTTACGTTTTGCATTAGAAAATAATTGAAAAATAAAAATCAAATCAGATTCACGCTGTATCCCGCATGCAGCAGGGTAGGCAGAGGGAACCTAGTGTTAAGACACTCCGTTCCCCACTCTCTGCCGAATTCTGGAGGCATTGCGTGTTGAATGGCAGAACTCAACGCCGCGCTTTGCATCGACACCAGAACGAAGAGATGGAAATATAAATTTAAGTGAATATTTCATCTCCTCGAGTGGGGTTCTTCTTTATATTTTTTTTACAACAATGAACTTTTTGTAACAAGTGATAACCGTGCATTGTGTTACTATTTAAGAAAATGTTACTGTATATAAAAATCATTTTTTGGCGAAACAACAACATAATTTTACACTTAAGACTCATTATTAAATTCCACACACATTTTCGCACAAAAAACAGATCTTCATTTTTGTCATGTTAACTAAAAACGTCTTCACTCCAAAACGAAAGGTAAGTAACTAAGTAATATGTTCAAAAACATCTCATTTGGCCATCTGCACTGTTATTGCATTTAGAAACAATACATCTACGAAAATAAAATTATTGCATTTTGTTTGCTTTGTATACCACCGCAAAATGTTTATCTATAGTAAAAAGTAGACAACTAATTGATATTTGCCGACTTCTGGTCATAAACCTTGAATAGCGGTTATTATTCGGCATTACTGTCGAAATTTCTTAGAATTTATCTGTGATAACTTAATTTTGTTTATTATAATTCTCTCATATATATTTCTTTCAATGCAAATTCTTAAAAGTTGCGTGAGAAAAAAGAGATTGCGGCAACCGTTATCAAAAAAAAACGAGAAAAAAAATCATACGAGCAGAGGACAAAGAGAGAGAGAGAGTATATTGAAATATTATTTTCCATATTTTCTTAATTAATAAAAAAACTTACGCAATAATTGTCGCCCTTCATTATCTTAAGGAAACATGATGTAATTAATACCTTATAATAGATTGATATTTGTAAGCATTTATTTAATTAGATAATTTAGTCGATTTAAAATGATAATTTAAATTAGTATTAGTATTTAGAAAACAGATTTAGCAAAGACTTAATATCATGGGTTCATTATTTCACTTGAAAAATAAGGATGATTTCATATTTAAATAGTTTTTTGTATGTTCTTAATATGATTGTAATCATCATTTAACAGGTAAATATCTAGACTAAACATTAATTTTAAGATTGACCTTCTATTTTATAATATTTTACTTTAAAACATAAGGCAAATCGCGTATTTCATCGTCTATTCTCAGTCAAACGGAATCAGAATAAAATACTTCGAATGATGGCAACCTTTGCTTGCGGCAGCCATTTTCCAGGCAACCATGTGTTTTAGTGATGACAAAAAAATAAGCTTTAATTTGATATATAATTCATTAAAAAAACACATGAGTGCAAATATTCACATTAAGTAACCTCTTTAAACCAGGCAACCTTGGACTTGCGGCAGACTGAGAGCTGGCAACCATTGTTTTTCCAATTCCTTATGCGATTTTCTTTCAAATGATGTGCGATTCACATAAAAAACATATGAGTGCAATTTTCTCCAAAAACGAGTTACGAAAAACATTAATTAAAGGTGATTGCGGCAGGATTTTTTTGGGCAACCCTAGTGTAATCTATTCTACTATCATGTATCATTCTTAAATATAAGTTTCTTTAGAAAATCTAATCCCTACAGTTTTAAACGATGGGATCTCCACCTATATTATAAACAACCAAAAGCCAAATTGTTCCCAAACTTGAAAAGCATTACTGTAAAAGTAAAGTACTATAATAAATTATAGATATTTTTCTTTAAACTGTGATGTTTTGTAAATTATATCCCCGAATTTATTTTTTACTATCGATCAATCTGATTATTTTGTTTTTGTTATTGTGAATTTTTTATACTTTAAAACATGGGTAAACTTGGACCAAATTAAATAGTATTAAGTTTTAGAAACAATATTTCTTTGTTTGCATTTTGTCTCATGCCAAAATTAATAGATACTCTATTACTTTTCAGATGTTTGATACTTGCTAGATGTTTATTGTATAAAGCTGGGATTTTGGGAATGAATAAATGTTTCAAATTGTTGCTTTCGTGTACATACTTGCGAGTATTTATTTCGTTTTATTTATTAATTTAGTAAAATAACACAGCTGTGATTTGAAAACCAAAAACGAAAATGACAATGATTAAGTATTATTTGGATTCATAGTTAAGTACTAGAATAGTGGAGGTAGTGAAGCTTGTTGAGTGATAACTCTGGTATTGGACTGGTAATTGTTATTTATTTAATAAAAAATGGTGATAAAATACATGTTGTTTTAATTTTACAAATCAATTTTTGACAGCATATTTAATATGAGCTAATTTCATGTCTTCTGATGTGCGGATTACCACTTTAGTGTATTCTTCAATAAGAGATGTTAACTCATTGTATACCTGAAACAAAAATACACATAAATATAAAGAAAGCATTAGTTTTCTGTATGTATTTACTTGTTTATTAATTAGTATTGGTAGTAACTGCAATACACTGAAGATAATTTTGCTATATCTAAAGTTTGAAGTCTTAAAATTTGAAGAGGGCATTGGAATTGCTTGATGATTAGATGTAACATAATGATTATTTATGGAGTTGTTTCATTCGGTGGATTTACACTGTCGGTGCCTTTTTCAAATTTAGTCTTACTGTATAAGGGTTTTTTTGTAGCCCTTATGATTTTTATCGCATATCAAAAAAAGGCAAACTATGTCAAGACAGTCTGCCCACTTTCGGCACAATTTTCGAGACATTTGAGATGTGTGTTGAGTAGCGTTTAACTCTCTTGAGTGGGGATGAAACAACATGTGGGTGTGCCTGACCTGGTCGACGTGCGGGTGGCGGCGGTGCGGCGCGAGCTCGAGCAGCAGTAGGTCGGCGAGCGCGAGGGGCGCGGCGCGGGGCGCGGGCGCGGGCGGGCACAGGCGCACCGCGTCCCGCCGCAGCGCCTCGCAGCAGCGCTCCGCCGCCTCCAGCGCGCGCCCGCCGCTCAGCAGCGCGCGGATGCACGTCGCGCTCTCCACCTCCTACGTACATTGAACGAGATAACAACTGGCCTTTGGGGGCAAATAAAACATTTTCTCTAATTCTAACAGAGAGAAGAAGTTATTTTTTCGCAGTTAAAGCTACGCAAAAAGATGAACAAAATTGAATACTCATATAAAATATTATATATAAAAAAAATTTTTGGACGGCAGTGTTTTGCTATATTATTGTAAAATAGTGAAAAATTATTAAAAAATTACAACTATAGAGTTTATACATCACATACACTAATAAATAATTAAAATGTAATTTACAAACATACTATAGTTATAATTACCATAAATCTTTGCAAAAACCAATGTGGCAAGAATTGACCGGTGCTAACAGCCCTTTTTGTTACTGCTAGTAATGTGTCCACATTAGCGTCTTTCAGATTTTCATATAAATCATCGAAATCTATGTTTTGACTTTCTGAAAAAAAAAAAAATAGAATTAAGGTTTATAAATGATTTTCATAACGCGGCATTAATTTCCATTTCAAATAATATAAAAAGTAAATAATGAGTGGTGTTTTCCATTTTAAGTAATATATAAGTACTTTTGTCATGTTTTAATTTGAAGGACAGCGTGACTAGTTATGCCATTTACAATAAAGAATATATCTTTTTTTTTAATAATTGCAGTACAGTGCGCACTATAGTTGTATGATTCATTATAATAAATTATGTTTTTACATAAAAAAATCGACTTCAGACAATGAACTAAAAAGTAAAAAATTTTCCATAAAGTAAAACGTACTTTGATTTTATATTATTAAACGTATTTTTATTTGAAGTCGGTGCCAAGTAAAACAAACAGGCTTAGTAATTCGATATTGTAGTAAGATTGTTGCAGCATTAGCTTGATTGATTTGCTTGATTTAAATAAAAAAGAAACATCAAAATCGGTTCACAAAGTCAAAAGTTTTGAGGTAACAAACATTAAAAAAATACTGACGAATTAATAAACATTTCTTACACAAGTCGGTTTAAAATCAAGCCATTTCGTTTCACTTATCACACAAATTGATAGAAAAAATCTTGGTCATTCATGCTTTGAATTTTAAATGAAACATTTAAAATTCGAAGTATAAATGACCAAGATTTTTTCTTCTTTCGTTTTTTAATGCCTTATTTGAAAACAACGTTATGTGGTATTGATTTAAAATTAATACACAATTACTACACTACTTGATCGGGTCACAAGGTCATGGACATTATAAATAAATAATTTATCGTCTACAATATTAGCGCAATAATTATTCATAATAATGCTGTGACGCAAACATAAACGTTTATATAATTATATGTATTTCTGTCGTATTTATTTAAATACTGACTAATACTAACAATAAATTTACTTTAACTTGAACTTGATCTAATTGACTAACAATAAATTAACATAAAAAAATTTAAAACACGCTTCAATTGTAGTTAATGTAAAAAAAATTGGGAAATTTGTTATATCGATTGTCGTGGCATGGAAATCAGCTTAAAAAAATATTATGATTAATTCACACGAGTGCATATTGCACAAAAAAATCGCATGATATATGATAGATAAATAAAGTACATGATAGACGGATAAACTACAGTAATAAAAATATTTAAATGTTAATTCATGAGTACTCACTGCGTAAGGCTCGTTGAACTGGGTCTAAAAATTCAGGAACTTCCTCCCGTAATTCTGCAGCTAACTCTTCTGGTCCTATTACCTTTAAGAGTATAAATAATATTTTAGTCAAAGATTTGGACTCGTTCAAATATTTAATTATTTCTCCTAATAGTCTAGAGAGAACTTTTATTTGTTTCACCATTCATCTACTATTTTTGATTACTTTTATACTGTTCAGTGCTATCATTACGTTTATATCCTGTTTTAGAAATGACAGGCCACGATTACGGACAAGCCTGCGACTACTGTGTTGTTGTAGGTGTTTCATCTGGCACGGTACCTGCAAAGCGTCGGCACCGGGACGTGCCAAGAAAGCGTGGTCGGGGCTCGCCAGGCGCAGGCACGTGAGCGCGGCCGCCAGCCAGCGCCGCCGCGCCGCGCCCGCGCCCGCCCCCGCGCTCGCACCGCCGCCCCCGCCGCGCTCCGACGCGCAGCGCGCCGCGCGCTCGTACATCACCGCGGCCGCTGTGCAACGTTGGCAAGTGTCTCAATTCGGACCAAATCCACTCATTTCATTCTTGTCTATTCTTCCTAGCTGAATAGTCTTATAATCTGATAATAACTTTATAATTATTAAACGATTCAAAAGTGATTGAAAAAGTTTATTTCAATAAACAATATTTTGAATTTTATTTTTTAAATTTTAATTCTGTAATTGTAATTATATTTCCAATTAACATTCTGTAGATATTTCAGGCGAGAAGAGGGGGACAAAGTTCAAACAATAAATCAGCCAACCAACAGTAGTTATAGTTTTTTAACATTTAATGAACACTTATTACAGTTACTTTAATACTTATATACTACTTGAATGCACACAACATACAATCGATTTACTATTTATTTATATGACTTTACAATAATAAATAAAATAAAAATAAAAAAATTATTCCATGTGGTACATTCTATATGGACGACTGTTTCTTGGCAAAATACTACCACGAATCTATCTATGGGAACCAGAGTAGACGAATTAGCGAGTTCTTGTCAAAGCAAGGGAGTGTATGATTTCCTAGTGGGGATGAACTTGTAGGAGTATTGCACATTCCTTAATATTGTTCATAAACAACATTTGTAAACACACTACATCAGCGTCCTACATTTATTCATGCACAAATACAATTGTGTAATTATTTTCCACTATTGTTTTGTAGCGTAAAAATAACCAAATGAAATATATAATTTATTATATACTCTTTTAAGAGTTCAATATTAAGTCTCGTATCATTAGCATCACCGCGCTGCCATACCCCACAAACTTACAATCGCGTTTACAGTGAGACTCGTCACGAATACAGCGACAGGAGTGCAGGTGTACCTTTCCTATAGTGATGCCTGGACAGGTGCAGCGCGTAGAGGAAGTCGTAGTAGGGGTTGTGCGGGTGCGCGTCGTGCAGCTTGGCGCGCGCCGCCGCCGCGCGCTCCGCCTCGCCCGCCAGCGCGCCGCACGCCACCAGCGCGCCCAGCTGGCGGCGCTCCGCCAGCGTGGTGAGCAGGTGCGCGGCGGCGGCGGCGCGCGCGTGCGGCGCCGGGTTGGCGGCCGCGGCGCCCAGCGCGCGCGCCACGCGCCCGCCCGACAGGTGCCACTTGAACACCACCCACTGGAACATCGCCTTGGACAACGACGCATGGATTATAGACAGTTATAATGATACAAATAATAAATGTTATAAAAGGATAGAAGGTAGAGTGTGTTATACTTATTTTATTAATTTTATGTACTTTATAAGCATTATTATTGAAAAATATTACCTATCTGTACTTCTCCTACATACAAACTATAAGTGTGCCAAATTTCAGACTCCTCCGTCCGCGCAATTTCCGTAAAAAAGAGTCCAAAGGTTTTGTTTTTATTTAATAAAAAAATTGTGTACCGAAATTAGCCTATAACGTACAAGATAATACTTCCAATAATACTCGAATATGAGAAAGTTTTATGCAAATAAACATATTCTGCTACAGTATCTATACTATGCATGTGTATAAGACTATTAACAAATTTTAATTGCAAATTAAAAAGTGTGTAGGTATACACTAAACTTTAACAGTATAAATATAACCGCCATATTAATAAAAACACAAAAAAGATAATTAAATAATATATACATACAGAAATATATAACCAGATTAATATTATTTTTTAATTACCTGTAATAATAGCAACTATAATTTCAGTAGAAACCAAAAAAAGGCCAGTCGTGGCGCAGCGGCACGAGGTATGATTAAAACCGACTGGTTGTGAGTTCGATCCCCACTCGAGGAGATGAAATATTTACTTAAATTTATATTTCCATTTCTTCGCTCTGGTGTCAAAGTTAAGCGCGGCGTTGAGTTCTGCCACTCAACACGCAATGCCTCTAGAATTCGGCAGAAAGTGGGGAACGGATTGTCTTAACACTAGGTTCCCTCTGCCTACCCTGCTGTGTGCGGGATCCAACGTAAAGCTGATTTTTAATTGTTTTTTATAATTTGACTGATAGAAAGGAATTGTTTGAAATGTAAATATTCTTATATCTATAAATTATATAATGATTACATGAAATCATTTGATTATATAATGAATACAATAATACTTGAACATTGTTACATAATTACCAAATTCGGATCATCTTTATCGGCAATGCTTATTGCGGTCTCGGCTAGTCGCACCACACAAGCACCAGCGTCGTGTATTTCAAATAGTTTTATGACCTGTATATAAAAAAATGAAATTCAATCAAGCAGTAAAGTGAGATGTTCTGAGTAATTTGAGTAACTAATTATTACCCGCGATCATTATTTAGTCGACAGAATCTAAACAACTCATCTTTCACAAAAAAAATATAAAGAAAATATATAACCAAATCATAACTTGCGAGTTGAATATAATCTACAAAATAACATAACTTAAAATTTCCAAATCAAAAAAGGGACAATAAAAATTTTAAAATACTTTTACCTTCATATAATAAAGCACGAGTGCCTGATGCTGAGTTAAACGCGCATCAGGTGCTGCCACGAGGTGGCGCAAGAAGGGTTCCGTACTGACGCCTTTAGCGGCGCGGCAGAACGCCGTGTACGCGCCCTCCGCGTCCTCTATGTCAAGGAGCGCCAGGCCCAGAATAAATTGACCTGGGAATTAATCAGTCATGGGGATACTAATTCTTAATTAAATATAACTATTAACTAGTTACATACGGGTAAACAGGAAATTAAGGCCGTCGTGGCGAAGTGGAACAGCGTCTGATTGTAAATGCTGCGATTGTGGGCCCATGCAATGTCTCGAAAATTGGGGAACAGAGTATCTTAGGCTAATTCCATAGATTTATTTTGTTTGCGCTGCTATACATAGTATATATATTGGAAAGTAAAATTTCAGCTAATTCAGTAAAACAATTATTTTGTAATTATTAAAATGAACAAAATACTTTACATTTACATATTGTTATTATTTATAAAAACTCATTTAAATAAAAATTAAGACAATTACTAAATTTTAAAGAAAATTTTCCAAAATAAAATAGTGAAATCTGCAGTTAAGCCATTTCTGAGATTAGCGCACAGACAAACCAACAGACAGATAAAAATCATTGTTTTTGGTTCTATTATATTGATAGATGCCCTCAATAATAGATTGTCTCAAATATCTTCCATGTACAGACAATGATCAGTTACAATTTTATTATATGCATAGATTTTACATTACATCTTAACAATAACGAAATATTATTTATATATTGCTATCGTCGCGACTGTAAATCAACGATCTATATAAACAAAACTGAACATATCATAGATAATATATCTTTCATCTTTACTTACCTAAAGTCAAGGTGAAAGATAAATTATCTAAATTCACTACGTATTATAAAATAACATAAGATTAAATAAATATTATCTCATAATTATTTTTTTATTAATACCAATAAATAATAAGCCAGATAACAGAACTCAACAAAGACGTGATTATACAATAGTAATATAATTTTATTGAATTTCCTATTAAATAAATAGAGCTCGACTTTGATATACTTGTCTGATAAACAAAGGGCGTAGGATGATAATTACGTCACAATGTTTTGATGCTAGTCATGGTGCAGAGGCACAGAGTGTGACTGTAAACGCGATTGGTTGTGGGTTCGATCCCCACTCGAAAAAATGAAATATTTACTTAAAATTTATATATTTGTTTCTTCGCTCTGGTGTCGAGGCAAAGCGCGGCGTTGAATTCCGACACTCAATACGCAATGCCTCCAAAATTCGGCGGAAAGTGGGAAGCGGAGTGTCTTAACACTAGGTGCCCTCTGCCTACCCTGCTGTGTACGGGATACAGTGTAAATTTACCTCATTAGTATGTAAATAAATTTATCAATTATTTATCATATAATTAGATAGTAAATATTAATGAACTGTCTTGCTATAATATCAAATGATATTTTTAAACATTTCATAATTATGTTTTGAATAATTTTTAAAATATTATTTCATCTTGTATTTTTTAAATAGATTTATCTAAATAAAAGGTGTATAGTCCGTCAAAACTTTTATTGATAATCGGAGGTACTCGTGTAAAATTGCACAGAATACCTATACGCAGAAAACGGTCGATCAGTGTTACCCTGTTATGTTGTTTTACCCCACGCATAGCAAATCATAATTAAATGATAATTAAATATCTGATCATCTTTATGTTCTAGTAAATTATACAAAACGAAAATTTTATGAGGATATTTAAATATTGAAAAAAAAATCGGCAGTTCCATACATCGTTGTCTAGAATAAAATCTAGTCTCGATTTTACTATCCCGAAAAGTATTTTTTTTAAGTAATGAACAGGAGTTATTTCAAACTAAACTTAACTAAACTTCTGCTTATATAACTAATGAAACATGATATTTATGTATATACTATATACACTTATGTACAACATAAATATTCAGTATGCGTAATACACAGTACTATACAATATGGATAAAGAAATATCTGGCAATATTTAAACTTCTTAAAGATTATATTAAAAAAAAATGGGTAAATTATAAAAATCGATTTTGAGGTACAAAAAATGGAAGTCTGGTATCCCTTTGGCATATCGGGTTACTGTGCGTCAGTGTGAGCGCTACGTCCTTATAGAAAATTCATACCCACACATCTTTATAAGTACAATCGAGCTCACACTATACAGGTGGAAGTGTAAGCACCACTTTAAATGAAACCACAGTTTTAACTTCTCTATAAAAGCCTAATATAAATCAGAAAAAAATAAATTTCCAAAAATGAAAAAGTTATTGCTTCAAACAAAGTAAATAATAAAATTGACATTTTAAAATAAACCGCCATTTGTAAGGACGACGCACGCACACATAAACCTATCAAAGGAACACCGCCGAACACGGCTCATTCCAAAATCGAGTCGTAGGTATTTTTGATAAAGTTCAAAGTTTTATGACCTGTATATAGTAGTATTTTTGTAGTAGTAAGTGTTTATGTTATTGGGATCTATACGTAATCGCGTCACACGAAATACAGGTATGGATAAAAATCGTGAAATGAAAAAAAAATCCTACGTCCAAACTGTTGAGGCATTTTGATTAATTTCTTTTGGTATAGGTTTGAAATATTTTACCCTATATGCCGTTTCCGTAAAAGGAGCGCTGCCTCTACCACCCTGTATATATTATGGTTCAAACAAAAATATAATTAATTGTAAACAAAAATGCCTTTTACCATTTTGATTACTTGCTTTTTTATACATGTTTTAAATAAAACGGTAATAAATATTTTTTTATTTGAATCTTTTGATTGAATTGATGACGATATCATTTATTAACTTAATTAATTTATTAAGACTTTCAGTCTTAATTTATTATTTTATTATTTATTAAGACTTTTAGTCTTAATAAATTAATTTGAATTGATTTTATTTTCATTTTATTGATAATTATTTTTGTAAATTAACACTGTACTATCTTTGCTTTTATATTTAATATTTTATTTATTTAAACTTTATTTTTTACAATTTTTTGCATGTTATTTTTTAATTATAATTTTTATTATTTATAATTTTAATTTTTTTTTATTATTAAAACCATATTAAAGTTACTTTTTCAATTTTACTTTTTTATCGAATTTGGATTGATGAAGACTTGGATGTGGCTCCATTATAATAATTACAATTCAGTACTTTATTTAACTTTTAAATTTGCTTATCCATAACTTGATTTTGCATGTTGCTTAATCTAACACACTAATTATTATATTACTAGATAAATATGATTTACTGCGCCGTTTTGTATTTATGACGCTATCATATGATAATATATTTCATACTAATGAACGGACAGCGTTGCGCTCGACTGTACCGTAGTGTAGTGACCGCCCGGCCACATACCGCACCGATTCCCCGCGAGCCTTCGAGGGGAATCGGTGCGGCGTGGGTCTATGTGCAGATATCAAAATATGCGTTGTGCGCAATTCTACCGCGCGTGCTTCCCATATGCAATAACGGTTATGTTGGACTATACATACATACATTTTCATAGAATGATTCAACTTTCTTTTTCGACCCCTGCATATTTAAATAACATAAAATGTGACATGGCAATTTACATTATGTCCTATGCTTATAATTATTATAGATCATATTTATAATATGGGAAAAAAGATGTGGCCATCATGCGCCAGTGGGACAGTGTAAATGCGATGGCTGTCGGTTCGCGATCCTAACTCGGCCGAGTTAAACATCCTAATCTCCTTTCCCCCCTGGCAAGACAAAATGCGGCATTAAGTTCCGCCACTCAACTGTGTTGTGTGCAATGTTTCGATTTTATAAGACAACGTGAAGCTGAAAAAATATATTTAAAAATATATTTAAAGTTTAAAAATATTTTTGTACTAACGTGAGCAAGCGTTCCACTCGCACCAGGGCTCTAACAGTGCCACATAGTTCTGTACTAGGCGAGGTTGGTTGATGGATGCCAACCACCAGCCAAATTCAAAGCCACCACTCACGGCCCATCTGATATATTTGTAGGAAACCTATTGTTTTTCTTTTTATTTTAGATGTTTTTATATGTTTTTTTAGTATGTAGTAATAAGAAAAAGTATCGTTTGCTACTTGATACATGTAGATGAAAAGTTAGCAATTGCTTTTTGTATGATCTATCCATATGTAGACAAGATTAGTCAAAACATTGTAGCATCTGCACCTGCAGCACCTGGTGCAAAGCGCGGCGTTAAGTTCCGCCACTCAACACGAAAAGCCTCCAGTATTTGGAGGAAAGTGTCTTAATACTATGTTCCCTCTGCCTACCCTGCTGTGTGCGGGATAAAGCGTAAAGCTGATTTTATTTAAACCTCATAAAATAGATCAGTCTGTCTTTTAATGTAGGCTACTTAAATCTTTACGCAAATAGGATTTAAATAGATTACATTTATTTCACTTTACCATAAAGTAGTATTTAGTGAAAAAACAAATGAGCAAAAGGATACAACTGATGTGCCAAATGATATGCCATTAGCGGCAACGCCTGGTGCCAGTGCGTGGGCGCGCGCGCCGCGGCCAGGTGCGTGCGCGCGCGCCGCCCGCCCGCCGCCGCCGCGTACGCCGCCGCCACGCCCCCGCCCCCGCCGCCCGCCTCCGCGCTCTCGCCGCCCAGGGCCGTCAGCTTCAGCCGGAACGCCTCCGACGATCCTGCTGGACTGGTGTTATTATTGTTTAGAAACCAGAACTACTGAGCACTACCATTAAACATTATCAACTATAACTCTATTACTTTATAACAAAACTGTTAAGCAATAAATAAAATAAATAACTTCTAAGGGATAAGGTCCTTTTCCAGTTGCGAGTCACCGTACATTCATAATTTTGTACACTTTCTGTATTTTTTTTCTTACCCGGGTTTCTGACTCGGTGATAAAGTAGAGACATAGTTTGAGGAAATCGAATCCACAACCGTCATGCTGAGTCACGGCAACTTTTAATATTTTTGTATAAAAAATAATACTAACGGTCGTTGTAATGTAGCAGCACGCAACCACAGCAGCGCGCGGTACGCCTGCCAATGTACAGCACAGTGCCCTGCTCCTGGTACTCCGCCTGCACCTCGAGCGGCGCCTAACGCCGCTAAAGCACCGCGGACTACTCGAGCCCTGGTTTGATATTTAATGTTTTAATATTTGCTTTGTTTACAACGGGCACAGACAAAGAGAAAGAAAAACGTTAGCCTATAAGCTATATAGCTATAAGTTTTCTTTTTTGTATCAAAATAAAAAATAAAATAGTAAAAAAATAATAACCTCATTTCTGCCATTTGTCGAATTGCTTCAGTGACAATTGCCACACCTAAGTCACTTGCAAACAAATTGTCGTATTCACTAGTTTCTTCCTCATCACCTTCAAAGAAAATAAGTTTTGTAACTCTCATTATTACGTTATTTTAGCACGATAAAAATATAAAGGAAAAGTATATTTACTTTTACAAGTATCTATTTCAGGTACATCCAACCTTAATGCATCATTCAACTCCAACACAGCATTTTGCAAATCCTTGATAGGCTCTAAAATCGACGTTATTTCATCTATTTGCTCTGGTGTTAATGTCTGAAATAACAAAGAACAATATTAGTAGAGTAAAATATATTTTTTTTCATTTCATATTACATGGTTTATCCCTAAGATCCTATGGTCTAAGCCACTGGTTCCCAACCAGTCCGCGGACTACCAGCGGTCCGCAGAAGCCTTAATATAGTCTGCAAACGATTTAAATTTTATAATTGGGGATGGTGAGGCGAAGTTTTTGTTTTATTATCACAGTTAATTTTTATTGCACTGTGGTCCCTGCTACCATATAAAAGTGGTCCTTGATCAAGAAAGATTGGGAACCTCTGGTCTAAACTTTCCGTCATAAGAATCGTAGTATGTTAACATGTGGAACCCAACGCTCGTGACTTATAATTGACTATGAACCGGCCCGCGTACTCACCGGCGCGCGGTCGTGCGCGGGGTCGGTGAGCAGGTGCAGCAGGCGCGGCAGCAGGCGGTGCTGCGGCGCGGCGGCGGCGAACAGGCGGCGCTCCAGCTCGGCCGCCGCCGCCGCGCCCCCGCCGCGCTCCCAGCGCGCGCCCGCCACCACCACGCGCACCGCGTCCGCCGACAGCTCGCCCGCCCGCCCGCCCGCCTCGCCTGAACACTGCGCTAGTACTCACCGGCGCGCGGTCGTGCGCGGGGTCGGTGAGCAGGTGCAGCAGGCGCGGCAGCAGGCGGTGCTGCGGCGCGGCGGCGGCGAACAGGCGGCGCTCCAGCTCGGCCGCCGCCGCCGCGCCCCCGCCGCGCTCCCAGCGCGCGCCCGCCACCACCACGCGCACCGCGTCCGCCGACAGCTCGCCCGCCCGCCCGCCCGCCTCGCCTGAACACTGCGCTAGTACTCACCGGCGCGCGGTCGTGCGCGGGGTCGGTGAGCAGGTGCAGCAGGCGCGGCAGCAGGCGGTGCTGCGGCGCGGCGGCGGCGAACAGGCGGCGCTCCAGCTCGGCCGCCGCCGCCGCGCCCCCGCCGCGCTCCCAGCGCGCGCCCGCCACCACCACGCGCACCGCGTCCGCCGACAGCTCGCCCGCCCGCCCGCCCGCCTCGCCTGAACACTGCGCTAGTACTCACCGGCGCGCGGTCGTGCGCGGGGTCGGTGAGCAGGTGCAGCAGGCGCGGCAGCAGGCGGTGCTGCGGCGCGGCGGCGGCGAACAGGCGGCGCTCCAGCTCGGCCGCCGCCGCCGCGCCCCCGCCGCGCTCCCAGCGCGCGCCCGCCACCACCACGCGCACCGCGTCCGCCGACAGCTCGCCCGCCCGCCCGCCCGCCTCGCCTGAACACTGCGCTAGTACTCACCGGCGCGCGGTCGTGCGCGGGGTCGGTGAGCAGGTGCAGCAGGCGCGGCAGCAGGCGGTGCTGCGGCGCGGCGGCGGCGAACAGGCGGCGCTCCAGCTCGGCCGCCGCCGCCGCGCCCCCGCCGCGCTCCCAGCGCGCGCCCGCCACCACCACGCGCACCGCGTCCGCCGACAGCTCGCCCGCCCGCCCGCCCGCCTCGCCTGAACACTGCGCTAGTACTCACCGGCGCGCGGTCGTGCGCGGGGTCGGTGAGCAGGTGCAGCAGGCGCGGCAGCAGGCGGTGCTGCGGCGCGGCGGCGGCGAACAGGCGGCGCTCCAGCTCGGCCGCCGCCGCCGCGCCCCCGCCGCGCTCCCAGCGCGCGCCCGCCACCACCACGCGCACCGCGTCCGCCGACAGCTCGCCCGCCCGCCCGCCCGCCTCGCCTGAACACTGCGCTAGTACTCACCGGCGCGCGGTCGTGCGCGGGGTCGGTGAGCAGGTGCAGCAGGCGCGGCAGCAGGCGGTGCTGCGGCGCGGCGGCGGCGAACAGGCGGCGCTCCAGCTCGGCCGCCGCCGCCGCGCCCCCGCCGCGCTCCCAGCGCGCGCCCGCCACCACCACGCGCACCGCGTCCGCCGACAGCTCGCCCGCCCGCCCGCCCGCCTCGCCTGAACACTGCGCTAGTACTCACCGGCGCGCGGTCGTGCGCGGGGTCGGTGAGCAGGTGCAGCAGGCGCGGCAGCAGGCGGTGCTGCGGCGCGGCGGCGGCGAACAGGCGGCGCTCCAGCTCGGCCGCCGCCGCCGCGCCCCCGCCGCGCTCCCAGCGCGCGCCCGCCACCACCACGCGCACCGCGTCCGCCGACAGCTCGCCCGCCCGCCCGCCCGCCTCGCCTGAACACTGCGCTAGTACTCACCGGCGCGCGGTCGTGCGCGGGGTCGGTGAGCAGGTGCAGCAGGCGCGGCAGCAGGCGGTGCTGCGGCGCGGCGGCGGCGAACAGGCGGCGCTCCAGCTCGGCCGCCGCCGCCGCGCCCCCGCCGCGCTCCCAGCGCGCGCCCGCCACCACCACGCGCACCGCGTCCGCCGACAGCTCGCCCGCCCGCCCGCCCGCCTCGCCTGAACACTGCGCTAGTACTCACCGGCGCGCGGTCGTGCGCGGGGTCGGTGAGCAGGTGCAGCAGGCGCGGCAGCAGGCGGTGCTGCGGCGCGGCGGCGGCGAACAGGCGGCGCTCCAGCTCGGCCGCCGCCGCCGCGCCCCCGCCGCGCTCCCAGCGCGCGCCCGCCACCACCACGCGCACCGCGTCCGCCGACAGCTCGCCCGCCCGCCCGCCCGCCTCGCCTGAACACTGCGCTAGTACTCACCGGCGCGCGGTCGTGCGCGGGGTCGGTGAGCAGGTGCAGCAGGCGCGGCAGCAGGCGGTGCTGCGGCGCGGCGGCGGCGAACAGGCGGCGCTCCAGCTCGGCCGCCGCCGCCGCGCCCCCGCCGCGCTCCCAGCGCGCGCCCGCCACCACCACGCGCACCGCGTCCGCCGACAGCTCGCCCGCCCGCCCGCCCGCCTCGCCTGAACACTGCGCTAGTACTCACCGGCGCGCGGTCGTGCGCGGGGTCGGTGAGCAGGTGCAGCAGGCGCGGCAGCAGGCGGTGCTGCGGCGCGGCGGCGGCGAACAGGCGGCGCTCCAGCTCGGCCGCCGCCGCCGCGCCCCCGCCGCGCTCCCAGCGCGCGCCCGCCACCACCACGCGCACCGCGTCCGCCGACAGCTCGCCCGCCCGCCCGCCCGCCTCGCCTGAACACTGCGCTAGTACTCACCGGCGCGCGGTCGTGCGCGGGGTCGGTGAGCAGGTGCAGCAGGCGCGGCAGCAGGCGGTGCTGCGGCGCGGCGGCGGCGAACAGGCGGCGCTCCAGCTCGGCCGCCGCCGCCGCGCCCCCGCCGCG
This sequence comes from Heliconius himera, assembly GCA_021202915.1. Lineage (NCBI taxonomy): Eukaryota > Metazoa > Arthropoda > Insecta > Lepidoptera > Nymphalidae > Heliconius > Heliconius himera. The sequence goes on from JAJHJA010000486.1 coordinate 354,136, forward strand.
CTCCCAGCGCGCGCCCGCCACCACCACGCGCACCGCGTCCGCCGACAGCTCGCCCGCCCGCCCGCCCGCCTCGCCTGAACACTGCGCTAGTACTCACCGGCGCGCGGTCGTGCGCGGGGTCGGTGAGCAGGTGCAGCAGGCGCGGCAGCAGGCGGTGCTGCGGCGCGGCGGCGGCGAACAGGCGGCGCTCCAGCTCGGCCGCCGCCGCCGCGCCCCCGCCGCGCTCCCAGCGCGCGCCCGCCACCACCACGCGCACCGCGTCCGCCGACAGCTCGCCCGCCCGCCCGCCCGCCTCGCCTGAACACTGCGCTAGTACTCACCGGCGCGCGGTCGTGCGCGGGGTCGGTGAGCAGGTGCAGCAGGCGCGGCAGCAGGCGGTGCTGCGGCGCGGCGGCGGCGAACAGGCGGCGCTCCAGCTCGGCCGCCGCCGCCGCGCCCCCGCCGCGCTCCCAGCGCGCGCCCGCCACCACCACGCGCACCGCGTCCGCCGACAGCTCGCCCGCCCGCCCGCCCGCCTCGCCTGAACACTGCGCTAGTACTCACCGGCGCGCGGTCGTGCGCGGGGTCGGTGAGCAGGTGCAGCAGGCGCGGCAGCAGGCGGTGCTGCGGCGCGGCGGCGGCGAACAGGCGGCGCTCCAGCTCGGCCGCCGCCGCCGCGCCCCCGCCGCGCTCCCAGCGCGCGCCCGCCACCACCACGCGCACCGCGTCCGCCGACAGCTCGCCCGCCCGCCCGCCCGCCTCGCCTGAACACTGCGCTAGTACTCACCGGCGCGCGGTCGTGCGCGGGGTCGGTGAGCAGGTGCAGCAGGCGCGGCAGCAGGCGGTGCTGCGGCGCGGCGGCGGCGAACAGGCGGCGCTCCAGCTCGGCCGCCGCCGCCGCGCCCCCGCCGCGCTCCCAGCGCGCGCCCGCCACCACCACGCGCACCGCGTCCGCCGACAGCTCGCCCGCCCGCCCGCCCGCCTCGCCTGAACACTGCGCTAGTACTCACCGGCGCGCGGTCGTGCGCGGGGTCGGTGAGCAGGTGCAGCAGGCGCGGCAGCAGGCGGTGCTGCGGCGCGGCGGCGGCGAACAGGCGGCGCTCCAGCTCGGCCGCCGCCGCCGCGCCCCCGCCGCGCTCCCAGCGCGCGCCCGCCACCACCACGCGCACCGCGTCCGCCGACAGCTCGCCCGCCCGCCCGCCCGCCTCGCCTGAACACTGCGCTAGTACTCACCGGCGCGCGGTCGTGCGCGGGGTCGGTGAGCAGGTGCAGCAGGCGCGGCAGCAGGCGGTGCTGCGGCGCGGCGGCGGCGAACAGGCGGCGCTCCAGCTCGGCCGCCGCCGCCGCGCCCCCGCCGCGCTCCCAGCGCGCGCCCGCCACCACCACGCGCACCGCGTCCGCCGACAGCTCGCCCGCCCGCCCGCCCGCCTCGCCTGAACACTGCGCTAGTACTCACCGGCGCGCGGTCGTGCGCGGGGTCGGTGAGCAGGTGCAGCAGGCGCGGCAGCAGGCGGTGCTGCGGCGCGGCGGCGGCGAACAGGCGGCGCTCCAGCTCGGCCGCCGCCGCCGCGCCCCCGCCGCGCTCCCAGCGCGCGCCCGCCACCACCACGCGCACCGCGTCCGCCGACAGCTCGCCCGCCCGCCCGCCCGCCTCGCCTGAACACTGCGCTAGTACTCACCGGCGCGCGGTCGTGCGCGGGGTCGGTGAGCAGGTGCAGCAGGCGCGGCAGCAGGCGGTGCTGCGGCGCGGCGGCGGCGAACAGGCGGCGCTCCAGCTCGGCCGCCGCCGCCGCGCCCCCGCCGCGCTCCCAGCGCGCGCCCGCCACCACCACGCGCACCGCGTCCGCCGACAGCTCGCCCGCCCGCCCGCCCGCCTCGCCTGAACACTGCGCTAGTACTCACCGGCGCGCGGTCGTGCGCGGGGTCGGTGAGCAGGTGCAGCAGGCGCGGCAGCAGGCGGTGCTGCGGCGCGGCGGCGGCGAACAGGCGGCGCTCCAGCTCGGCCGCCGCCGCCGCGCCCCCGCCGCGCTCCCAGCGCGCGCCCGCCACCACCACGCGCACCGCGTCCGCCGACAGCTCGCCCGCCCGCCCGCCCGCCTCGCCTGAACACTGCGCTAGTACTCACCGGCGCGCGGTCGTGCGCGGGGTCGGTGAGCAGGTGCAGCAGGCGCGGCAGCAGGCGGTGCTGCGGCGCGGCGGCGGCGAACAGGCGGCGCTCCAGCTCGGCCGCCGCCGCCGCGCCCCCGCCGCGCTCCCAGCGCGCGCCCGCCACCACCACGCGCACCGCGTCCGCCGACAGCTCGCCCGCCCGCCCGCCCGCCTCGCCTGAACACTGCGCTAGTACTCACCGGCGCGCGGTCGTGCGCGGGGTCGGTGAGCAGGTGCAGCAGGCGCGGCAGCAGGCGGTGCTGCGGCGCGGCGGCGGCGAACAGGCGGCGCTCCAGCTCGGCCGCCGCCGCCGCGCCCCCGCCGCGCTCCCAGCGCGCGCCCGCCACCACCACGCGCACCGCGTCCGCCGACAGCTCGCCCGCCCGCCCGCCCGCCTCGCCTGAACACTGCGCTAGTACTCACCGGCGCGCGGTCGTGCGCGGGGTCGGTGAGCAGGTGCAGCAGGCGCGGCAGCAGGCGGTGCTGCGGCGCGGCGGCGGCGAACAGGCGGCGCTCCAGCTCGGCCGCCGCCGCCGCGCCCCCGCCGCGCTCCCAGCGCGCGCCCGCCACCACCACGCGCACCGCGTCCGCCGACAGCTCGCCCGCCCGCCCGCCCGCCTCGCCTGAACACTGCGCTAGTACTCACCGGCGCGCGGTCGTGCGCGGGGTCGGTGAGCAGGTGCAGCAGGCGCGGCAGCAGGCGGTGCTGCGGCGCGGCGGCGGCGAACAGGCGGCGCTCCAGCTCGGCCGCCGCCGCCGCGCCCCCGCCGCGCTCCCAGCGCGCGCCCGCCACCACCACGCGCACCGCGTCCGCCGACAGCTCGCCCGCCCGCCCGCCCGCCTCGCCTGAACACTGCGCTAGTACTCACCGGCGCGCGGTCGTGCGCGGGGTCGGTGAGCAGGTGCAGCAGGCGCGGCAGCAGGCGGTGCTGCGGCGCGGCGGCGGCGAACAGGCGGCGCTCCAGCTCGGCCGCCGCCGCCGCGCCCCCGCCGCGCTCCCAGCGCGCGCCCGCCACCACCACGCGCACCGCGTCCGCCGACAGCTCGCCCGCCCGCCCGCCCGCCTCGCCTGAACACTGCGCTAGTACTCACCGGCGCGCGGTCGTGCGCGGGGTCGGTGAGCAGGTGCAGCAGGCGCGGCAGCAGGCGGTGCTGCGGCGCGGCGGCGGCGAACAGGCGGCGCTCCAGCTCGGCCGCCGCCGCCGCGCCCCCGCCGCGCTCCCAGCGCGCGCCCGCCACCACCACGCGCACCGCGTCCGCCGACAGCTCGCCCGCCTCGCCTGAACACAAATTACGTTATAAAATAATGAAAAAGAGGAAGCCGAAACTCAAGTTATTGGAGGAGACATGTCCAGGGGCAACCTGACCAAATAACATACTGTTAGCATTTTTTTTAAAAATAACCCCAGTAATAGATTTTTATATTAATTAAGCTTGTGCTATTCTGTATTTTTTCTTGTATTGTGTAAAAAATATTATAATTTAGTGTTAACTTCACTCTGTTTCACGTATATAAGCACAGTGTAAGCAGAGGAAATCTATTGTTAAGATCTCCGTTTATCATTTTCCGTAAAATTTTTGAGACATTGTATATTGAGTGGAAGAACCCAACACCGCACTTTGTTTTGTCACCAAAGCAATAAAAATTTTAAAAAAATTATTCCGAGTGAGAATCGAACCCACACCCGTCGCCTTTATAGTCACACGCTGTGCTACTGTCCTTTGACATTCTCCAACATTATTAGTACAATGAGTAGATAAATAAATAAAGTACATAACCAAAACTATTTATAGCTAACCCATAATGTCAGGCAGAGAATCCTCAGGAGACAGCATGACACGTTCAAGAGGCTCCAGCTGGCGCACCAGCGAGACCCCGCAGCGCCGCAACACCGCGCACCACCACCCAGCCTCACCTTCGCCCGCGGTCCATTGTGCGCCCTTATAGAACAGAATATTTTAAACTGATACATATTGTAATTTTTTTGTATCTTTTAATTGCAAAACATAATGTTAACATTCCGTTTCTCACTTTCCGCCTATTTTTTTTATATATAAAAATAATGACTTTTCCCTAAGTAGAAATAAAATCCAACAAAAAGTCCCGTTTACAATTAGACGATATATCACGACGGCCTCTGCAAAAATGTTTTAGAATTAATTATTCGTATATACATATATTAGATTATTTTTTTAAAATATTAATGGCTTTTTAATGGAAAATTAAAACTTATACAATATGGCTTTGTATACACATAGATAGAAGACGCCAAAATATCCATCACCATCGCTCACAACAGATAACTAAAGTTTTTACTATTACTGCTTATTAGGAAAATATTTATTTCTGTATAAATATGTATAAATACAGAATCTGTATCTGTCTTTTCAGCTATGTTGTATTTTAATTTTAAACTTACATGTTTAGAAACCATAAGGCCTAGAGGTTTTTGTAGTCCTTCCATATATTGCAAACACCAGCTATACAAGTCAGACCAGCATCTGAAATTAAATAATATAGCAAATAATTCTTGATAGCTTTGCTTTAATATTAAGAATGGGCTAACGGAGTAAACCACCATTTCCTGTATGACATTTAAATGATCTTAATTCCTCAAATTTATATTATTAAAGTATACTTGGGAGACTAATAAGCTTTGCTAATTTACTTTTTTTTTGTTATTGATACTTAAAATTTTGGAAGTACCAAATAAAAAATGCATTGCACAATTTTATTACGGGCACACATATTCAAACGAATAAAAATAAAACTGAGTGTTATTCCACAGTGAAAAAACATTTAAAACACCCAAAGAAACTACTTAGCATTCATTGTGCGGATCAAAGCAGTATTTGGGACTTGCAACATAAGTGGATGTTTAAGGAGCTCCTTTAAATGCACATCTAACGCTTAACTTCATTCTACAAGCTCAACAACAGCCGAAAATTGTTTTTAGCTAGCGGACCCGCGCGGCTTCGCCCGCTTGAACTTTACGAATATCTCTATATATATAATAAAACAGTAAAAATATTTTGTCTGTACATTTAGTAATTATGACTAAAATGGTTTATCCTCTATATATAGGAGGTTTGTCTGTATGTATAATCACGCTTATCTCCGAAAGTACTGAACTGATTTACTTAAAATTTTCACAAATTGTTTAAGACTTTACGTAATGACTTTTACTAGATAACTTTAGTCTTCATTCCTTTTATCTACATACAGAATTCCTCTTCTTCATTTATTAGAATTTGACATTTGTTTCATCAAAATCATCTACAAAAGCTGTAATGGATTCTATGTATATATTATTGAACTTAAACCGGTAGCCCCATTTTTACTCGTGATTAGAAATATAATACAAAAAAATAGATGAACTAATCATCTATTTTTTTGTTACACATAAATATATTGTAAGTAACGACTTGACTAGGATAGTTTTTAACAGCTTAATGGACGCTACGAAGAGCCGCGGATTTGGGTCCCGTTATGTTCGAATTTTTAGACGTTTTCTCAACTCATATTTACTTATGCATAAGATGTGAGGCGTCGTGTGAGGCACGAGCGCTGAGTGCCCGCACGCGCGCCGTCACCGCCGCCACGCACGCCTCACCCAGCTCCGACTCGCCCGCCTCGCCGCCGCCCCACGTGCGTCGGTAGATCTGAATATATTATAACAATTTATACCCAAAATTTATACCTACCTACATACCAAAAATGTATACCCAGAGCAACACTAGATAAACAAATAAATGACATACCACAAGTGCCTTATTAATTACAGCAGGTGGGAAGAGGCCGGGCGCAAGCAGGCGGTCTCGGTACTGCTGGTGGCTGGACAGTTGCGGCAGCGCCGGCGGCGCCTCGCGAGCCGCCACCGCTCGCCAGCTCGCCTCCGCGCCGAGAACGCTGCCTGGCGGTTACAATGTTTTACTATTAGAAAAAAAATCAGCTTCGCTTTCGCTGCGTAGGTAGGTGTAAGCTAAGGTTTTTCTGTTTTATTTATTTATTCATTCAAAACCACTAAAAACACATGGTCCATATCCTTGTTATTTAATTATTATATCTCATTTATTTTAGTTAAGTTAGACATAATTATGTAATTGTACACGAGAATTACACCAATCAATTGAACCAATTGCTCAAGTGTGTGACTGTGACACGACTGGTTGTGGGTTTAATCCCCGCTCAAGGAAATTAAATTTATATTTTCATTTCTTCGCTCTCGTATCGAGGTAAAGCGCGGCGGCCAGTCAACACGCAATGCCTCCGAACTTCGGCGAAAACTGGGGAACGGAGTGTCTTATTTTCCCTCTGCCTACCCTAGGCTGTGTGCTGGGGATACAGCGTAAAGTGATTTTATATTTAATTTATTTATGATGTATATTAATTACATTATAATTTATATACACAATTAATACCTATCATAAGAAAATATTATTGTTATGTTTACAATTATTTAGGTACACATTGAAATAATTTATATATCTAAATTTTGAATTAATATTAATTAATCTATTATTAAGAGACTAAAATTTTCATGCGCCGCGCTTTTTCGAGATATTGCTTATCAAGTAGATAAACTCAACGATATCTTTTGTCTAATAGGGTGGGCTTGTGTAGAGACACTATTGTCTACTATTCAATGAATAAAGAAAATAGTTTAAATGTTATCATTATATTAAATTAAATACTAATGTAACTAACTATTAACTGTTGTATTTTTTTGTTCAAAATATAACGATATTTTTTTGTTTAATATATAACTAATGGAAATATTTGCTATTTATATTAAACAAGGAAAATTAAAGAATTTATCTTACTTGTTACAACTGCATCACCATCTGGTTGAGTCCATAGAGCCCAAATGACATGACTACCATCACCATAACCAATTGCATAATCTAATAGATCTAGCTGGAATCATGACAAAAATCTTATTTTATATTAATTTAATAATTATCAAGTGTTGATCTTCAATGGGATCATTGAAGTTAAATTGATGTTTAACATGTTTTTTTCATGTGTAGTGCAATATTAGAGTAGTGAAGATGTGAAGAATTTAAGAGATAATAATTTTTTAATTTTGAAGTAACAAGCTTAAATAAGATTCCTAATTTAGTATAAAAATATAAAATATTCTGATGAATTATTCTGCTATAATATTTACTAATAAATTTATTTTCTTCATACCTGAGGTCCAAAAATATGACAGATTTGTGAGAATTTAACAGCTCCCGCTCCACCATCATGCATTCTTAATACTACAAATTCACATTCAGTTGGAAATGATAAATAAGCTACCAGTATGATACCCCCATCTGATGCAGTTGTATACTGTAACATGTGACCATGGGCTGTGGAAAAAATTTTAGAAATAAATAGTCTGTTTTATAATATATTGTTTTAATCAAGAAAATTTTGCATAATATATATTACGCAAGAAATAAATAAATATGTTTTTGGAATATTTTTTTATTAAAATTCTTTTCATATACATTTTGATATTGTAAATAAAAATAAGAACAACTTAGGTGGTACTTGAAAAAAATGCAATTCCAGTTTCAAAAAGTCATGTTTAAAATTCTATAGTGAAATATTGTTTTTTTATTTCTTACCTTATAATAAATATCCTAGAATTATTAACTAAGACTTATAATTTGAATACGCATAATTATTTTGGTTTACACTTTCACTTTGCAAATATTGCAATTCCTTTTTAATCAGTAAAAATATGCTATGATGTCGAAGAGTTTTGTAAAGAACATGACTTACGAGGAGCTTTAGGTCTTGTCAAAGTTTGTGATAGTGGTGTTGAAACTGCAGTAGGAGCTCCACCTTCATCCAAAAGCCAGGCACGAAGACAAGTGTCTCCACTAATGGCCACAGCTAGACTATTTGTCAGAATTACACCATATGTATCCACTCCATCTCCTCCTTTACCCCTTAAATTACATTGGACATTATATTAAATATTATATATATTTCATACAAAGATATTAAAATTGGATTCTTGTAATAAAATAGTCATATAGGATAAAATATTTTAAACCCATACCTAAAGAAATTAATCAAGATACCTCCAACAGTTTAAACTTAGGATTTTTTTTCATTTCGCAATGTTAATCCATACATGTATTTTGTGTGTCGAAGTTACGCATAGATACCAATAACGTAAACACATACTACTACAAAAATACTACTAAAGGTTAAATAATTTTGAACTTTGCCGCCAATACCTACGACTTGATTTCAGAATGAGGCGTATACAGCGATTTCCTTTGATAGATTTATGTCGGCATACGTCGTTCTTGACAAACAGCGTTATATTTTAGAACGATAATTATTTTAATTATTTATTTTGTTTCAAAAAATAACTTTTTTATTTTTGGAAAAATAAATAAAAATTGTATTAGGCTTTTATTTAATTTTTATTCAGGTGACTTATTTTATATGTACCACACAGTTTAAAGTTCTGTACTGGCCCTTCTGGAAAAGCATTTCTATATAATCTTGATACACATAAAAATAACCTCAAAATGGCATTGTTTGCGCATCCACTGTGCGTGATGCGTTTCTGTTCTTATTTATTGTTATATATTCTTTGATTCTTTAGCTATCCAGTGGTGTCATTTTACTTTGGACAAGCCAAACTGTATGCCTGGATTTAATCATAATTAGGTGTTTTGGATTGCCCCAGTATGGTAGCAAATTTATAGATACATTCACATCAAAAATAATAATAAAATACCTTAAAGCTCCAGTGATTCCAGACAAGAATCTAGGTACAGTTGATTCTCTTTTGAGCATCATTGTAACAGCTGACCCAGCAACTGGTAATTTAACTAATAATAGGCCACCTTCACCTCCATAACCAAATGCTAAAGCAAAAACAGCTTCACCATTGTCTCTTAGTAATGATGCACATGAGTGTGCAACTCCAGTATCTGGAAAAAGGAATAACTTTTTTTACATTTATAAAATTAAATATTAAAAATAACATATAAGAAATACTTTGGTACAATTAATGTACAACAAACATAATATAAGAAAAGTCCTTTTAAAATAATAACTTTAAAACCACATTACTTAATTATATAAATTAAGATAGAATACTTACTTGTATTAGAATATTGATTCAAGATGAAATAATTATTTGGATTATTAATTGCAGATGTGTCTTGGAAAATTGAAGGTGAAACACTACATAGTGATCCAAAAGTAGACTGAAAAATAAATCAAACATATTTTTATATCTGAAGGTAATAAGTCTGTTAAATTAAAAAAATATTAAGCTTTCCTACCCTCCTGTCTAGAACATCTGGATGAGGAAATACTAATCTATGTACTGATGATACTGTAGCAGCTAAAATTATCACTTGCTGAGATGAAGTTCTTTCATAGAATTCAAGAAAATTTAAAGGTGGAGTTCCAGGAGCAACTTTGCATCTTAAGTTATTGCTAGATAAGTTTATATCCAACGATGCCTCTGATAACTCTATAGCATCAGATGTTGTTTGCCTGTAATAATTAAAAGGACTCGAAAATTAGATACAATTATTTACATAATTATGAAAAACGGTAATAAAAATGTATGTGTACCAATAAACAAATCTATTCCTTGTGTTTGCTTTTTTAGAGTCTCTGTACCAATATCCACCTGCTTTATGAGGCAATTTTATATCTTGCAATGTACTATGTGTACCACCTGTGAAAAAATATTTATTAAATTATTGTAAACTGTTAAAATTAGCCCTTATTAAGCTGTTAATTAAGAATTACCTGTGTTCAAAATAATTTCCTTCCATTTCTCTGGTATATTATGATTTGGAGAAATTTCTTTAAAAGTAACCGGTATTGCCTCGACGAACTCCATCGATCACAAATATTCAATATCACCGTTATTAACTCGCAAACAAACTTAAAATAAAGTTCAAAGGACAATTATAAGTTTTAAAGTATTATATCTATTATATTCTATTCTATGACAAAATTTATAGTGTTACAAAAACAAAACATTAACAATAAAATCTCGCGCCACATTGGTTAGTTACTTTCTGAAATTGAATAGAATACTTTAAAATTGACATTGACAGTTAAATAAGAATTTTAGTTTTATTGAACACAGCTTATCAAAATAATCATTCAGAAATCAGTCCTACAAGCTAGCTAGCACAATAATATTGACAATACAACATTGACAATAATATTGATCAATATCAATAAAAAAAATTGATCAAAGACTGAATGAGAAAAAAACTGAGTTAATTATTTCAATATTATCAACAAACTACAACTAACAGAGGCCATCCGTGGCCCAGGTGCATAAAGTGTGAATGTAAACGCGACAAATAGTGGATTCGATTCCCGCTCCGCTCCCGCGATTCCCACGAAAGCAAATTTTACTAACAGAGGATAATTTAAAAACTTAAACGAGGGTGAGAGATAAGCAACTTTCAAAAATAATAACTCTGGTTTTTTAGATTCTTTTGTAAATATTTTTCGTAATTTTATCGCGACATGCTTCAAAAGATGTATAAGATCCAGCTTTGGATAAGTTTCCCATGTTTTAATAAACTCTATCAAATATTATTTCTCCGTGGGAGTAGTAATATCAACATTATAAAATTTATTAAACATAATAAAAAAAATCCGGGATACCGTATATATATAAATCACAATAAGTCGTTTTGGATAAAAAAATATATAGAAAATTGCAAGGTGTATTTCAACAATATTATTGACAATAACCATGCTTATTCCCAATATTGCCGTGATCATAACAGAATTTCTAGAAATCTACAATAATATTGTTTAATATCGAAAAACCAGTCACAAACGCACAATATTCACAATACGTACTTTATTGACAATATTATTGCACGTGTGAGGTCAGGTGGTGTATGTCAGGCATAAAGCATACTTAATAAAATTTTAATTTTAATTTTATATACAACGTCTAGCAAAATGTTTTAGGTACCGTATCTAATTTATAGCTGTTTTACTTGTGTATCATATATTCTATTTCTTTTGATTTATATAATAAAAATAGTTAAAAAAAAACCTTTTTGCCTTTAAATATATTACCTATCTACCTATTCACTGTATCAAAATATTTTTATACAGTTTTATTTTATACATCATTTATAATATAATTATGTTATAATATTTTAAAATTTTAATTATTCTTGTATACCAATCATACGTTTCCAAGATTAAAAAAATTACGTCTGTATAAGTTGTAATAGAATCTACACATCCTGCGCCCTAAATAATAAACATCCGCCATAACTAAGTTAGTGACGTCATATACTTAAAATAAAGGACACAAATAGACAGAGATAAACAGTGTTCAATCTCTATGCTTGACAGAGATAGTTGCGAGCTATAAATGACAGCGTCATTTTCCTCAGTTTTCTTCATTTTCGTTCGAGGTTTTCATTTTTCAGTTTAGATGAATTAAAACAAGAAATATTTAAGTGTATTATTTTATGTGTTTGTTATTAAACGAATTATCTAAGTGACTAAACAATATGGTGACTTTATTCCTAGTCATAAATTTATAGGTTTGTATAAAATGTCATCGATTTTGTGTTTATTTCACGCTCTCGCACCTATTAAAACAGTAAAAATTATTAAAATGATTTTAGTTATTTTACAATTAATTCGAAACTATATACATTTCTTTAATTAACTTTTATTGTTTTACGTAAGCCCATATAGTATTTAGCGTATTTTCATTGTTAACTGTATTTTGTAACTTAAAATTACCCATTATACTTTTTATTTTTATTGTTTAAAACATTTCTTTTACAGTATTTTTTCCATGTAATTTAAATTCAATTAATTTTGTGTTTGGTAATATACCTACTATTTTTTTGTCAAATAATTTGCATATTCCCATTTTGAAATTTCTTTACTATTTAAACTTATAGTCTATTAGATTATATAAATATTGTTAAAAATGGAAAAGAAATAATAATTAAATATATGGTAGTGTTAATTTATATAAAACTACAGTTATTCATTAAGGTTTATAAATACACCACAAATATATAAATATTTATACATATTTTTAAATTTTCTGAGTGACCCAAATTCAAGATACATTTGGCTCCGAAAATCTAATATTTCTAATTATTGTAATTACATACCAAATGCACATTGACTTAGTAGATACCTTAAGGATAGCTACCATGAAAATAATCTAAAGCATGAAATATTGCTGTGGTGTACTTGGTATGTACTATTTTTTTAGTAACCTAGAGTTTTTTACATATTTCTTTTGACAAAGTCTTATTCCACATTTAGGAAAGAAAAATACTACCTAGAGTTACTCAAATGTCATTTATATGAGATGAGTAACATGAAATCAAATATAATAAAATATATCAAAATACAATTTATGTGTGTATGTTACACATTCAATTATGTAAAATTACCTTTTTATTACATAATATTCTTGTAAATAAATACTTCTTGTTTCTCCTTTTTACATACACAAATTTATTACTACAGACAATATGGGGTTGTTATAATATTTAATTCAATAGTTGATATCCACAAATAAGAAAAATATTTTGATTTAAAAATATATTTATTATTATAATTAATAATATACTTATATGTATGAATATAATATACTTATATGTATGTAACAAGAAGTTTCAACATACAAAAACAAATTAACATGTTACACTAAAATTGTATCATATACGGGCCACTGTAACTCTTTTTTAAAATATAATTGTTTTATAATTAATATAAATATTAATGACATTTATTTATTTAGCTTAGTACTTCGGCAGATGAGTTGATTATTATTTATATGTTATATGATTACCCAATCATTTAATTTCATTTACTAAAATAATTTGTAATTTATTTGAGATTTAATCACTATAGATTTTTACTATTTTATTATTTTTTAAGTATATTAAGTAGGTACTGAAATTAAAAAAAAAAACAAATATGTTATACTAAAAAAAAATAATGTCTTCTTATTACATATATATATATATTGTCGCCAGTAGTGGTGCAGGGGCTCAAAATGTGACTGTAAATCAATTAGATGTGTGTTCAATCTCCACTCAAACAAGAAAAGAAGATATGTTTAAATTTATATTTTCATTTATTTGCTCTGGTGTCGAGGCAAAGCCGCGCCGTTGAGTTCTGCTACAACACGCAATGCCTCCAGAATTCAGCGGAAAGTGGGAAATGTAGTGTCGTAACACAAAATTCCCTCTGCCTACCCTGCTATGTGTGGGGTATACAGCGTGAAGCTATTATTTTTTTTTTCAAGTGTAGAGGTTCCAAGTTTTGTTGTTTGATACAACAGCGCGGTGGCGGGTTGCGAGCACGGTGCGGGCGGGGCGAGCTCGGGCGGCGGGCGGCCCGGCGACACCATTCGCCGCGTCAAGGTGAAGATGTCGTCGGTGTCTGCGCAGGGCGTGGTGGAGCGCGCCTCCGCCGAGCTGTCGCGCCGCATCACGGGCCTGGGCCTGCGCGGCCGCAAGCGCTCCCCCGGGGTGGTGGAGCGCGTCGCCAACGCCCTCTGCGGCCCCGCCACCAACGCCGCCCCGCGCATACCTCGCCGGCGCAGACCCTCGCCCAGGCCTCTAGTTTGGAGCCAATTCATCATGGAAGAGAGATTTCTGGAGAAGTTTTTTCTTTATTTCAATGCAAACGACAGGAGATCACTGTCTCAGGTGTGCACGAAATGGCGCGACGTACTCTACTCGTCGCCGCGCTGGTGGTCGGGCCTCGTGGCGGTGCTCGACTGTCGCGAGCTCAGATCGGAATCCGGTTGTTGCACACAGAGATTCTATAATTCTATAGTGAGAAGAGGCATACGCGGTGTCATTTTGATATCTGCTACAGATGACGATATAAATGAGTTCATAAAACAATTTCCTGTATCAGCTCATCATGTTCACGCTATCGGATTAAAAGGCTGTACAATAACAGATAGAGGATTAGAAGCTATACTAGATCACTTACAGGTCAGTCAAAGTTGTGTTTTGCTCATTATTTAAGTACAGCTTAAACTTTTCATTTAAATTTCAATGTTTTTAGGTTCTCTTTGAACTAGAACTAACGGGCTGCAATGAGATAACGGAGGCTGGTTTGTGGGCATGTCTAACTCCGCGAATAGTCTCACTCACGCTTACTGACTGTATTAACATTGCTGATGAGGCTGTAAGTTCATTTATAACAACTGCTACTAACTTTCAAATTATTGTAAAATTATAAATATTTATTATTTATAAATAAAAAATATTCTTAAATGTTGCTAAATAATACATATAAAAATCTAAAAATAATGATTTTAATAATAACGTAAATTATATATACATTTTTAAGTGTCTACCTACGACAGACTAATTTGATAGCGTTACGAGTCATGTTAATTTATAGGTGGGTGCAGTAGCTCAGCTGCTGCCATCGCTGTACGAGTTCTCCCTCCAGGCGTACCACGTGACGGACGCCGCGCTCGGATACTTCTCTCCTAAGCAGAGTGCCTCTCTGAGCATACTCCGCTTGCATAGTTGCTGGGAGCTAACCAATCATGGGGTTGTAAATATTGGTAAGTAAATGTTACGCGCGTACAACGAATGCAGCCGAACCCTTAACCCTCGCGTCTACAGCCAGACAGTGCGCCGCTGCGGCGCGAAGTACGGCTTTTAATTTGATTGATCGTATTTTAAATTTGTAATTTTTAATAAACTAGCTTTAAGTAGGTAATCAGTTTGCCGCTTTATTACAAAAATTGCAAGTCATTAAACATTCTCTAGCATAATACTAATAAATAATATGTCTTCATAATAATCATCTGTAAATAATTATTTCTTCAAATAACAATAAATAACTGTCACGAACTGTTATTCAAATAATAAATTTTCATAGCTCCCTTGTTTACTGCGGGTTTTAATTAAAATATATTATAGAAAAAATATGATGAAAGTATATCATTTTCATTGATTTCGAGAAAGTTGACATGTCTCTACAATTACCTATTTGTAACGTACTTAGTTATTTCCGTATGCTATCATGTTGCATTCAGGATGTGCCCGAGTCCTGACGAAACGCGGTAGAAGTGGGGCCACATCTCATATTTAAGAATGTTTTTCCAAGTTTGAAACCTTCAGCGACTTATCTATCTTTAAACACTAAAATAAAATTCAAATATTTGCTACCTACGACAATTGCTCAAGAACAAACAACATGAGCATCGCGTAGACTGTATTATTATGTAATCTCTTTATATAATTAAGCAGCCTTACGTAGTCACATCTATAAATTATATTAGATATCACACAAAATGCAGGTAAGCTATAAATAAACAATATCGGCAAGTATATATGTATATCTACTTACAGGCTACAGGAATTTGCAGAAGTGGTTCTTATTAGTAAGAAAACGTGCTTATGGGTAATTTTATAATCTTCATACATTCTAACAATATTGTGTTAGGTATCATTGCTTTAAATTAAATTTTAAAGTGATTTTGTTGAGAATAATTTTGGTATAATTATACATATACAGGGTGGAAGAGGCAGCGCTCCATTTACGGAAACAGCATATAGGGTAAAATATTTCAAACCTATACCTAAAGAAATTAATCAAGATGCCTCAACAGTTTGGACGTAGGATATATTTTTCATTTCACGATTTTTATCCATACCTGTATTTCGTGTGACGCGATTACGTATAGATCCCAATAACATAAACACTTACTACTACAAAAATACTACTAAAGGTTAAACAACTTTGAACATTATCGCCAATACATACGACTCGATTTCGAAATGAGGCGTGTGCGGCGGTGTTCCTTTGATAGGTTTATGTGTGCGTGCATCATCCTTACAAATGGCATTTTGTTTTAAAATGACAATTTTATTATTTATTTTGTTTGAAAAAAAAAACTTTTTCATTTTTGGGAATTTATTTTTTTCTGAATTATATTAGGCTTTTATAGAGTAGTTAAAACTGTGATTTCATTTAATGTGGTGCTGACACTTCCACCCTGTATATGTAAATTATTTATAACAGCGATCGACCGTCGCCAGCCGAGGTTCGACTCCCGCAGGGGACGCTCTTGCCTATTCCCCACCGATATATCCATCCAGTATCGCTGTAAAAGCCAATAGGGCTAACAACATTACTTAATGTTCGAAAAAATTACAGAAGTGACTGCGAATTTTGTGGTATTGTTGAGAGTTTTTGTTAAATACTAAAAAAATCAATATTATATTGATAATATAGCAACAAAATAACACAAAAAGAATGTACACAGCTGCAGCAGTTACTAATTTCATAATTTGTCAACTTCAAAAATAACTATTTTTTTTATTAATAATGACGTAGTGTTGATATTAAGAGGCCCTTCTACATAGATATAATGTGTAATAAATGAATAACAAACTAAATCAGCCAAAGTAGAGTTAATTTGAGGTTTAATTTAGTTTATCATTATTAGTCGAGCGACGTAACTTGGCGTGTATCCACAGTGCACTCTCTGCCCAACTTGACGGTACTATCCCTGAGCGGCTGCAGCAAGGTGACGGACGAGGGCGTGGAGCTGCTGGCCGAGAACCTGCCGCGCCTGCGGAGCCTCGACCTCAGCTGGTGTCCGCGCGTCACCGACAACGCGCTCGAGTACATTGCCTGCGACCTCAACCACTTGGAGGAGCTTACGCTGGACAGGTACCTTTATGAGCATAATGAAATTATCTAATACATCTATTTTCTCAACAGGCAATGCCTCCAGAATTCGGCAGAAAGTGGGGAACGGAGTGTCATAACACTAGGTTTCCTCTGCCTACCCTGCTGTGTGCGGGATAAAGCGTGAAGCTGATTTATTGTATATTTTATTTATCTATTTTCTTTTAGGGTTCCGTACCTTTTAAGGAAAAAAATGGAACCCTTATAAGATCACTTTGTTGTGCGTCCGTCTGTCCAGGAACGCTTAGAGATATCGGGTGCCTTGTTATATTTATTCAATAAATAAATAAATAAGTAAATGGTATGCGGTAGGTGCGTGCACATTACGGACATCGGCGTGGGCTACATCAGCACGATGCAGTCGCTAGTGGCGCTGTACCTGCGCTGGTGCTCGCAGGTGCGCGACTTCGGCGTGCAGCACCTGTGCGGCATGCGCTCCCTGCAGCTCCTGTCTTTAGCTGGTTTGTTTTAGTATATAATCATTTTACTGTAATAAATTAAAAAAACTTAGCATAGGCCTTATTTCTATAAACATTTCCAAAAATTCCCATCGATAAGTCCTCGTCCCATCTTTTCAGTCGGTCCTCTTCTCTTTGTCTTTCTCTCTCTAGCCAGTTAATGTGTTAGTTTCTAATAAGATTCTAAGACCATTTTTAATAAGATGCCCTGCCTATTTCAATTATAGCTTTTTGATTATGTAAGAAACTTTCACATTCATTGTACAGTACCTTAATTTAATGATGTTCTCCCATGTTTACAGGTTGCCCACTACTAACGTCTGGTGGATTATCAAGTCTCATCCAGTTGCGGCAACTTCGCGAGTTAGAGCTGACTAACTGTCCTGGCGCTTCGCCCGAACTATTCGACTATCTACATGAACACTTACCAAGATGCCTGATTGTGGAATAACTGCTAATTTCCTTCTAACATTGCACAACATGTCCCCTCGACGACAGTACAAATGAGTTTAGCATTTCGAAGCAATTATTGAATTTATCTTCAAATTATAATGGTATGAGCTTCTAATGTAATGTAAGTTACCTTGGATGTTGTTGTATGGAAAGATAATAGTTTGCATTAGATTTAATGGAGTACCCACGTGAAAGTTTTTGCGTATCTCGAAATTGATATTAAGATGGCTTGTTGGGTCAAGTATTCTTCATACCTTTGTGAGTGTGAACATGCAACAATTTTTTTCTTATACAAAAGTATGAGAACAAAATTATTAAGAACATATAAAAATTTAAATCAATTTTAAATATATTTAAAAATTACATTAAATTAATATTTGTTTTGTTTGTTGCATCGAATCAATATTTAAGGAAGTCCTTGGTCATCGAGTAAATTGTGCGCAATAATAACATGCACATATATATGCATGTGACATGCTTAAATGTATATGCATCTATTAAGATAATATTCGTCCACTGCATTTTTTTTATTTAGTATACTGTTCGCGTGACGCCATTTACCCGATGAGCAAAATGCCAATAACAAAACAAATTTACAGTAAGATAACATCATGGGCGTAACCAGACATATTTTCAAGAGAGGGGAACCTTGCCTCTGGCATTAAGCCATGTAAACTTGATGACAATGTGACACTACATTTACATGTTATATGTATATAGTAGTGTGTTTATTTACAGAATTAATTATTAACTACAATTTAAAATAGGAAAATGCAATTTAGTTAACAAACGCCTTTTTGTGTAAAGGTTTTCTAATTTCAGTCTTAAATTTTTTCTTACTAAAACTTCTAGGGTTGATACCAGACTACTAGGGAAGGTACCTCCAGGCCTTCCCCTCGTCTATACGCCCATGAATAACACAATAAAGCCATTTTGTATATAATACCTTTAGGTGATCGGAGTCAATTTATAAAGTTTGCGCAATTCGCAGCTAATGTTACCTTTCAAACGCTTTCTACAAATTTATATGGAATCTTACCAATATAAAATATACCAGTAGAACTTATATACTTTTGTAAGTATAGTTGTATACTAATATTTCCCTTTTAATTATATATGTCGTTTTGCCTCTGCCCTTCTTTTAGACACAACTTATTATTGTGTTTTACATTTGTGAATACTTAATATTAAGTTCAATTTTATTATTTCTTTTTGTATATATGGCTATATCAAATTAATTTATTTCAATATTATTATTCATGTTGAAAATTATTCCACACAAAACCATATGATGTATTTAAATTATCAAAATCCCTCACACTTGCTCAATTTCTTCCATAAATAAATAATATTTTTAAATATTAACTGTAAATATGTCTAATTGTATAAAAAAAAGATAAATTTAATAATCAATTTTATAATTGTTTTAATTTTAAAAAGATTTGTGTTTTTTTTTAATTCATGATAATATTATGTATATAATATGATGTTATTATTCTAAGGATTTATTTATGAAATTATTAATGATGTTATAAATACATGAAACAAGTATTTCTTCTTGGGACCCTAAACATACATTAATTGATATTAATAAAAAAAAAACAGTGACGACAGTTTTAAGCAATTTTAAGGGGTTCATCAGTATCTTAAATTCTAACCTCGTCATTTGCTGTAGATATGAAAGACGATATATTATATGTATATTAAATATAATAATAAATGAAATGTGTGAATTAGCTTTAGATTTATTTAAGTCTTTTTGTAGTCAGTTTTATTTATTTTATATAATTAGAATTTGTTTTTCTTATCAGTATTTAATTCATATATATTTCTTTTGTCAATAATGGTATGTTTTTCTAGTCAATTTATTCGGGCGTATATTTAAAAAAAAATGCTTTTACACAGTTGAATATTTAGAAGCTACATTTGAAATATGTAATCCTAATTGACTGGCTTTAATATAGATCTCTTTATAATATGTAACGTAGCTAGAGAATTTGCTTCGTTAATACTACACATAACCCTATCTCTCGCTTTAAGGAAATCAAGCTTTTTATTTTACTTTTTTTTTGCATGTACATCTTCTAGTCATATTTTGCAAAACTAGTTTTCTTGATTTGATTTCAAACATTATTATAATATTATTGATTCAGGGCGGTTTGTGGTAAGATTTCTACAAATTAAAATTGTCTTAATAAATTGTATTGAGGAGCATATTCCTGATGTGATGACCGATCATTATGAAAATCAGTTAATATTTTCTCATTACTATACCGTCCGATTTGTCTGCATGTGCGTGTGTGTGTGTGATTAAATTACGTATTTTTATTAGTTGATATAATTAGTTATATCATAATATTGTAGATATTTTAATTATAATTATTTTTATATCATGTTATTAGTTTCTTTAAGTCAAAATAATGATTCTAGAGGTAAAATACATCTGAAGACAATTTTCATATGCCTATTTTTTTTTGTTATTTTCTTTTGTAATGATTTATTATTTACATGTATGATTGAATTATATTATTTGCTTGAAGTAGTAAAATAAATCATCAAATGTTATTACTTCATACTA
The DNA here is from genome assembly GCA_021202915.1 of Heliconius himera. Classification (NCBI taxonomy): domain Eukaryota; kingdom Metazoa; phylum Arthropoda; class Insecta; order Lepidoptera; family Nymphalidae; genus Heliconius; species Heliconius himera. Next base: position 374,477 of record JAJHJA010000486.1, read on the forward strand.
TTATGTTTTATTAGTAATGGATATGAGATTGAAATGTTATAAGTGGATAATTAAAGATGAGGCTGTCACTGGACACTAAGAGATTTATAGAAACATTTTTCTTATATATATAACTCTTATAAAATAAAATACAAAAATATAGTTCTAAAGATCAGCAGCCTTAGACTTAATGTACTACATTTACACTTACTTATACATATTATTTAAATTGTTGCATTGACATAGATTTAGATATTAAAGAATCGTAGTATTAAAAAATAACTAGAAACAAAATTAGAAGCACGTTTTAAAATGTAATACAAATGTGTATTGTTAAAATGTGATTATTAATTGAAAGACTTAGAAGACAGCAAATATTCTAGATGTGCCTCCAAATCTAGGGTGTTTTTTGAGTTTTTATCTACTGCATTATGTACCCGTTCGTAATTTGTGTTGATCTCACTAGTCACGTTATTTTTTTATATTTAAAATAGGTATTGTTTTCGCGTGTATGGTTTTAAACGTTATATCAATATTATTTACTGAAACAAAGAACTTATATAAAAATTCAATTTGTATATACTCTCGTAATTCTAAAGATTTGTTAATTACAAATCTAATATTTAATAAATAATAGTTATAATATTGTTAAAATGTTGTGACTTACCCATACTTATACCTAAAATGGTTGTAATGAAAACAATAAAGCAATGTAATTTAACTTCTGATTCGAATTTTAAGTAAAAGCTAATTAATTATATGCATGTTTTCTTTTACTTTGAAAGACAAAGCGCTTAAGGAAAATCTTTCACCATTTCGGTGGAGTTTAGATAGTTCTATTTTTATACATTTAACAGTGTGAAAAAATTGTATGGCATAACTACTTTTTCATTTGTTGGTACAGGATTTTTTTGAGACAAATATTTATTATAATTTTTTGTAGTACATAAATGCACTTTTGAATAGTGTCGTTGTGTGATGTTTGAATTATAGTGCATATATATTTTTTCCCTCGAATTAACTTAATTGTACAATACTAAGTGAGATGTTATAGTGCAATATAGATGTACTGTTTTGAAAGTGTTTTATTCTTATTATTTTACCGTTTATTAGTATGTTTTTATTTATAGAGTAGCGGCCGCTGAAATATACGAACGCTTAAGTAAGTATATTTGGGAAAAACTGAACTAAAACCTAGAGTTCTGTACCACTTTCAGGATTGTGATAGGATAGGGAAAAGGCTTCGATAATGCGAATAAAGTAAAATTTGCGGGCATATAAACTTATTTTGTATGAAATTACAAAAAATTATATACATATAATATTTTATAATTATTTTTTTCTATGAAATATCTATAAATGTTTACTTTTCGGATTTTTTCCTTTATTTATATTGGAAGATCTTACTTCAATCTAAATTTCATAACTGTAGGTCCACAGGACGCACACTAGGTTTTGATTACACGGCGAATTCCATCCAAAATGAAACAAAAACGATATATAAATAATTATCTTTTGACTGTTTTGTATTAAAAGCTTAATTTCTATGCTGCAAGGAATTGTAAACCTGAATATCTGATAACAATTTCAGATTGATACCTCAACGCGATCTAAGTAAAATGGTCTTGACAAAGACGAAAAAACGAAGAATAAGAGTTCCGTTTTTCCCTTTTCAGGTACAGAACCCTAAAACACAAACCATAAAACGGATTAATTATTTTACTTTGGTTATCTATACCGTTATGCATTAAATTAAATCAAATCAGCTTCATGCTGTATGCCGTACACAGCAGGTAGGCAGAGAGAACTCGGCATTAAGACACTCCGTTTCCCACTTTCCGCTGAATTCCGGACGCATTGCGTATTCAGTGGCGGAACTCAACGCCGCGCTTTGCCTCGACACCAAAGCGAAGAAATAAAAATGTAAATATATATTTCATTTCCTCGATTGGGATCGAACCAACAACCAGTCGTGTTTACAGGCCACGACTGGTTATTAAATGTTTAATTATTTGATATTTCACATCTGGGCGCGCACATACAAACGTAATTTTTCCACGTAAATTCAGATTCCGCAAAAATTCCGGAGTTAAAGCCGATTATGCAATGATCTACAAATCTCTATCCATCATTGAGAAATTGCAAGCACTACGTAGGTGCTTGAGATGATGAGAACTAACATCGAAGAATCCTAAAACTTGAAATCTCGGTGTGTTTATCATCATACAATCTGGAGTTTCTCCATCATCACACATAATAATTTACAAACATTGAAAACGAAAGATTTAGCCAATTCAAGAAAACAACTGTGTAAAATAACTACTTATATTTAGGTATTTGGATAGACGGTAAGTATGTAACAGGTAATATATTCTTAATTTTCGGATTTCAGCGTGTGTGGACTATTAAACCTTGCCGATTATAGACAAAAAAAGAAATTTTATTATTTCTATTTCTATCTTTTATAGAGTCAGCTCTAAGACGTTTAATCTCCTCTGTCCAATATGAAACCCGCTCTCGGAGGAATTTCCAGTAGTATCAGCCCTGAATCACTTATTAAAATAAATAGGCACATTAAAATTATTATTTATTTTATTTAAAAAGCCGTTGAAGCCGCCGTAGCGCAGGTATAAAAGCGGGTGGCTGTAACGCGACGGTTGTGGGTTAGATCCCCAGTCGAGGGAATGAATATTATTTCTTTAATAATCTTGAGGCCAGTCGTAGCGCAGCGGCACGAAGTGTGACTGTCAAACCGACTGTTCGTGGGTTCCATCCTCACTCGAGGAGAAGAAATATTTACTTAAATTTATAGATAGAATCCATTTCAAGCACGGCGTTGAGTTCTGCTGTTCAATACGCAATGCCTCCAGAATTCGGCAGGAAGTGGGAAACGGAGTGTCTTAACACTAGGTTCCCTCTGCCTACCCTGCTGTGTACGGGATATAGCGTGAAGTTGTTTTTTTTTTAATAATTTAATTTCTCAAATGTTTCAAACCCATACCTAAAGAAATTAATCAAGATAACTCAACGGTTTAGACGTAAGATATTTTTTTTCATTTCACGTTGTTTATCCATACAGTATTTCGTGTGATGTAGTTACGAATAAATATCAATAACATAAACACCTACTACTACAAAAATACTACTAAGCGTTGCCGATCTGTCTGTTTTCATTCTTAAAAACATACTAGAACGAGAAAGGGATATCTCCCGTTCTATTTTACGCAATTGAACATCGCCGCCATTACCTACTACTCGATTTCGTGAATGAGACGTGTGCGGCGTTATCGCTTTGATAGGTATGCGTCATTCTTGACAAATGGCGTTATATTTTACAACGATAATTTTATTTAAAAAAACTTTTGTTTTAATTGTATTAGGTTTTATAGAGTAGTTAAAATTGTAGTTTCATTTACAGTGGTGATGACAAAACCACTCTGTATACAATTTTTTCGCATATATATTTTAATTTGGAGAATTGTAGGTGATTTAAATAAAAAGTCAATTCCAGGTACTTTTGTACGATTTATTGCAATAACACAATCTTACGAACAAACCTTGATAACAAATGACAAATGATGGTAACTTCAGATATAATTAATACATTACATATTAAACACTTCTATACCGAACTATGCTAAGATATATTGAGATAATAAAGTATAGTTAGTTACCATATATCTCTATACATAAAATTCAGCATGAAATTAATAAAGCCAACTAACTATAAGAGGCCGTTCAAGTATTTCGTAAGCGGGGGGGTCTTGGGTTTGCTTATTTTTGACGTGTTCAATGAAATATTTTATTATTTTTGATGACATAGTTCAATAATTGCAAAAAAATTGCTTACGTAATACTTGAATAGCCCCTAAGATTATCAAATCATATGTGTATATATTATTTGGATCAAGAAACAAAACTGAAATGCAATGAGCACCAATGAAATTAAACATAATTCTAACCATAAATAATATTTTTACACATTTACATGATATGCCTATTTGGTACAGCTTTGTATAAGAATGAACCAATGAGATAATGTATCTCCAAGCAATATATGTACGTTACATGTAAAACATATTCTGTATTAATATTAAAAACTAATAATATTACATAAAGAAAACAGTATCCATTAAGAATATAGTAATATTTATAATTTATCTTCATATTTTTGTTTAAATATTACCACTGATAGCGATGAGATTGTACATAGGTGTAATAAAGCAAATAATAAAGAAACATACTGGTTAAACTCTCACGGTATGTCGAACAGAAAATAAATAAAGCTATGTTTCCATACCTTACCAACCGTCGGAAATCGAGATAAGCGTGCGATAATTTTCGTAGGAGTCAGTCTTATATTATTGTCCCTGAAAAAAATAAAAAAGAAATGGTGTAAAAGTGATTCAGAAATTTATTTCTGATTTCACTTTTTTATATCTGCTTCACGGTGCATCCCGCACACCGCAGGGTAGACCGAGGGAATCCAGTGTTAAGACACTCCATTCTCAATTTTCCGCCGATTTCTGGAGACATTTTTGTGTTGAGTGGCGGATTTCAACGCCGCGCTTTACCTCCACACCAGAGCGAAAAGGAAATGAAAATATAATTAAAAATAAATATTGGAGGCGAGTTGAGGATCGAACCGGTCAGTGGTAGACGCGCAGGTAGGCGTCGACGCAGGCGCGGTCGCGGCGCAGCCAGGCGGCGTTGAGGCGCACGGTCTCCAGCGCCTGCTGCACGGAGCGCTCGGTGCCGGGCGACGCGTGCGTGCGGAAGAACTCCGCGATGTCGGCCGCCGCCGCCTCCGACGCGAAGTTCTCCGTCGTCAGCTTCACGAGCCGCGCCAGCAGGAACCCGCCCTGCGGCACGAGAGAACGATCATTGCATGCTTGAGAACGTATGGGTCAGTGGTCAGCTCTTGGGTCTGGGAAACATCTTCAATAAATAATTAATAACCAAATATTGGACGCTCTACAAGAGACGCAGGTTTGAGTCCCTATTTATTTAGTTTCACATTGTATTCCAAACAGCAGAGTAGGTTGAGGAAACTTGAGCACCTAGTCTTAAGATACTTCCGTTCTCCACTTTGTATCGAACTAAACGTCGCGCTTTGGTTTCTCTAGGGCGCGAAGGTATGAAAATATGAAATAATTCGTTTCTCCTAGTGGGAATATATAATAAAGTACTATATCAAATTTCATATATTTAAGATTTTATTAGTTTTTTAATATTAAGTTAAATAATATATTCAGACATTATTACAGACTTGATATTCAGTAAACCAACTGAGTATGCTAATTAAAAAATTTTTAAAAAGCTAATATCAAAATTCATCATCGAAATTTACCTGATAACGATCCATGAATTCTTCCCAGTGTTCTTTAAGGAATTGCCACGCCAGGTCCCGCCCGTGCTTGCTGACCGCCACCGACACTATTACGAATACTGTGTCTTGTGACCGAACTTCATTCTGAAAGGAATATAAGGGAATACAAGCGTTTTAATAAATTCTGTATCAAGCAGTAAGTTTTTTTGGTAATTAACTAAATAAGTCAATTCGACATTTAGCTAATATGGGTAATGCCCATGTATATATTGATATTATATTGATGGACCACAAGCTGAGTAAAATTACATTGACGAGTAAATTCAAGTTTTCAGACAAGACTGATATAATAATATGTTAATTGACTTTAATCCCAAGAGCATTTAAAAATATGTAAAATTTTCTTTGAAAATTGTCCGCAACATTAACTAACATTTAAGTTTTTCTAGTGTTAGGACTCACGGAGATGGCGAAGTCGAGCACGCGGCGCAGCAGCGCGGGGTCGGTGACGGCGCCGAGCGCGCGCGAGATGCGGTCCTTCTCCTCGTGCAGGTCGGCGGCGCGGTACAGCTGCAGGAAGCGCTCGAAGCCGGCCGCGTCCGCGTCCGCCAGCGCCGCGCGGTAGCACGCCGAGCGCAGGTCCGCCGGCAGCGCGCGCGCGCCCGAGCTGTGCCGCTCGAACCTGCGTTCAGTGACATAGGTTCACTTTAAGACATGAGCGAAGAGGATTTAACGCTGTCGAAAGATTTAAGCATATACGTTTAGTTTTTGCTAAATACTCATTTTGTATGAAATTCGCAGTGTAATCTAAAACTATAGTGTAGGTCAGTGATTCTCAACCACTGTGCCGCGGCACATTTGTGTGCCGCAATATTTCAAAAGTGTGCCGCCAAATTTTGGAAATATATTTATTATATGTTTATCAAAAATAATCAAGCTCAAATTTCGCATATAAAAATATATTTATTATTAGCTTGTAATTAATCCCTTAATAAACATTTAGTTATTATTGTAGTATATATTCGTTTATTTCGTATATTTAAAATTTTTGTCATAAACTATTTATGCAGTGTGTTGTAGTAAGTAAATAATTTTTATCTTTTTCTTTGTGTGCCGCCAAATTTTGTAATCGTTAAATATGTGCCGCAACAAAAAAAAGGTTGAGAATCACTGGTGTAGGTACTTCCTGTAGACCTACAGTTTTGAAATTTGCGACGACTTGTTGCCGTAAATTTCAGTTAAAGTTAAAATTGTAGGTCTACGGGAAGTACCTACCTATCAATTAAGAAAAATTCTAAAAGTAAAAAATTATTAGTATTACATAGAAAAAAAACATTACAAACTTATATTCGTAGTTAATTTCATACTAAATAAGTAAGTAATAGTGTATATGCCCACGAAATTAACTTTGTTAACTTTATTCGCCGCATCATCAGAACTTATAAAGTATTTCTCAATCACAATTCTGAAAGCGATACAGAACCCTTCAGGCCTGACCCTGGTCAGTCCTTAAATATACTTGAACCCGCTTGAAGTATACAATAAACATTTGTTTATTTCAAGCGGGCGTAGCCGCACGGGGGCCGCTAGTCGTAAATATGACTTTGAATATTGACATAAGAACAAATGCTTACAATATATACAAAAACTTACCTTAACTTCGCTTCCTTAATGGTTTCTGGATCTTCGAAACTTATCATTTTGTTTAGTACTAAGCTTCTTAATAAGGTGTTAAGATGACTCTCCTTCTCCTCAGCATCCCAACCCAATTTCTTTGTGATATTAGAAAATAATTTTCGACCATAATTCTTTAGCGGTTTGTCCAAATCAGTGTGTGAGAATAGTGCGCTCAGCTTGGAAAGACAGTTCGATATTGACGACCACACCGTGAAATTGGTTTCATTTGTAAATGCCTCCATCAGTTTCAATGACTAGAATGTAAAATATTAAAATTTAATATTTTTAATATTATAATAATAAAGTGTGAAATTAATTTAGATAATTGAATTTGTTTTGTTCACATATAGCATAAAAGTACTGATAAATTAGCTATGCTATATAAGTCTAGCATTTCTGCATAATTTCTTCTATAATAATATAAACGTCGCAATAGTAAATATGTTTTTATTATTGAGTAAATTTAACTTTATATAATTTTCCGTCCAAATTCAACACATTGACTATTAAATAGCGGAACTCAATCTCTTTGTACTTGAGAAATAAAAACAACTCAAATGTAATTATTTCTGTGACGATGAAACCCAATTTATATAGTCCCACTGGACTCTAGTTGTTGGCAAATATTATAATGAAATGTATAAAACATAATTATAATATTTAACTTATAAAGCAATATCTAACTTAAGCAAGATCTTTAGCATAATGTTTAAAAAAAAATTAACTACTTTGCTACTTTGGTAGATTAATATGTTGTTTGTAGTTTATCTTATTTTCATAGATATAATAAAACCTTTATTTCACTATAAATTTACAACCATTTTAGCTTAACTTGAAATAAATCACTAACACTATCATTTAAACTCTAACTCTAATTATCACTTACATTTTACTATTTGTGATTTACTTAAATATCACTGGTGAAATAGCTTCACGTCAAATTTTTCGAGAAGAGAATTAGGTGGTGAATTCAGTACATTTATCTTATTACCAAAGATAGGAAATGATTCATTCTCCCGAAATGGAATCGAAAAAACGGTTACAAAAACTAGTAAATAATCATATCAGGCAATAATACCTCCGAGGTGGGCGTATGTCCGGCTTGAACGAGCGCGAAGCAGTCGTCGAGCAAGCCAAGGCGGTCGAGCGGCGGCAGGGAGCCGTCGCGCACCGCGCGCACCAGCTGCTCCAGCATGGCCGCCGGGTACCGCGTGCGGTAGTAGCCCACCTAGAAAGGTTATTTTTTATAAAATCTAAATATACTTAATTCAATTATGTCATTATATGCTTATGTTGGAATGTCAAGTTAGATAGAAAGAACGAACTTAACAGTTGCTTTTTTTAATTTTATTTTACAATAAATGTATAAAAAACTGCTACCTGAGTTAACATTAGCGGAACTTAATCCCACGCACAAATATAATTATAGTCATCTTAGTACAGTGTATTTTTTTTTAAATATTCTATTTATTTTGTAAGATTCATATTTCTCTTTTATCACCATTATGTATTATGTGAAATAAATTATACGTTGATTTTGGTTATCACTAAATCCTGTCTATTATATATACTTATACTGTAATGATAAACTATTATTGTAATATTACTATACCTCCATGGTTTTATAATAACTATATGTAATTTTGTTATACATTTATTATGTTTTTAGCATATTTAATTTAAAAGATGTAAGTATAATTTACCGTGCCCGGATTTAATTTCACCCACGAATCCTCAGCAACATTTTCCAAAACAACCTCTTGAGATTTTTTTTCAAGGACTGTTGACAATGCAACCTGCAAACAAATATGATTTCCTAGTAATATTTGTAGAGAAAAATTCCTAAGAATATAATATACTTAAAAAAATATATCTTATCTCTAGTATGATTAAAGTGTTAATGACATTGACAAGATAGTAATGAACAATTTTTATATGTATCCATACTTGTCTTAATAATGTACATATTAATTAATTAAATTATTATATACATTCAATTACTTCAAGAGAGGTAGGGAGAGACCTCGGTTGACCTTCGAAAACACAGTATCAAAGATACTGGAGGAAGGTCACTTAAAAAGCATGAGGACCCCGCGGAGGGCATGTATGAAGAGGTTGATGACAGTGGATGAGGCGAAAGAGGTATGTAGAGACCGTAGAGTTTGGCTCTCCGTTCTCTCTGACTACCCTGCTAGGAGGAATAAAGCGTGAAGCTAATAGTAATAGTATTTACTCTAAGCAAAATAAACATGTTTTGTGTATAGCTAATTGTACTAGAGGACTCGTTGATGTATATTATAACAATACGAATTGCCATAGCAATGTGTATGCCACATTATTAATACAAAACTGTTGTACATATTGTCAAATGTATGATAGTGTGTGTGTAATATATGTTAGTATGTGTAATGTTTTTTTAATTGATTTAATATACTCTTATAAGCATTATTATTGAAAAATATTAGCATTCTACACTTCTCTTACATATAAATTATATGTATGCCAAATTTCATATCCTCCATTCGCGCAATTTTCGTAAAAATGGATCCAAAGTTTTTGCTTCACATATTAATATATAGATTGTTAATAATTTTCAATATAGAGCATAATCTAAATCACTATGTACATACAGTTTAAGCAATCCACTTCTTATCTTTATTTATAGATGTAAGCAATTTACAATATATGGTGTGATTTCTATTTCTAATACGTAATTTGTGCTAGTTTATATTGTAAAAAATAATCAAAAAATATGTAAAATAAATCTGAATTATTTTATCATTGAATTTATGCTCTGAATGCCAATGTAACAATGATATAATCAGATAATTTGTTATTTATCACTATAAAAATAGGAAGTAAAATGTAGGTCAATGTTGATATATTTATCATAATATATGAGTATTGATAAATAAATTTTGAGATAGCCCATCTGGTGATATGCAAAATATGTAAACACTTTGAAGTATTAACAAGCTCCTATGAGACTAGATGTAATTTATTATAATTAACAAATATGTACATGAAATATTATGAGTATTGTATAAAATTAAGACATGTTATGAATAAAAAAAATGATCAGGCGTCATTTAGCCTTAGATTTAGAGTAAATATTTAAAATTTAAAAAAAATGTAATGGTATGGGAAAAGAGGGGTATGGACCGTATGTCTGTAGAGTTATTAGATTTTTTTTTAATAATAAGAACATTAACAATATATTTCTTCAGCCTTGTTTTTACCCACGTAAGGTAAGGCAGACAAAGGGAACCAAATATTAAGACACTTCATTATGCATATTCTACCCAATTTTAGAAGTAATTTTTGGTAAGGTGAATTTAACACTGCACTTTATCAATTACAATGGGTAAATGAAAAAACAAAAATCTCCCCACTTTTTTAATCCTTGAATGTTCTAGGACTGGTAATTAAAATTGTCATTAATCACTTGGAATCGCTATAGCAGGGTAGGCAGAGGGAATCTAGTGTTACGACACTCCGTTTCCCACTTTTTGCCGACTTCTGGAGGCATTGCGTGTTAAGTAGCGGAACTCAACGCCGCACTTTACCTCGACTCTAGAGCGAAGAATTGAAAATATAAATAAATATTTCATTTCCACGAGTGGGGATCGAACCCACAACCAGTCGATTTTACAGTCAAACCTTGTGCCCCTGCGCCACGACTGTCTCTATGGTAGACTGGCTACTATGTATTGTAGGTATATTATAACAATGTATATTTTTTATCAATAAAAAACAAAATATTGTTATTAATAACTATGCCATTTCAAAAAAACAGATAAAAATACATGCAACTTCAATTTTCTTTATATTAAATAAAATAAAAATAATTTAACAAATAAAATAATAATACAAATAACTAAAACAAATACCTTAGAAGGTTGTTCTTGGGTAGATATATTAATGGGCACCATCCAGAGGATGTCATTACCTTGGCTACCATCAGCACAAAACTTTTGTTGAGTCAACTTTAAAATGCGATCTGATCCTCTTTGTTCAGAATTTACCTGAAAATTATAAAATATTTCAATTATTTTCGTATGTGTTTTCGTATAATTATATCATATATAAATTAGTTATCAACCTATAAAAATAAACAGATACAATGATTTAAAACATTAAGCTTTTAATGCTATGATAACAAAGTATTTACATTCCACTCTTTACTGATGCAGTACTTTAACTTAATATTTTTATGTTTATATAGTTAATAAAAAAAATTATACCAATGGAAGCGCAGGAGCAACACATAGGGTAAAATATTTTTTAACCAATAAGGTAAAAACCTACTAATATAAGAATACTACTGAAAACGTTGCCGATCCGCCGCTTTTCATTCTCATAAAACATATCAGAAAGGGAAAGGCATATCTCTCGTTCTATTTTACGCAATTATCTATTTTCTATAATAAACCTAAACAACATTCAACTTCACCGCCAATACCATACCGAGTCGATTTCGTGAATGACCCCTTGTTCGCACGGGAGATAAAAAAAGTGTCGCGTAAAAACCCGACGTAAGCGATTTATAATTCCTAGCTAATAATTAATTTGTTAGTAACTAATTTTTGTATCGTAAAACTTTGTGATGTCAGTATTTTATTGATAATAAATAATAATGAATATTAATTATTAATTCAAAATTTATTGAAATTGTAAATTTATTCTGGAAATAAAGATTTTATACTTTAAGTATTATAAATGTCTTAAATTATTTTCTTTACGTTTAATAAATAGTGCCCGAATGACTGAGGTCGGATTTTTTTTTGGTAAATCATGTTTTTTTAAATTTTTTTATTGTTTTTTAAATTAGATTTAGATAATAATTACATATTGGAAAAAGAAGAAAAAAGAAGGAGAAAAAGGCACCATTCTTTAAAATCTTATTGGAATAATGCGGTAATGATTTTGAATAAGCAAGTGGTCGAGATTCCATTTCTATAATGAGCAATTCGGGATCTATGTGCGACGACATAGTATCCACGTTCCGTTGCCATAATTACGCGTGCAACTACTTCGAATACTCGCGGCGTACTGAACGCAACGCAAGTGGTTTTTATCACTCGTCAGAACAGTAGTAGTCCATAGGGCTCCATGTGTTCCGTTTCCGTCACCCGGTGCTTGAAGTGGACCAGTGCGCGATAGAAATCAGCCGCGCTTTAAAATCGCTGCCGTGTGAACGTGTTCACGCAAATGTATTTGTTCTATTTCAATAATTTGTTTAGAAATTGTATATTTTTTATTATAAATAACTTTTTATTTTTTAGCAAAATCTCCTTTGTTTTAATTGTATTAAGTTTTAATAGAGTAGTTAAAACTATGCTTTCATTTAAAGTGGTGATGACAAAAACAGTTTTATAAAAATTTGTTGATCACATCCACTTACCTCAACTACAGGGAATCCCATTTGCTTAGTCCAAGTTGACATTACGGCTCCAACTGGTTTATTAGAAGCTTCTTCCAACGCAGCCCATAAATCTTCAGTAAATGTATTTTTATACTGAAAAATACAACATATTTAGTATGAAATTTAATAACAAAAAGTAATATAACTTTTTTAAATTTGCCTACCTGATGTCTTGTCAAATAAATATTCATACCCTTGCGAAAATCATCATCCCCTATGTATCGATGTAACATACGAATAACAGAGGCACCTTTGTTGTATGATATGTCATCAAAGATTTCATCTATTTCAGATGGGTGTCCCACAGGGACCTCGATTGGGTGAGAATTTTTTAGACAATCTAATTCCAGTGCTCTACAACAATTTAGTAAACATATTATAATGAATTCCTTTTACAGTTTATGTTATGTTTACAATTGTTATACATGATATGAATTAATTGAAAAGTTGCCAGATACGTATAAGGTGAATGACTTTTGAAAAACAACAAATGGTTAAATTCTATTTTAGTATTTTGCACAATCATTTGTATGTTTAGATATGTTAATTCATTTAAATTACTGTATAATAATTTCAAAATACCCAGCAATGTGTGAAAGTATTAATAAATAGACATAACAATGAACACAGCAATAAAGCATAATTTTGGAAATGTTGGGGATAGAAATATAGTTAGTATAATTGTTTATCTTTTAAAAAAAGAAAATACATATTTAATTGTTTTCATTTATAATAAAACATATAATTTTGTTATAGTTACTACAAAATCTTGTTTAGACAAAGGTGTTCAAACAAGTCACTAGTTTCTGTCCACATCTTTAAAATAAAAAAAGACAGAGCTGTTTTAATAAAAAAATAATAATCTATTTGGCTTTACCATACTACAATATTCTATGTTAATTTAGCTTATAAATCATCTGCCTGCTAAATATAATTAAATATAAAAAATTAATTAAAATCTACCTTATGTATGTTTCTGTCACAAATTGAGTCCATATATCATATTCAGGGAAAAGATGGTTCACACATAAGAATTCAACAAATGATGCATAACCTTCATTGAGCCACAAATGTGTCCACCATTCCATAGTAACAAGATTGCCAAACCACTGATGTGCAAGTTCATGGCCTACGACTAATGCAATCCACTGTCTTCGGACAGCCGATGTATGTTCTTCATCAACAAGAAGACAAGTTTCCCTGTAAGTTACAAGACCCCAGTTCTCCATTGCACCAGCAGAAAAATCTGCTATAGCTATAAGGTCTATTTTAGGAAGAGGATATGCTATGTCAAAGTATTCTTTATAGTAAGGCAAAACTTTTGCAGCCACTTCCAGCGCAAACAAACCTTGCTTACTTTTACCCACAGGTGTGTAAACACGAACCAAAACACCATCACGAGAAGTTTTTTCCACATAATCATATTCTCCAACTACGACAGCAACAAGATATGTTGACATTATAGGTGTTGTATCAAAGTGTAATATTTTAGTGTCTTCATTGATTGTTTCTTTTTTCACAGGCATATTCGAAAGTGCCACTCGATCTGCAGGTACTTCCAAAGTTATATCAAATGTAGCTTTGATAGCAGGTTCATCCCAGCAGGGAAAGCACCGTCGTGCATCTGTAGCCTCAAATTGAGTAACAGCAGCGTAACGTTCTTCACCTCCTGGTGTCAGATACTTGCTACGATATAGACCCTTCATTTTATCATTTAATTCACCAGTAAATTCGCAAAAGAGTGTAGCGATTCCTTCAGGAAGTGGCTTTTCAAATAAAATAACTGCAGTCTCGTCAACCGGCTCCAAACGTACTTCTTTTGGATCAAGGGTAGTAACTGAACCACCGTCAACATATTGCAATTTAACACTTGTTAGATCCAAATCTAAACTGTTTAGTACAATTTCTTTGGTAGAATTAACAATCTGAAATAATGTACGTCGTTAGACAACGTCACATGGAAACGAAATGTTTGCAATAACGACATTGTGTTGAAATTTCCACTTACCGATACTTTCACCCTAGTCTTTCCAGTAAATGTAAACTTTTCAAGATTGGGTACCAAATGTAGTTCATAATGCTCAGGTACCACATTTTTTGGAAGACGTTGAAACGGTTTGTTTTCTGGCATTGTCACTTTTTCTTTCAAGATCGTGAATGTGGGACGCACTACAGAGAAATACCGTAATGACCGACTGACAGAGTAAACTCGCGTTGCAACCGCACCCGCACCGCTGTAGCGAGCCCCCCTCACTCGTCCGTACCCCCACTCCGGATAACGGTATTCGCTACGTAATAACTTGTAATGGCGGCTTAGATTACGATGACTACTATAATTTTGAAAACGAAATGCAAATGAATTATGCACAACACGTAGCAGTTGCAGCGTCATGGAACGTGATTAAGTGACGTTTTAAGTGAAAGTTTGATTATCTATATAGCAAAATATACAATTATATTAGAACTTTATAGTAGTGCACGATTTTAACATGCTTGATATTTTTTAATCTTTCATTCATATTTACACGTCAGTATTCATAACATAAATTATCTGTGAAACACTTTCATACTTAGGTATGAAGTAAAAACTAATAAATACCTACGCTATAAGATGCGTAAAAGTAATATTTAGTTAGCTGTTATTATGATAATAATTAACTTTGATGATATGATTCTTTATTTTTGGTGAAAAATTGCTTGAATTACAATAGTTCCTATATAGGTACCTAACAAGTATGAATGCGTTACGAACATTTAAGTATATTAATAATTTTTACCCGACGACGGCGAAACAAAAACAAGGGTTATGGATTCGACCTGTATGTATGCATGTATGAATGTATGTATGTGGGTATGGATGTTCATCTGTTCCATCATAACGTCTAAATTAGTTATCATAATTAGACAAATGAGATGTCGTTAGAAGCCTCTTGATTGTCCGTTGGTTTTAAGCTACATTCAATTGTTTATAGCGCTCTCCAGGGGACTTAAAGTAAAGGACTAAAAAATAATTCTTTACGGTGTCGTGGGGGGTATCAAATGAAAGAGTTTTCTTAGCATATTTCAAATATGTAATCATTATTATCTGTTGCTCAAGGCTTTGCTGCAATCATATATTGATATTTGCATGAATTTATACAATCACTTTTAAACTAGTAAGGTATCGTAATTGGATAAATAACATGAATTTACATAACTCCAAAATAAGTTAAATAAAAAGAAAAGAAGTTTAAAAACTAAATCCCAACTACTAAAACACGCTCAAAAAAGTACGAAACCAGAAAATAGTCTCAGCTGTAATTATTATGTAGAAACTATTTAAAATTTAGCGATTATTAAATAAATAACAGACTTAGAAGTATTATATTTTAATGTATTTTTATACGTTGCACTGATAAAGATATATCTCTATCAGTATTTAATAGTTGTTAAATTTGGAATAATTTGTTCATACTAATTTCAGCTGAGACTATCTTTTTATTTCGTACTTTTTAGAGCATGTTTTAGTAGTCGGGTTTTAGTAGATTGCTAACCAACCAACCTTGGTTAGCAGTCTACAACCGATACTAACGTTCGTTATTTATTTAGTACGTTACGTTTTGTACCTACTAAACATGATGAACGACCAAGCATTCGTCCAAATCTTGAGAGAAATGCTAATCAACTAAAGCTTTTAAGTCCACTTCAACGGCAGTGAGAACAGGTGGCAGTGTCAAAAAAATGGTCTCCCGCAGGGAAAGGTTCTGGCTCCATCATTCATCATTTAAAATTGATACCAATGATCAGCCAATAACACTCTCCATTTTCAAGCCATGACCTTGCGCAAGCTGCCCAGACGCCAAGCTTTGAGGAGGTAGCAAAATAGCTGAAGACAGCTCTAAACACACTCTACTTGTACTACGAGGCTAATTCTTAAACCAAACCCATCCAAAACTCAGTCCTGCGCATTCCACCTTAAGAACCGTGAAGCGAACTTCAAATATATTGGTGAAGTATTTACATTAAACACAGCCACGATACCTGGAAAATACACTGGACAGAGCGTTAAAATTTAGAATCCACGAATACGAAACAAAAAGTCGGCCCAAATTGGCAGTCAGCACCACACGTATTCCGTGTCGTTTAACAATCTGAAAAGGCAATGTGCGAGACAGTGAGACTAATTAACGGATTTGAATGGAAAATAAACAATAATTATTACTGCGTTACTAGACACCAGCAATGCCTTTTGCTCCGTTGTCTTTGATGTCATGCTGGCTACTTTAACGTCTTTTAACATATCTCCTGATCTAATTGTCTGGTTTCGTGAATACCTGTTTGGAAGCCGGCAACGTTTACGAATACAAAATTCGCACTCTGATTGGTCTCCTGTCGTTGCTGAGGTTCCGCAGGGTGGCGTGTTGTCTCCTTTATTATTTTTTGTATTTATAAATACTAGTTCTGTTACTATCTCTTCTCTCTACCATTTATATGCAGATAATTTGTAGATTTATAAACAAGCAAAAGTATCTGACTTGCCAACTGCAATTAATAAACAAAAGTTTGGAGAGTATATCTCCTTAGAGTTAATAATTTGGTCTGCATCTTAACACAAAAAAACTCAACCTATCTTAATTACTAGTGCTAAACTAATACAAAAATAGATGCATCAAATTTACCACCTGTACTTCTTAATAGCGATATTATACCATACACCAAAACAGTAAAAGATTTTGGTGTCACTCTGGATAATATGTCTTGAAATTCACAGGTATATTTTTCTGCTTACCTCGCGGTAAGCAGAAAAATATATGAATCTTTAGGGTGTCTAAGACGCTTACGTAATTTTCTTACTATACCTACTAAGATTTCGTTATCAAATACTCTCCTTCTACCGAGTCTTGATTATGCTAACATTTGCTATCTTGACTTAAGAGAGGGGCAATCAAATAAATTTAAGCGTATTCAAAACCTATTTATTCGATTCATATTTGGCCTACGCAAATTTGATCATATCTCTAATTTCCGGAAAAAACTCAAGTTCTTTATCCGCCTTCGCAGCGCTCTGAACGTAATCTCACCCTAAATATTCCATCTCACACTTCTTCTTTTTACAGCAGTTCATTTACTGTGACGGCATGTAAATTGTGGAACTCACTCCTTTAGAGGTCAGAAATTCCAAAACACTTCTAACCTTCAAACGTTGCTTAAAGTTACATTTTATGTCACCCAAAATTCTTTTTTTCTGCCATTTCAGTGCTTACTCCTTTTAGTTTTTATATCTGAATGTTGGTATAGTATGTATATTTGTATGTAATTTTGTATATTATATTTTTATATGTGTATATTATAGTACAAGAGTACGTTTGTATTGTGTGGTATGTATAGATATTACATTCTTATTTATTTTATACTCTTAAATTATACTATTTGCACCCTATTCCTTTCTATCTTAATTTGCCATTTCCTCTGCCTTAAGGTTGCAGACGATGGCAGAGATTGCTATTAGGCAATACGGTCCGCCTTATGTACATTTATATTTGTTTTTTATTGTATTTCTGTGTTACTTATTGGGTGTACAATAAAGAGTTATTATTATTATCCCTAGTGCCTAGCCCTAGCTACGGTCTCTGCTTCCTCTTTCGTGTTATCCACTGTCATCAAACTCTTCATACATACCTCACCTCCATACCTCCGAGGGTCCTCATGCTTTTTACGTGACCTTACTCCAGTATCTTTAATACTGTATTTTCGAAGGTCAACCGTGGTCTCCCACTACCACTCTTACCGCTCACTAGTCCTTTATAAATCTTTTTTCCCATTTTTCATGTTGTCCCTGAAGTTGTTCGTTAATCTGTCATTTATCTCATTCTCTGACTTTTCAGTACTTTCGTTTCGTTTTACAGCGTATACTTCTTTTTTTTATCTCTCTCATATTTGTATTCTTACCTAAAGCTTTATAATCCTGCCACGCTTTCTTCTTTCTTTCGACAGCATCTTGCACTTCTTCATTTTACCATTCATCACGTTTTTTGCTAAGCTTGTCTCTGCTTCCTGTAAACAATCTTTAAGGTTCTGCCAGCATACAATATTTCCATTTCCAGATTCAATGCTGTCTAGCCTTCTTGGAAACTCTTTCTTGATATTCCTCTCTAATCGGTGGATCTTGAAGCTTCCAGCTTCTTATCCACCATATCTAATAATAATTCATACATCTTCTGTTCCACCCCTCCTCTTACATTCCATCCACCTCCCGCCGTTTCGGACATGGTGTGTTAGGTGCCGGTACCCAACTCCGCATTCGTCGTCAATTCACATACCAGCGGGGGCGCATTGGTGCGCGTCGCCTTGAGGCGACGCCGTGATAGTGCACTCTCACTACGTCCACGTGGCGGATGGAATATTTCAACCTTCGAAAGAGCTGGCAGAGTTCGCTGCGGATACGCTGTGGAACCCCAAAAAAATTTATATAAAATCCTCACAAGCGAAATTGTTAGCGTTACTAAGAGATAAATAAAAATATAGTCATGTTAAACTTCCCGGCAAAACAGGGGAATAAAATAGTATAGTAATTATAGAATTTATATTTATTGGGGCGAATAGATACGCAATAAAATGTATATAGCCATTACAACAGACAATATTATTGATATTGACCCTATTTCTATATAGAAATGTCTTAATTACTTTTTTATTTTAAAAAATATATATTATTTTAGTATAAAAATACTTTTTACTGCTTGGTGAATGAAAGACCATTAGATAATAACCATACTTCAATATATATATTTTATTATAAGTAAAGAGTTTTATAATAATACAACTCAAAGCCTAAAAATGTGAATTTGAACATATTATTAAACCTTCATGTGTTCTCCAATCTCGACATTGGCGAAGCGAAGTGATCACAGAACACATATACCTATAGTGTTTAACTGGCACGGTCGGAAGTTGGAATTCGGAAAGCCATAAACTAAGAATGAGAACAGAACTGAACATA
Organism: Heliconius himera; assembly: GCA_021202915.1. Classification (NCBI taxonomy): domain Eukaryota; kingdom Metazoa; phylum Arthropoda; class Insecta; order Lepidoptera; family Nymphalidae; genus Heliconius; species Heliconius himera. Next base: position 393,866 of record JAJHJA010000486.1, read on the forward strand.
TTATTAATTATTTGAAAAGTAATTAGAAAATTAATCATAAATTTGAAATTAATTGAAAAAGAAAAATTATGATATTTTGTTGTATAAATGTAGCTTTTGGTGATTTTAATTTCTGGCAGTACTTACCGACATATAATGCTAAGTTGCCTGTTAACTAAACTACTCTGTAATTTGTAAATGTAATTATATATTTTAGTTTAGTGTGCAAGTTCATTTGACAAATTCACAGTTTGTTAGATTACAATGTATAGTAAATTTTTTAACTATTTTATTGAATGATCTTAACGTTTGAATCATATGTTTGTAAATCAATGACACGAGCTTTAATAACTAACAATAATGAAGTTACTGTTGGGTTCTGTTTTATTCCTAATTTTAGGTAAGCAAATAAAATATTTTCTGGAACTATTTAAGTAAATCTAATTAAGATGTTCAATTACATGTTTTATGAAAGTGTTTTTATTTTACCTGCACTTTTTATTAAATACATTTAAAATAATATGGATGAACACATTTTTAAAAATATTCATTTCGTTAATACTATATATATTTCCCTGTAGGATCTTCCGGTGTGTCTTCGTCCAGAGTTTTAGAATTAAGTGATAAATTCATTGATATTAGCAAGGATGGTGTCTGGTTTATCAAATTTTATGCACCATGGTGTGCTCACTGCCGAAGAATTGAGCCTATTTGGGGACATGTTGCTCAAGCTCTGTATAACTCTGAAATTAGAGTAGCGAAGGTAGATTGTACACGTTTTCCAGCTGTGGCAACTCATTTTAAAGTTAGAGCTTACCCAACTATAATGTTGTAAGTTTTTTTTAATATATATTATTACTATTTGCATATTAATTATCTCGATATTATCTTTCTTATATTTATTTAATATTTCAGTATTAAAGGAGAATACTGGCATCAGTATTCAGGTGAAAGAGATAAAGAAGATATGGTTAACTATGCAATGCGAATGGCACAACCAGCTGTACAGAGATTATCCCATGCTGACAGTTTTGGATATTTAAAAGAGACTCATAATGTCTTTTTTGGTTATGTTGGAAAGCTGCAGGGACTGTTATGGGTAAAAATTTCTCTACTGTAAGGGTCATTTTCACCAGTTACGAATAAGGTTTCAGATAGTAATTTAATAATTAATGCTATCTTACAGATAGAGGATAAAAATATAAAATAGGTGTTTCTTATATTTTTAAGAATAATTTTCGCATTAATGAATGATAATAGCAGGTAACAATCTGATTTGTTACAATTTTAAATTACAAATAAGTATGTAAAAATGAAATGCATGTGTCAAATGTATATCTACTAAATATTGCTATTTGGAACCTGTGAAACCCTAAATTATAGCTTGTCTGGCAGATAAGGCTGTCCTGGACTTTATCAGCCAATGGTGGTGGTCAAACTGGCCCTAAAAGTTTTATTCACAATTCGAGCTTTACTTAACTATGAGAAATTTTAAATAATTACCTGTTAATGGAAAGGAAATATAAAATCCATAGTCTACAGATTCACTATGTTGGTGGAATATGGTCTGAACATTAATATGAATGAGAATTTTTTAGTGTATATGAATTTAAAAATACTGCTATTTAAATCACTCAGTCTTCTTCCGGGCAATTATCCCGGCTATTTGCCTATTTAAATCACTCAGTGTTAAAAAAAATATTATAAGAAAGATACCATTGTTTTGTTTATATGTTTTAATTTTGTTACATTTATAGGACACATTTTCAAATCATGCTGAGAAATATCAAGCTTTCAGTTGGTTTTATGCTGTACCTCATGAAATAGCTATAAAGCACTTGAAGCCTCCGAATGAAACAACTGTTTTTGTGTACAAAGAGGAAGAAGTTTTCTACTTTAAAGGTATAAAAAGACAATGTGAAAAATATATAATAATATAGAAAAATATATAATAATATATATTTTTATATTTGCCATATCCTACTTACAATTACTGTTTTATTTCAGCAACACCAGAATTACTTTCAGATAAAGATTCATTAAATTATACTTTAAATAAATGGGTGAATTCAGAGAGATTTGGTTTCTTTCCAAAAATAACAAGATCTAATATTAATGACTTAATGGATACAGAGAAGTATATTGTAATAGCTGTAGTATCAGAAAACAAACTAAATGAAATAACGCAAACAGAACAAGACTTCAAGGATATGGTTGAAGGCATTATAAGGTTTGTTGTTGTTTTGCTTAATATAACTTTTTATCAATGATATTTTGTTATTTTACATGTATAATTATGTTACATAGGCTACATACCATCTGGTTGGTTTGTTGGTCACAACTCTAGTAGGAGTTGACAATTATTATTATTTTATTTTTTGTAACTTTATACTATCCCGCACACATGCAGAGGGAACCCTTGTGTTAAGATACTCTATTCCCCACTATGCATTCAATTTTCGAGACATTCAGGTTGGTTTTATCATAGCAAGAAATGAAAATAAATTATTCCCCTGTGTGGAAACCACACCTAGAACTGTTTGCATTTACAGTGAGGTGCTGTTGCACTGCACCACAACCATCTTGGCGATTTTGTTACATATATTGATCAATATAATTATTTCCAGAAATAAAAAGCATAACCTCCATGATAGATTCCAATTTGGTTGGATGGGAAATCCTGAATTAGCAAATACAATAGCTATGTCAGAACTAACAGTGCCACATTTGATAGTTCTTAATTCTACTACAAGCCACCACCATATTCCTGATGATGATCCAGTATTAATGACACCTGAGGCTGTGGCTATGTTTCTTGAGCAAATACATAATCAAATGGCGCCTGTAAATATTTTTATTGTATTATTTTAATTATCATATAAAATTATTTATAATCTGATGTTGCTTGTTATGTTTTAACTACTTTTTATATGAATATTAAATGGTCTTATAAAGTAACCTGATTTGTATTGCTTATTTAGCAGTAAATGAATTACGCAAAAGTTTTGACATTTCTGTCGTAATTTTTTCAGGCTTATGGTGGAAATAACTGGCTGGTTCGCATGTATAGAGGTTTTTATGAAGCGAGAACAACTCTTGTTAGCATGTGGCGTGGAAATCCAGTACTTACAGCACTAGTGTTTGGTCTCCCACTTGGTTTCCTTTCACTCATTTGTTACTCTATTTGCTGTGCAGACATACTTGATGCTGATGAAGAAGAAGTTACAGGTAAAAAACTACATGCATATGTTTTATTAAAAACATTAAAACATTTAAGAAATCTATAAAGCAATGTAAACATCATATAAAAATGTTTATTAAATTTATACCTACTAACTCCTTAATTATTTCATGATGCTATTTCAGAAAGCCATGAAAAGAAAGATTAAGGACTATGAAGCAATGAAGAAATCATTATGTTCCTGGCAAATATTTGCCAAATAAAGTGGAGGCTGTACATTTTATTCTTTTCATTATATATCATTAATTTGTTGTTTTGTGAGTATGTACTACATAATAAGGTAAGCATCAAAAATTTGACTTTGAATTGACATTCAAATTTGATGTAGAAAGAAATTTTGATAGAACCCTCACTGTAAAACACATTAAGTAAATAAAAAAAATTACACAAGGAAATTTGTCAAAACTATGATATTGTTTCTTCTAGGTCAACTTAACTTGGACACTTAGAAATATTTATTTTATCCATTCACCTGTATGAACATTTGTTTTGCATGGGCTCAAAATGCCTTTGACTTCTCTGACTGAAAATAATATCATAAATTGTAGATTCAAACATCACTCTTCGGAGTGCTTGTAATTAAAGTATTATTAAATCTATATTAATATTATCTCTTGCGTATTTATGGAAAATGTTTTTAATTTTACTGCACTTAACATGCTATGAATCTAATATAGTCAAAGAACACACTGACTTTTAACTAGGTTCTCCCTATCTATTTGCCAAAAATAAGGTAATTCAAGTGCAAAATTTAAATGGATGGTTATGGTTGGTAATGGTTCAATATGGGTTATATATTAATCAAGAGGATGTAAAACATTGCATTTTATCTGTTTGCCCCCTTTATTAGTAAATACCATGTATAAAAATGTTTCACATTTAGTTAGAATATATAGTAGATTGTACCACGAAAATATTTTACACAAAACCAAATAAAGAAATGTTTATACTTATAGCATTGGTTTTTGTAAATCTGGCATTACATTATGTGTACAGTATTGATAGTAAATCATATTTTGATTTATAAGTTTTATGTCTACCATTTATTTTAATAATTTTTTATTTATATTATATACAATTCTTTGAAGTCTATTACCTACATTTACGTTATTTTTTAATGTAGTGTTTTTACTGGTGTAAGATCACATTTCTGATACAGTGTTCACAAAGGGGCATGTAATATTACAAATTTTACTTAGTAAGAACGTATACACTATTATTTGTTATTTAATTGACATTCAGAAATGAACAACTATTTTTCTGTAAATAATTAATTATTGGGATGCTGATTTAAAAAAATGGTATATGGTACCATATTGTTGTAAGCTAGTCTGTAATTATTAATGACGAATTCAATTTGTCATACAAGGTCAAGGAAACGGTATAAAAATATTATCTTAATATTTAAATAGTATTTTAAAAAACTCCATGTATATTTTACGATTATATCTATTTATTGTAAAAGCCATTTACAGTTTTCAAAGGATCATAAAAGATGTTCTAAAATTTTGCATTCAGTTTGATAGCATATACTTAAAACTTAATATAACTCTTGATCGCATTCAGAGTAGAGCCGTTCGAATCATTAGGGACCCAATAATCTGTGAAAGGCTTGATATTTTGGCTTTGCGATACAGATTACAGATGTGTAATCACTCTGCGTTCTCTCTCCACATTTATCATAGGGATTGTTCTGGGTATATGTGGCACTCTTCCTGTCTGTGACTGTGAACTTCTTTCCTTGCGCCACACAACTGCGGATAGTCTACCTGCGATATTGTTTCCGGGTCAATAAGATCACTACTTACGTATTTCCTAATGAAATGTTAAAATATGTCTTTATTTGGTCTATTATTATACAACACATAACAGTAATAATTCCATGCAAATTTAAATGTTATAATAAAGTAACTGAGCTAGCATAAGCCTTCCAATATATTTTTTGTCAGTTAATAAATAACACTATAAGGTTTATTGAAATCGTCACTAATTAATATGTAATATATTGTTATAGTTCAGTTCATAAAATATGACTGATTTTATATGAACATGATAAATCTAGCAAAAGTTTTAACCATTAAAATAAATCATATGATCTTAGTAAAAAAAATAGAAAATATAAATTTTTACACGTAACTAATATTAAAAGCATAAATCCTAGAATTTACATGTATAAGATAAGATAATTTAAAATTTCTTTGAAACTATTGCTTTCAAAAATAGATAAAGGGTTTTTTTTATTATACAATGTTTATTTTTTAATACTTGAATAAATATATTGTAGTAAAATAAGCCTATACTTGAAAAAGTGCAATATAGATATAGTAAATAGTCAACAATATGTAAGGGATCTATTAATTGTGTCACACTAATTTCGTGATTTTGTGATCCCTCCCTTTGTCCTTGATACAGTTGGTCTCATTTGTGACACACATCCTATCCCAGTCACACTTTATCGACCACCTCCATCTCCCCCTTTTCATGTGATGTACTTAATAATGATTAATTAATTTGCATATAATGTCATTACATTAGACATTAGGGGCCGTTCAAGTATTACGTAAGCACTGTAGGGGGGCGGGGGGGTCTTGGGTTTGCTTATTTTTGATGACATGGGGGTGGGGGGGTCTAGCTAGTAATTACGTAAGCAGAAAAATGTTTCTTTCTTTAGGGTTAAAATTTTTCAAATTCCCTTCTTAGTGGATTTCCAAATATAAATCTGTCCAAATTTCATGTTTCTACTATCAGCGGTTACGGCTGTGCGTGCGTCTTACCTCAGTGAATGGGAACATGTCCTTTTATATATGTAGATCCAAATAAAATATCAATAAAAAATACCTTAAAAAAATGTATATGCCAATGTTTACGTAAGCATTGGGGGAGGGGGTAAGAGGATTGCTTATTTTTGATGACATAGGGGAGGAGGGGGTCAATAATTGCAAAAAAACTGCTTACGTAATACTTGAACGACCCCTTATCTGAATATAGTAGAAATGTAATTAATCAGATTAATAATAATGCTTAAGTGTCTTGATAAACAAATAGCCAGATCGAATGTAGGAAGAATTGATTTGAAGAAATACTGGATTTAAATCAAAAACAAAATATAAGTTTATTTGTATATACAGAGTGTAACCCGATCGGCGGATCAACGGTAGCCTGTAAGTAGGAGACCTCAGTACCTACCTATTTCATCCCCAAATATATACAGCGATTTTAGCAGTTTTCAAGATGGGAAGTACAATCATAATCCGTTGATCTAATTACACTCTGTATATATATTAAAAATATCTAGTACTAATATAATTAATGTTTCTTACTTATCAAAATATATATATTTCAATTCAATGTTACACATATACATGTGTCTAGTTGCTAGTCCAGATAATCTCAAATATCAACATAATTGAAAGGCCAGATCTCTACTGTATCAATATTTTGTAATAAACTCTGTAATTTAATTTTCTGTTTCTGTCTACAGTTATATTAAAGGAAGAAACTATAATTTTGGCAAAGATTTATTTCAAATACACACTAAAAAATTAAACTTGACAGTATTTTCCTAAGACCTAATATCCTTTAGTACATAGATGCACTTTTAAATGTACAAAAAATACATTGTATTAAATGTTATTGTTAGGTATAATCTAGTCTTTTCCTATTATATTTAAATACAAATAAAATTCATTTTGATAAACTCGTCTTTTATTTTTTACCTTCCATAAAATTATAATAAAAATAAATAGTTCTCAAATCACAAAGCCATATAAATTTTAAAAACTAACTAACTGTATAACTTATTGAGTTCTTCAATATATACAAAATGTTCAATTTGTTTTACTTGCAATTTCAGTTTGGTGTACCAATTAGCATAATCATATTTTGGATTTACAATACAATTTTGAGATAAAGAAGAGACTGTAGCATAGGAATTATATTGAAAATGACTTGTATTTTGCTTCAGGATCTGATTTTCTTTTGTTTTTTTGCTTTTGGCATGATTTCGTTTAATTAAATTATAATTAGAAATTGTATCCTTATTTATATTTTTTATTAATAGATTATTAGGACTGTCACTTGCGTTTGGTTCAGGATATTTTGTTACTTTTGTATTAGTATTTTTATTTTGTTGAGTTACTCTTGCATTATTTTTTTGCCTATTATGGGTGCTAGAAAAACATGTTGGCAGACCTAATTTTAATAACCCAACATTTTTATCTTCTAAATTTAGACTATCTTCAACTTTATTTTCTAGTTTATATTTTAATTCATTTTCATTATCCAAATCCGTGTTTATTTTATTATCATTGATATCACATTTTATATGATATTTGGCACATTTTTCATGGTGTGTATCTTCAAGATTCGGACTAAGAAATGTGGCATCATGTGTTAAAGAATTGTTATCATTATCATGAATTGATTCTCTAGAGTTGTCTTCTTTTTTTTCAATATTAGTTTTTATAAAATTAAGATTTTCATTTAAATACATTATATCTGATTTATTAGGCATTGTAATATTCTTATAAAAATCAACATTAGAATCAGTGTGATCAGAAACTTGACTCATTTTGTAAGAAGTAACCAAATCTGAAAATGATTCAATATCTTTTTTTGCTTCTTTATATGAATTTAATGACTTATCAAATGTAGTTATATTTTCATTTGATTTCTTTGGTTCTGGATCATCAGAAATTATTTTCCACAACTTCTCTAATTTATTTTCACTACAATCATTTGTAAGAGAATTATTTGTTGGAATATCATTTTTTGATTTTTCAACAGTGAAATTGTCCTCGGAATTATCTTCAGACCATAAAGAAGTCAGGCAGACAGAAGCATTTATGGACTGCAGTAAAGTAATAAATTTATTTTTTTCTATGCCTTCACTAAGTATAGTAATGGCTAATCCAAAGGACCCAAATCTTCCTGCCCTTCCTATTCTATGTAAATAAGTTGGCCAATCATATGGGGGCTCAAAATTTATTACCAAATCTACATTTGATGCATCTATTCCACGCGCAGCTAAATCTGTAGACACTAAAATCCTACATTTATATTGTTGTAAAGTTTTAAGTGCATCTAAACGATCAATCTGTTCTTGTTGACCATATAACTGTTGAACTGGCCATTTCTCTTTTGTTAGCATTTTATGTAAATCTCCCACTCTGGCTTGGTAATTACAGAAAATAAGACATTGCTTAAATGGTATTTTAGTTAAAATTTGTAATAATTCTTTAAATCTGTTTTCTGTTTGTTTTACAATGTTACTGTTGTACTTAACATGTGTTATTTTTTGAGTAACACCTAGTAAGATACAATTGCTATTAGGGCAAATATGTTGTGCATCATGAACAAATTGATTTATAAACTCTTTTGAGCTTTCAGGATAGGTAGCACTACTCATAATAACCTGTTTTTGTTTTGGCAAAGTAGAATTTATAAATTTTATGTCTGCTAAAAAACTTTTCTCCATTAATTTGTCAGCTTCATCAAGAACAAAAAGCCTAACTGATTTCACATTAATATGTTTTTCTAGAATAAGATGCTTTAAGCGTCCAGGGCTGCCAACAACTATGTGAATGTTATTACTTTTAAATTTATTGATATCATCCTGAATAGGTAAACCACCCATTACAACTTCTACACATAATCCTGTAACCACAAGAATACAAATTAGGCACAAATACAGAGTAATGCCAAATTCACATATTTATAAAATTAATTACTTATTACCATCAAATTTTTGTCCTATTTGTTTTAAAACATCACAAATTTGAGCAGCTATTTCACGAGTTGGTGCTAGTATTATCACCTGTAGTCCTTTATGTAAGTCTAAATTTTCTAGTGCAATTACTGTAAAAACAGCTGTTTTCCCTGTGCCAGATTTAGCCTCCAGTAATAAGTCTGAAAGAGTTTGTTTATGTATGAAATTACATAAAAGAAAGATGAAGGTTAAAATATATTTTAAGATAATTTTATTACCAAATCCACATTTTCCTAAGGGAATGCCATGTAACTGAATTGGAGAAGGTTTGTAGAAACCAGAAACTTTTAAGCCATTTAATGTATGTGAAGAAAGAAGCATTGTGTCAAACGTTACATCTTGCGTTATTTGTATATCCTTCGTCCGCTTAACCTCATTAACATTATGAGCTAGCACCATATTCAATGCTCATAAAACAAAGGCTAAAATTCAAAATTTATGGTAAATTTTAAATATGTGCAATTGCATTCACTACTGATATATAATAATATTTCAGTAATGAATATAATATTTACCTACCTGATATCCAATTAGGTACTTGATTATTAACAGATTACCGATTAACTACTTGCCGCCTGCCGGTTATATTTGTTATGACAGTTGTGATATGACATTCAGTCATCTAGTTGTTAATGTTACCAGGTGACTAGAAATATGAAGATGTATAAAATTATATGGTATTGTATAAAAAATATAAAATTAATCTATATTTCCATTATTACTGGGAGCTTTGAAGGATTGGAGGTAAGTAAGAGGTTCAATTATTAAATAAAAAGCATTTTTATAATTAGCAAATAATTGAATATATTACAACAATCATAGTGATAATATTAAAAAGTTCAAAATAAATCGTCATAAATTGCAAAAAAAAAATTATATGTAAAATTATAATAAAAACTATGATAAACTATTTAGGTATAACACTTTTTAGGTCGTGTAAGTGTGCGTATTTTGTTTAAGTTATAGTTCAGCTTACCTGGCCCCACACACACAGTATTATTGTCAATAGTATATTGCTAATAATATTGTTCAATGTATAGTCCCGCACACTACACAATATTACGCATTACGAGAAACGACGCACAATACGATGCAGTCGTTCAGTAGCTTTAATTGTATGCATATATGTTAAGTTTCAAATGGATAGAAAGAAAACAAAGCGTTGCTATATTTATTGTTAAATACAATGCTTACTTAGAAAAAAAAGAAAATAAAAAAATATATCAAAAACTGATTGACTGAAAAAATATTACCGCGCGCACACTACAGTATTATTGAGAATAACTGTGCCTCCCCTCGATATTTGTTAAGATATGATATTTCGATGTCGTAGCAAAAACAGAATTTCTAGTAATCCATAATAATATTGAAACGATTTTTATTGACAATATTATTGTAGGTGTGTAGCCAGCTTATTTGATTTCATCAATGGTCTCGTTTAGAAATCACCATTAATCAACTAAAAAAAATATAGAATATCAATTGTTATACAACTAAATCATTAAATTGACTATTAGTAAAAATCTTACTTAAAAATAGACCTTACAGAATTTAAATATATAATTACGACAACATAATGTACTTATATGGTTGGGAATTTCTGAACCGTTTTTTAAGAAATGGCGAAATAGCGAGATCTTGCTACACACATATTTTATAATCAATTTTTGCAATTTTGTAACTAAAGAAATGCGTTATTGACAATTGGTTTTTGGTTTTTATATACGTTTGTTGCACCAAATATAGTAACATAATAATAACATCAATGAAACTAGTTGACAGCATTAATGTTCAGTGTTGGATTTCTATCAACAGTTTTCAATTTATAAATCTATCCACGTAAGTAAAAATATCAATATTAAAAGTAATATTTCATTAAACTATATTTTCTTGATTACGTATAATAACCAAACATTTTTTATGTAAACGTTAATTCAGAATTATCATATAGGTCACTAATAAACCACTAAAACCATTTGTATATATTTGTATTGCAAACTGCAATTTGTTTTTTTTTATTACAACATCGATATTATAAAATAGGATTTAATATAATTAAACGTTATATACATATATACTATTGTCATTGAATTGGAATTTAATTAATATTTATTTTTCTTATTTAGATACATATTAGAAAATGAACAATTGTGGAGGTGGAATGGGTGGCGGTGTAGGAACAGGGAGTGGGGCCTACGATGCTAAGATTGCCGGATTATATGATTTACTTGACACTCTGGGCTCTGGTCATTTTGCTGTTGTAAAGTTAGCCAGGCATGTTTTCACTGGAGAAAAAGTTGCAGTTAAAGTAATTGACAAGAGTAAATTAGATGAAGTATCCAAATCTCATTTATTTCAAGAGGTAAATCAATCCTTTTGGTATTACTTTGAAGTCAAAAATATTTTGAAATATACAAAAAAAATAGAAGATAAGTTAAAATAAACACAAAATTTGTAGTTTTAGTATGAAACATTAAAATACAGTGATATGAAAATTGTTATGATGAAAATAAATGTTCTTAGTGCTTTTTTTCAATAACCGAATAGAGCATTCAGCATATAACTTATAAATTTTGATATATACTTATAACTTAACTAAAAGTGAATAATTTAAGGTTCGGTGCATGAAGCTGGTTCAACATCCAAATGTAGTACGACTTTATGACGTTATTGACACGCAGACTAAGTTGTACTTAATATTAGAATTAGGAGATGGTGGTGACTTATATGATTATATTATGAGACATGAAACTGGTCTCTCAGAATCTCATGCTCGTGATTACTTTCGTCAAATTGTTCGTGCAATATCTTATTGTCACAGGTAACCTTTAAATTTTGTACATCTTTACTATCTATAAAAAAACTTCAGTAGTATCTAAGTTATCTTAATGTATATTTATATATATTATAATAATATTTGTTTCAGATTACATGTTGTACATCGTGACTTGAAACCAGAAAATGTAGTTTTTTTTGAAAAATTGGGAGTTGTGAAATTAACTGACTTTGGTTTCAGTAATAAATTTTGTCCAGGACAAAAACTAGAAACATCATGTGGTTCTTTAGCATATTCAGCACCAGAGATCCTATTAGGAGATTCTTATGATGCACCGGCTGTTGATGTATGGTCTTTAGGAGTTATTTTGTATATGTTGGTGTGTGGACAAGCTCCTTTCCAAGAAGCAAATGACAGTGAAACTCTGACAATGATCATGGATTGCAAATACATTATGCCCGTTCATGTATCAAATTCATGCAAAAGGTAAGTTTTACATTTATTTACCATTATATTAGTAGACCTATTAAAAATTGGATATAAAAATATAGTATTTCCTCAACATGTCAATGCCAGTAGAGTGATAACTGATATAGCAGTAACTTGTTACTTATTTTTTTTAAAGTATTTTTTGTAATTTATATTGGCTAATGGTTTGATAACTGCAAGGTATAAGTGTAAAAAAAAATTATAAAATACAAAAAATAAAAACAAATTAATTCAGCTTCACACTGTATTCGGCACATGGTAGAGTAGGCAGAACCTTGTGTTTAGACATTCCATTTTCCACTTTTCCCTGAATTTTTCTACGTATTTTGAGTCGAGTGGCAGAACCAAATGCCAGATGCATGCCTCGAGTGGGGATCGAACCCGCAGCTGGTGCGTTACAGTCACAGCCTTTGTGCCCCTTCATCACAACAGCCTTAAAATCAGCTTTGCAAATTAATATTTATATAAATATACAATTTATTTATATAAAAATCAAACATCAGCTTTTTAAATTAACATTTTATAATTGAAATTGATAGGAAATTATTATTAGTTTTAATAGACATAGGGAATATTATTTAATATGCTATATATCAGTACAAGTATTGATAATATTTTGAATTTGTTTTATTATTTGTAAACACAATTTACTTTTAAAAGGAAGCTAATTTTTTAGAGATTGTTATATTTTTCTTAAAATCAGCCCATACCTTTTGTAAAGAGAGGGGTATTTATCATAAAAAATATTATATCTTTACAAATTTTAGATAATATAAACAATCTCTTTTTAGGCTTATAGGAAGAATGCTAGTGAGAGAACCAGAAAAACGTGCAACTTTGTCCGAAATTGCTACTGATCCATGGGTCACAGCAGGAGAGGGAATCACTGTAGAAGACTGTGACACTCCATTAGTGACTAAGCAAGAATTAACAGAGGAGGATCGAGCTGCCATCTTGCAGAAAATGGTGCATGGCGCAATAGCTAGCACAGAACATATACTGGAAGAGTTGGAAAAGAATGAATATAACCATATTACAGCAACATACTATTTATTGGCTGAAAGAAAATTGCGATCTAAGAGGTATACTAAAATATGTATTTTAAAATAGACATGATTTTTGTTAACAAGATTTTATATAATATTACAGAAATATCTATTTTCATTTCGTTGCTCTGCTAACCATGTCAGAGAACCCAATAAAGGTAAAAAAAATAGTGAAAATTCTTTAAAAACTATTGCATTCCTTAGATAGTAAAGAGGTAATTGTAATAAGTCAGTTAGTTGATGAGTCAGAGCTGTCCACTTTCTTGGGGATAAGGTGAGCCGAAACTACTTTCCACGAGGATGGGACAATTCCTGTTGTCGAAGAGAGAGAGAGAGAGAATAAGCTAATTGTGTTAGCACTGAGATTAACTCGGAAGCACACGTCTTTTAAGCACGATTGCAGGAATACCATCGCGACCACTTTACTTCCTGACGTCGAGTGAACTAAATCTATCTTTAATCTTTAAGTTACATATCCTACTTAGGTATCGATTGTTTTTCACTAAAACCTATTTACGATTTCGAATTCTTCAATCATCTATTTAAATGTTCCGCTTTCTGGTTTATATTGTTTTTATATTCACTGCGTTTTTTTTACACAATATTTAATTTTGATAAAAAGATCTCCTTTTTTTTTCAAATTGTTCGCTTGGTATAAAAATGAATGCGGCACAAGCACTCGATAAATAAGAATTGGACGTCCGAATATTACCTTTATTAAATTTTCACGAAAACTATTTGAATCTCATTTGTTTTAAAATCATTTCTAATTATATTCAAAATTTCAAAAATAAATACTGTTTTTGTGCAATTTCAATAACTATATATACTGTTGTTATAGAGGTTTTGTATTTTAAAAAGCAGCTACAATTATTACGTAATAGGTTAAGTGTTTTTAAATATCATTTTTTTAGCTTGACGCTTTCCTCAGTTTTCGTCCAATGTTCAAGACATTGCGTGTTCAGTGGCGGAACTCAACTCCGTACTTTGTCTTCCTAGTAGAGCGAACAAATAAAAATAACTTATTCCCCAGTGTGGGAATCGAATCTTTAACCGTCGCTTTTACAATAAGACGCTGTGCCGCAGATGACCTCTGTTAAAATGACTGAAAATAAATGTTTATTTTATTCGATCAGACAAGAGGCGCGACAGAGCGCGCGTCGGCCGGAAGCGCTGAGCGTGGCGCGTGCGCCGCGCGGCCTGCTGGCGCCGCCGCCGCCCGCCGCGCCCCGCACGCCGCAGGACGTGCCGCCGGTATGTAACGTGTGACGTCATATTGTTTGCAATTTTACACCTACTGATTATTAAATTAAACCACCTATTTGGGCATTATTTTTCTTTACACACGGTTCCTGTTTTAAAACTTAGTTATTATATTTTCAAATGTGATATTTCGCAATTAGGAACTCCCCCCCCACTCCTTGTCACATAATGTCACTGGATGTCGACCCCCCCTCACCCTAACGTGTGACGTGTAACGTGTTACCGCACCTACGAAAGTACATTACGTATCATCGGCTTAGAGCGTTAATTTCAGAGTAACTAAACGCGATAGTTGTGGTTCATTCTTTAGTCAGAATTATCGTAGAACTTTGACACTTGAATCATAATAATATTAATTCGTGACGGAAAATAGAGAACATCAGTCTCTGTTAAAGAAGACTTTCTTAGTATTAGATTTTCTCTGTCTAATCTGTTATATACAGATATAGTTAAAAAGTCTATAAAAATTACATATAAGCCTCTCTGTATTTCTTCCAATAGATAAAAATTTGTCTATTTCGTGTTATTGTTCATCAGTCGAGCCTGTGATAATCCAGTTCTGGTACTCCTTGGGAGTCCCATCGGTATATATTTTCGTCTAAAACACTAATCATGCGGCATGCGGCATGCGGTATCATTATTAAATAACGTACCGGGAAAAATAAAGTTATTATATTTAAATAAAAATAATTTATATTTATACACAGAGATCGCGCAAGTGCAGCATCGTGCGTGAAGAAGAAGATGACGAGGAGGGCGCAGTGGCGGCGTGCAGTGCGGACGCGCGCCGCGGCTCACGCTCCGAGGGCCGCCTTCACCTCGCGCGCTCTGCGCAGCGAACAGATAATCTCACTAAAGTAGTAAGTTATTTACACAAATAAAAAAAATTTTTAAGGTTCTGTACCTCAAAAGGAAAAAAAAATCCTTAAAGCAACAGAGGTAACACTGCTATCCGTCTGTTAAGACTATTTATCTCAAGATCGCGTGAAGGCATCATCTAAAATTATTATCAAATATCCTTTTGATTACGTTAGCATTAATTCCATGTAAAGGAGAGAGACAAGGTAAATATAATCCAATGTTAAGACACTGGCCACCCTCTGAATAATATTATTAGTTGATTTTAAAATAATTTAACTTAGACATGTTAATGCTCAGGTGAATCTCGACGAGGTGCCGCCGCCCGCGCCGCCGGCCGCGCCCGCGCCCGCGCGCCGCCAGCGCGTGGAGTGCCGGCGGCGGCGCGCGCGCGCCGGCTCGTGCTCGTCCTCGGACCTGTCGGACGACGACTCGGAGAAGAAGAAGCGCGCGGCGGAGGCGGGCGCGGCGCCGCCCGAGCGCGCGCGCCGCGACTCGCACGACGACTCCAGCGACAGCCAGGAGCGCCGCCCCGCCAACCCGCCGCCGCCCGCGCCCGCGCCCGCCGCCTCCGCGCACACGCACGGTACAGTCCCCGGAAACACTACGTATATAAACACTGCGCCATTTATTTCCTTCATTTAAACAGAAATTTATACTGATTTCTGATTTGTTGCACAAGACTGACGAAAAAGACTAACTTTTGTATTGTCTTTTTTAACTTATGTAAACAATGCTAGATATTTAATTATCTATATGAATCGAATTGCACTAGGATTTCCTCAGTGAATTTCTATTTTTACATGTTATAACATTTCATTTCACACTAAGGAAAAGCACATTTCACTCTACACTAAAGAAAACTAATATATGAATAATTTCTAGAAAGCTGAGATTTATAAAGCTAAAACTAAGGACAACTGACATAGTTCTTAGAAACCGTCCAAGCGCACTGACTAAGCCATACGTTCTAATCAAGGCACGTCGAAGTCTTAAACGCCTGTTACAGCTGTGTATTGTTTAGTAGGAAGCACCTCGTCAAGCAGCGGCGGAGGCGGCGGCGGAGGCGGCGGCGGCGGCGGCGGGGACGCGCGGGGCGGCGGCGCGGGCGGGGGCGCGGGGGGCCGGCGCCGGCGCGCCGCGCGCAAGGAGAGCCGACTGAGGGAGTCTCGCTCACTTAATCGCATTGCTGAGGTAAAGCACCATCTTTCTATCGCTATTCCGTTTGTGTCGTCACATCACGTTAATTGTTGGAGAGTAGGTCTCTACTCTGCCACTGCTTACTTTTAAACATATAAGTATAGAGTTGAAAACCATTATTTTTATTTTTTTTTTGTTATGAAAAAATAAACATTTGTTTTGTCGATTTCATAAATTCAGTTATACATAAATTCAGTTATATGTAATATACGTCAAACTCTCAACATAGACTATTACTACTTAATATAAGTCTTACGTGCAGTAGCACGATGTTCAGCTTAAATAAATGAATTGAAATTTGAGTCGTTGTCTTTCTGTAATTGATTTTTGGGTGATTATTCTAAAATGGTAACACAGAAGCCAATCGTGGCGCAGGGACACAAAGTGTGAAAAGGAGATGCAATTTTTACTAAATTTAAATCATACATACATAATTTAAATCTTTTTCTTTGCTCTGGTGTCAAGGCAAAGCGCGGCGTTGAGTTCTGCCACTCAACACGCAATGGCTCCAGAATTCGGCAAAAAGTGGGGAACGAACGGAGTGTCTTAACACTAGGTTCCCTCTACCTACCCTGCTGTGTGCGGGATGCAGAGTGAAGCTGATTAAAGACGCTACTTAATACGTAATGGTACACATAAGTTGTAACAATCGAAAAAGATCTTCGTGATCAGAACGTTTGAACGGCTTCCAAAGTTTCTAAAATGTATTCCCTACTGATTGGCAGGTGGAGGAGGCGAGTGCGAGCGCCGCGCGCTGGGGCGGCGGCGGGCTGGTGGCGCTGTGCGGGCGCCCGCTGCTGCGCCTGCTGGCGGCCGCGCGCCCCGCGCCCTCCGCGCGCCGCCTGCACGGCCTGTGCTAGCCGTGCCCCTACTATGTTTACTAACAAAAAATTAAGTCTGACAAATTAAATACCTTTATACGAAAAGATCAATTCGAAGCTAAAGTCAACAATGTATGGCATTTTTCATCCAAATTGCATTTTCTTATTTTTAATTTGAAAAAGTAATTAAATGTGTAAATTAACACGAAACTGTAAACATGCAATATTTAAGTTCGTGTCACATTGTCATTAAACTACGTATAGATAGATATGCCGCCATCCACGAAGACGCGTTTTACAATTTGTTTGTAAATTGGCGCCGGCGTCAGTCTTGTCAAAAAATTGCCCTACTTACATTTTTTTTTCAACATGTCTAGAAATTCTTAGCATATTTAAAAGCCAGATACGTTATATTATTTCATGTATTATATTCGTGTTGAAAATTACGTGTGATATGTGATATGTGATGTATTTGCATGTGGTGAGTTAAATGTGGTTGCAACTATTCACAAGATTTCTTTAGTCTGATAATACTAATAATAACATGAAATTTAAACTTCTCGAATAAACAAAATAAAAAATTCTATTAGAGCATCTTTAATGTCTACCGTAATACTTTGTTCTGATCCATTAATCGTAGTGTGCGTCATAATTAGTTAACTACACTTGGAATGTAAGCGATTAAAAGAAAGAGTGGGGCGCGTCTTCGTGGATCCTACTCTATATAAACCACTGGAGGCCCTAGGTGGAAAATATATCTATAATAATTTGTGAACGATAAAAAATAATCATTTACATTAATATATTACTTAATTATTTTTATAAATAGTATTTATTATCTACTATATCTATATCTAGTAGGATATAAAAAAATTAAAGTCGTACATAAATCATATAAATAAAACTAACTGATTTGGTGTTCTGCACATTTAAGGATGAATGTAACCTCAGCTACGGGCTTCTCTTGGGCATTTGGGGCCCACGTGGAAATTAATAATAATAAAATATAAATCAAGTATTGTAGTATCAAGACGTAGTTGAATATATTACACTATATGACGTGGGCACTGAGAACATTGTATGCAACTACATTTTATCATAACTTTTAGATTTAATATATCAATTTTATAGTTGGAAGTGCTTGGGTAAAAAAAAAATTATATCACTTGTAATGCTGACGTGTCATTTTATAAGCATTTATAATGTTTATTTTGTGTAAAAATATTTGTATTTTTTTTTGTAAACGTTACATATTTATAACTTCACTTTGCTTCATTCAAATTATTTTCAAAATATTTAAATTTAGTAGATGGCAAAAATTCTAACATTATTTGTATTTATATTGCAATGGAGATTTTGTACTTTCTTATTGAACAATCAAATCAAAATTGATTAAACCTTAATAAAAACAAAAATATAGCTTAAAAGGAAAGCCATAAAATAATCTGCTTTAAGATCATTTCAAACGATTCCCTGATCTTTTTTCGCGCATCTATGTAAAATCTTTATATAACATAATCTTTATAGACGTTAGTAATATATCACCTTATTAATGCGTTAACGAGTGCTCTTAGAATTCTTTTCTGACTGCAAAACATTCTTTAATATAAGCTTTAAAAATAATCATCTAAAACGATACAGCAACAGAAGCAATATATTCGCATCACCGTCCTATGATATATTATCACCAAAAAATGACATTGTAATACATACGAACATTAGACGAGGTCAACCTTTCTATGATAAAAGCAATAATTTATTTTAAAACAATGCGTGATATATACAAAGTACCTATACACAAAAAGAAAAAAGAATTTATGGTAACTTAATGTAAATAGCTTCATTGAGCAAAGGGCTAATACAGGACGCATATTAACATACAACAGAATAAAAACATGAATATCCACACCAAAAATATTATAATTCTTAATGAATCGTATACCTATGTAGACTTTACCTATACATAAATGTAAATAATTTCATAGCAATTTCGATTATAATCTTTCAACGATACAGATAGGCGTCATAATAATATTGCCCCTTGTGTGGCCAAATATTTTTACTGGTAAGTTTTTAGAAATATTTTCCTAATACCTAATTAGGTGTTTAAACGTTTCAGAAGCTTCGTAAGATTTTGAACTAAGTATTTGTGTGGGGCCATTCTATGTTTCATACTTTTCTCGCCGGCGCATTTATAATATTTATAAATGAACATTAGGTCAACAGGGTTAAAGCGATTGGTTTTTTGAGCATTACACTCATTTTTTGAATACTTAAAAGTAGTGAAAAAGGATTGGGAACTGAATTTTATAGTAAATTTTGCTGGATATTACAAGAATACTTACTATGGAAGTTGCATTCAACATAAAAAAAAAACAATTTCAACTATGCATCGGATGTTATGATATTGTGTATTTTGAAAAAAAAGTAAGCATAAATGTCCTTTTTTAAACATTTTTTAAAGTGTTATTCCACACCTAGGAAAGGAAAATACTTATTTAGAAAACGTATAAAAATTTGAACGTAGCGGGACTCGAATCCGTGCCTCCTGGAAACCGACCAGGCGCTCTGACCACTAAGCCATACGTTCTCATCAAGCTACGTCGAAATTTTTATACGCTTGTTACAACTTATTTATGTTGTTAGTATCCTAAGTGTGGAATAACACTTTAGAAATATTTAAAAAATAGTATTCTCTCTTGCCAAACGATAATTTTTAGTAATTATCTTTGGGTAGCGGAAATTTGTAAAAATCTCCCTACAAAGATACTAACAACATAAATAAGTTGTAACAAGCGTAAGAACGTATAACTTAGTGGTCAGAGCGGGTGGTCGGTTTCCAGAAGGCGCGGGTTCGAGTCCCGCTACGTTCAAATTTTTATACTTTTTCTAAATAAGTATAAATGTCCTTATTCTAGCAAGTTAGTCAGCACGCTCAATCTGTTGTGCAATCGTAGAAATTAGCTGTTTTGACTCTGGATAACTTTGCTGTGCCTTAATCTTCTTAATTACAGCTTCCTTATTCAATGATCCCTTGTATAAGATAACTTAACAAATTCATATTTCTTTATCCTGTTAGAGAATACCTTGATGAAGATTCGTTCTTATATACAAAAAAATCTTAGATTTTGTGATGACGTGCAATTATGCTAATTATAAACTATAGTCATTATGACGATATTTTTTTATGTTTTAATTATAAAATAATTTATAAAAATATGACTATCTTGACACGCAACGTATATTCTTTTATATATTATGAGAATGTTAATTGAGACCTAAAACAAAACATACTTTATTACTGTATTATAAATTTATGTATGTCTTAAAATAACATATTGCACATCTTTTGTTTATTAATTTAGGATCAAACTTCACAACTTATATTGACTTGAAGGAATACATTCTCTTAAAATAGAATCCCCTTACTGTACTTCGGATTTCACTGGTGAATATCGTTGTGCTGTTTTGGTGCTATATCATTTATTTTGTAAGTTTGCATGGTAAAACTCGTTTGTCATCAAAGCTGCATGATAAAAAAAAGCTTTTATAACAACATAGGAGCTACGCGAACGGCTATTATTATAAAGGCATAACAAAATATAACTGCATATAATATTATAAGGTACAGAGAAGATAATCTAGTGTGCTTCATAGACGTAATGTAGTGATGTCGTCATGCGTAATAAGCTGCGTTGCGAGTAGGCTTTAGTCGTTTTGGCTGAGAACCCTTCATTTTAATAGTTTTTTTTTCATTTGTAGTAATAGTGCATATAATAAAATTATTGTTGAACAAATTAAATGTTGTATATTGAAATATTTATGTACATAACTATTTAAATTATTGTAAATAAATAGTTTATTTTATAGAAATTAAGTTCAATTCGAAATTATAAGTTGTGCTTATTTCATTCATAACATTACTTTTAAAGAACTTTAAGATTTTGGATCTAATTTTATGGTATTTTAAATAGACCAAAGATTAGACTCATATTAATCCATATTTATTAACATGTGCCAACCTCAGAAATAACAATATGACTTGACGTAAATTTTTTACTTCATAATGCCGAAAAATAGGTATCAAACCGGTTGCATGTTTTATCTCTATATATAATAAGACAGTAAAAATATTTTGTCTGTACATTTAGTAATTTTGACTGAAATGGATAGAGGGACACTTAAAAAGACTAATAGAAAGCAAAAAGATTTTTTTTGAATTTCTTGTCTGTCTGTCTGTCTGTCTGTCTGTCTGTCTGTCTGTCTGTCTGTCTGTCTGTCTGTCTGTCGACATATTGTTGTCCGCATTTTTCTCTGAAACTACTGAACCGATTTACTTGAAAATTTCACCAATTGCTTTGTTTTAACTCAATTTAGGTTCTAAAGTTTGGTTCATCAAAATCGGTTCATTAAAAAAAAAGTTATCGTCATTTGAATGAACTCAAGGCATTAGCTTGCCAGCGAATGTTATATAGAAATCGCGCTGGTATGACCCTGGCTAAAGAATGACATTCGAAACGTCTTGATTATATGACTGTTGATAAAAATATATATTTTTGAAGCACTATTATACAATATTTTATACAATAAAGTAAACAAGGCCAGTCGTGGCGCAGCGGCACGAGGTGTGACTGCAAAACCGACTGGTTGTGGGTTCGATCCCCACTCGAGGAGATGAAATATTTACTTAAATTTATATTTCCATTTCTTCGCTCTGATGTCGAGGTTAAGCGCGGCGTTGAGTTCTGCCACTCAACACGCAATGCCTCCAGAATTCGGCAGAAAGTGGGGAACGGAGTGTCTTAACACTAGGTTCCCTCTGCCTACCCTGCTGTGTGCGGGATACAGCGTGAAGCTGATTTATTTATTTATTTTATTTTATTATAGTTGTCAATCAATTCTGCTTAAATCAATAATCATGTATTTTAAGCGGGCGAAGCCGTGGGCGGGCCGCTAGTTATGAATAAGAGAAGACGTTTGTATGCTTTTTTTTTTCATTTTAAGTAAATAAAATTTACGCTATTATTTAGTCGACATATATCACTTTCCGCCGAACTGTGGAGGCATTGCTTGTTGAGTGGCGGAACCTAACGTCGGGTTTTGCCTCGACACCAGAGCGAAAAATGAAAATATTAAATATTTCATTTTCTCGAGTGGGATTTCATTATTTATATGAATATCTTTATTCTATGAAATATGTAAGATGTCATTTCCTGTATAACTTATTCTCAACATGTCTAATCTAAATACTAAATTGTACTAAAAATGATTTAACCCAAAATTGTTTCAAAAAATTTCCGTCCTGCTTTTAGGTTGACTATTAATTAATATAATTAGAATTACTATATATTGCGTTTTTATTGTTTGTTTTATAACATTTTTTTTTCATTGTGCTTAAAATAGTACCTACTTAAATTTAGTTTTGTTTAATTATCTTAATAAATAATATTTGATGAGGCTTCTTGGACCGACTATTCCACAAGATACTAACAACACTTACCGATATTCAGGTTATTGAATATAAAATTTTAAAAAATCCTTACACTGCTTAATAAACATTTTATTTTGATATAGAACTGACTAATCAATTAAAATTATTTGTAGATTATCAAGTACAATAAATATAGACTTAGTTAATTATTGTAATTACCTAATGATAATTTTTGTTCATATCAAAAGTTTTATGTGCATGTTGTGTTTGTTTACAATAAAAACGTGCAATAAAAAAAATCTTTAAATATAGTGTCTAAAGTAATGAAACTTAGTTTTTTTTAGCGATATGATTCCAGTAAGACGCCGGCAGACGGAAATCAATTATTCAGTTTTTTAGTTTGTTCTTAAATTTTGTATGATGCAAATAGTATTGTAGGTACATATAAAGTTACGATAGCTTATAGCGTATGAATTTCAGGTCGACGAGCTTGGAAATGTTCGAAGCACATATTAATACTCTCTTCCCTCCGCCATAATAGAATATGTAAAATTATATATAAATTATATATGTGATTGTAAATTTGTATTAGTTTATCAATCGCATCCCATTAATTATTTTTGTATATTTTCTTACTGTGTCTAGTTACGTAACTATTTTAATGTAAGCAATAACAAATAATAAATATTGAAATATCTGTGTATTTTAATTAAAGCTAGGTCCGTTTTTTTAATAAAATTATCAATAATACTTCTACATTTGATTACAATTAGTAATTACTTGTATAGTTTAATTGATATTTGGCAGGTTGCTGTGATAATCATTCCTTTAAAAGAATTTGTTTATCATGGTTTATTAAATATGTGCAATACATATACATGATTATTTATGAAAGGTGCACTATGATGACGAACTTATTGGATTCTATAAACAGCTGCAGATAGTTTCAATATTAATAGGTCTAAAAAAATATATCAAACATCTCAATCTATCTCGTAGTAAGTAGCTTTAGTAGTAACTGATATTCTAATTAATGTGTACCTGGTAGCCATCTGTACTGGCACAAAGTAGGCTTTTAAAGTTGCCGTAAATCATAGTAGGTATATAAAATATAAATCATTCTGAACTTTATATGAATGTATCCATTAAAATTAAATTGATTTAAGATTTTATATTACCTTGCCAATAGAAATAATTTTAATAATTATTTTACAGTATTTTATGTGTAATGTTTAATTTTAAATGTAGTGTATCATATAATTTATCTATTTGTTTAAATGTTTTGCTTAAATGTTTTCTCTTAATAAAAATGAAAATTGTCAGTGGATTTTTTTGACCTTTTTCCAAAAAACCTCTTGCAGCCTAAATGTGTAAATGTAGATGTAGAAAAAGAAATAATAACATTTTTGACAGTATTATTTGATTTATTTACCTTTTGCTAGTTATACATTGGTAAAAATATTAATGCTATGAAAGAATTTGACTTAGCATTTTGGTTTGTAACAACAAAATCACGCAAAGTGGAATATATGGCTTAAAGGGATCTACTTTTAAATTAATATGTAGACAAGCCATTTTGTAGATGTATAGTATATAAAATGGTGTAATTGTTATATGAAACAAACAATGCAAAGCCTTACAATAAAACAGTAGTACTTCTTCTTAAGTCTCTAAGAAATAAATTCCTAAAATATTTTACACTTGACAAACTAAGAAAAATATGCATTTCTTCAAATTATTTATGTGTTATGGATTATATTTGTATAGAAGTAACTTTAACCTTAAATTTAATGTTTTCAGTTTGCTTTGGAATTATGCCTATATTCAAAAACAAACAAATACTCTGTCTGTAGTGCAAATTAATATATTGTTCATAAGCACAGGCAATACCAGTCACCCAAAAAATAAGATAGTAAATGTAGCCATAATTATACAAAAAGCAAGTTCGATTTTGAAAGGCCACAATCATTTAGGTAGAGATAAATAAATTGATGTTACCCTATAAGTAGATAATTAGAATTTAATTCAAATTGAACATTGTCAAACTGTTAAGTTATCATATAATTCACTAAACATTTTGAGTAAGTGTATTGTGAAGACTACCTACAGTAAATGCATAAAGATAATCTTTATTTATGCTAACATATTTATGTTACTGATATAGCAGTTCTTGAAATTATGCCAAATATTAATAACTACAAATTTATTAGATTGGATTTACAAAAAAAAAAAACAATATAACATCTTATAATTTAGCAAAGTAGGAGCAGATTAGGTTATTGAGACAATATTTAAAAAGTGCTACCCTCTGGTGGCTGAGAAAGTTTCATGTTTTCCTTAAGAGTCATTAGACGTCTCAATTCCTGCAGAACTGTTTTGATAGTATAATCACGTTGCCATCTGGCCAGAATCGGGACTTGTCTGTTGTCAACCTAGAAGTTAACAATTCATTAAAAATTGTATTTATTTGACTTACAAAATATATTAACAACACTTACAAGTCCAGTTTGGCTGTTGACACAGTTCATGTTGATTCTAGATATAAATCTAGCAGTTGGGGGCTCATCAGGGTACCTTGTTCCACATTCAATTTTCAGTGAATACATCCTATTTTCATAAGGAGTCTAAAAGAAACAGATATTATTACTCATTTTAAATAACTTATAGTAAAATAAATGTCAAACAAAAGCACTTTTACTGATGCCTAACAAAGAGTAATCAATAATAATGTATTCTTAACATAATCTAATTTGCTTAGTAGCATTGTTGAATGACTATCACAAAAGGCATTGTTTAAAAACAAGAGATTTTTTAAAGTAGAAAAAAAAGATTATTGTATATATGCAACAAAATAAATGTATATATAAAATGAAACATATCTTTGTATTAATTCAGTAAAAAAACAGTTACCCTAGGAGGACCAATTATCATGCCAGTCCAGTGAGTCAGGGTCATATCATCATCGCTTTCGAGTCCCCAAGAAATTGTTCCATCGCCCACTCCCTTCTGACCTTGCTCAAGTTCTTCTAGAAGTCGAAAATTTCTAGGAACCACTGAAATAAATATAAGAAGGGTAAGCAAAAAAAACTATTAATATTATACCATATTTAAGTGGTTGTGGTAAAAAAAATACGTCTGGTATACAAAACGAAAAACTTACCAACGCCTGATGACGGATTCGCCATGATCACAATTTCACCGGCGCTCACTACCTACCCAAAAATAAGCTTGTTACAAATAGTAATTGGTACTTGAAGAGTAAACACTTTTCATATGATGTTTAAAATATTAATATCATGTATTTGCAATGATTATGTATATTTTCATTTAATCTAAAAAACCTTCAATCAAACTGCTCAAAGAGCAGGTTAATAATTTTTATGCTGACTTTGACAAATGTCAGTGTGCAAGTGCCAACTGCCAAGTAGCAACAGAGTTATTAGGCACCTACCTAGTTAACAAGAGCAACCATGAACCAATAGAGATTTGTTTTCGCGTCATTACTTTGTGACTCAATATAGTATCTATATTATTTCAGAGTATAAAAATAAAATTAAAGTTTGAATTCAATATATTTTATTATTTAATTGGTTGCCTTATTCCATAATTTAATCGGATTTCCTTAAACGGATAATGAAAAATCCAAGTAAATATTATTTGCAAGGTGTAAGTAATTTCTTTTAAAATATAATTTATAAGCAATTAGTAAATATCATTTAAAAATATTGATTTTTATTTTTAAAATTTAAAATTTATAGTAATACTAGTTAATGTGCATAACCCGCATTGAAAGCCTACATTATAAAGGATTTTATATACCGTCCTTATTGTTCGATAATTATAACAATTTAAAAATTATATACTCGACTGCCTATAAATTGTAAATTAAATTTATGGCTATTATTTACAAACCGAGCTCAGACTTCGGAGGCCGAAGTTTAAACTTTATCATAGACAAAATAGTCTTTAGCATAACTCTACGCCTGGCCGCACAAGTACAATAATGCCCGTCCGCGGCTTCGCCCGCTTAAACTACATGATTATTGATCTAATAAACAGAAATGACTTCTAATATGATTTTTATTATCATACTTTAATCTGTTATATTTTAATATGATTATTTTACTATGTCAAAATCTTCATCAACAAGAGTGTAAATGTACGGTTGGTTGCAGTTATTAATATAAAAAATAAACAACAAAAACAAACAAAATTTAAAATTTAAACTTATGTTTTAAATATACCAGAGAACACATTTACCCAAAGCAATAGATAATATTCTATTAGTTAAATAGACTATAGATATAAACTATAAGCTATAGACTAATAGTCTATAGTTTATGGTTTTTACCACCGCCACCGCGTATGGTTGGATTGTGTGCGTTTTCCCTTTTCCGTGCTTTGGACTCATTATTTTGAGATATACACATGGTTTTTTAAAAAACATCATTTTAATCGCTTTTTCGTTACAATAACAACGTTCGATTTTATTAATTATCATGTGTAACATTGTAATTTGATAAATATTGTGACGTGATAGTGCAGTTTTGGAGGTAAAATGCCCACTACAATTTGTGACCCAGTATCAAACGCATTGCGTTTATCTCTTAATGCTGATGAATCTCAAAACTCGTCATTATTAGATAGTAGAATTTACTCAGCGGCAAAAAGTTTAATACTGTCTAAGATTGACTTTGAAGAATCTGGTGACTATCAAAGCAATGTCCTAGATGGGTTAAAGTCAAAATATGTGGTTATACGACCAAAGAAACCAGTGCTATATGGTAAACTTCTTAAAAAAGAAATCAATTCAAGCAGTCAGTCTGTTGGTAAGTTCTTATTACCAATTTAACCTATTTTATATAGTTTTCATATAATATTTACGAAAGTACGTGAGGTTATCTTTTTGTGATGTTAATATTTACTATAGCACTGAACATGTCATTATTATAGAAAAATTATAATTGTAACGTTGTTTGATGTATAAGTAATATAAGTAATAATATATGACAATTGCTTTTACTTAAATAATTGTAGATTTATGTTCTTATTGAAAAAACTATTTAATAAAATTTAATATACCTATTTGATTTTTCAGAGGGCACAAAAAATGGGGATGAAGGTTTACCTAAACCAAAAAGAGTATTTTTTCCTGTTGAGAAAGTGCAACTAGGATGGCAGAATGCTTGGGCAGCTGGCGCAGGCATGCAAAATGTTGGCAATACTTGTTATCTTAACTCGACTCTACAAGCTTTGTTTCATGTACCTGCATTTGCCAACTGGCTTGTATCTGAAGCAGTTCATGCAGACAAATGTAGCCAGCAAGGTTAGAAATATGCTAAATGAATGACATATGAATATCTTGCAGGTATATCATATTTAATATTTTTATTTTATTTTAGAAGCTTGTGTCATTTGTGGTATGCGGACTACCATTATGGCTACACAAAAAAATGGCAGTGCACCAATCAAACCTTGGCAAGTGTATTCTAAACTGCGTCTTATTTGTAGACATTTAACTCCAGGACACCAAGAAGATGCCCATGAATTTTTAAGGTGAATAATAAAATATATTTTTTATTTTCACACATCTCCTTGACCAGAGATAACACTGTAGCAAACATGCTCAAAGCAAAACATATATCTTAAACTTTTCCCATATTAGAAGTCAGTCATGGTGGTCAGGGGCACAAAGTGTGACTGTAAACACAACTGGTTGTGACTTCAATCCCTACTCAAGGAAAATTATTTATATTTACATTTTCTTTGCTCTGGTGTTGAGGCAAAGCATGGCATTGAGTTCTGCAGGATTCAATGTGAAGCTGATTTATTTGTTTTTTTTTTTTCTTACTATGCTATGTAAGCAGACACTATGTTTAATTAAAAACTTCTAGAATAGCATGTTTAAAAGGTTAATCAAATTCTATATCTTTATTACTTTTGTATCTTTTATTTTCACTTATCTGTTTTTCTTTACTGAATATATTGTTCTAATTTTAGATTTAATCATTTAAACTCTTATCTCAAAAGATCTTACAAATTAATTCTTACACCTAATATATATTTTAGGTATCTTGTGGAAGCAATGGAGAAGTGTTACCTATCTCGATTTGTAAATTCTGATAAATTGGATCAATATAGCAAAGAAACAACTCCATTAAACCAAATACTTGGAGGTTATTTGAGATCAACTGTCCGCTGTCTTGCCTGTCAACATTTATCTACTACCTACCAGCATTTCCAGGTAAATATATTTTTAAATACATACAGGCAGTGCGGAAGCACAGTATCTTACTGTAAACACTATGATTGGGGATCAATTCCCAGTCAGGAATTGAATTACTTTAATTTTGTCTATCTAGTAATAAGACACAGCGAAGACATGGCTTGGTGTTGAGTTCTACCACAAATGGAGTGTCTCAACACCAGATCCCCCTGCCTACCTGGTATATATATTATACATTAATAAAATATACACTTATATTTGTTACATATTTTACTATTAATAAACATAATTTTTAGGACTTATTACTAGATATCAGAAAACACTCTACATTAGATGAAGCACTGGATTCATTTTTTTCAAGGGAGAGACTAGAAGATCTAGGATACAAATGTGAAGCATGTAACAAAAAGGTATAATTGACTTCATAAATTATGGATTAAATAAAAGAAAAATAACAATTATGATATATATTTTATTTTATATTATAGGTGTCAGCAACGAAACAGTTTTTTGTAGAAAGGGCACCAATGGTACTTTGTATTGCTCTTAAACGATTTTCTCTGGTCGGTGGAAAGCTCTCAAAACATGTTCAGTTTCGAAAGAAGATTAATCTTGGCAAATATATGTATAATAAAATTGGTCAACACCAACTAGTAAGTACTGTAAAAAAATTATTATATCATTATACAAATATTTCGTAAATACATATAATTAAAAGATTTTTTTTTCTCTTACAGTCATATAAATTAGTAAGTTTGGTGACTCATCTAGGGCCTTCCCAAAATTGTGGACATTACACTGCAATAGGCCAAGCACCTAATAGCAATTATTACCAATTTGATGACAGCTCTGTTAGACCATTGTCACTCTCAGCTGTACTAGGCACCAATGCTTATATTATGTTCTTTGAGAAGGATAACACTTTAGAAGATTCAACTGCACCAACTGCATCTACCTCTAATGTTGTGTATGGACCACAGCTCTCTGATAGCATTCTTAATAGAGAAAAGAGTCCTCTTAAATTGACATTTTACAGAAATGATGAAAGAAGACCTATTATTTTGAACACAAATAGTTCTGATTCTTCAAAATCTGAAATGAAACCTATAATTTTAAATTCAACATTAAGTAAATCTATGGAGTCAAGTAATTCCATATCTGAACCTTGGGTTGTAAAACAGAATGGTGAAGTAGAAAAGGTAATGATAGGACCCAAGGTTGCAAATGGCAGTGGTGACAAAACTTCCTATAAATTAGATGATGAAAGAAAAGTTAGCTTTACCATAAAGAAACAGGGTACTGAAGAATGTCACATTAAACCGAAGATTTCTAAAACTGATTTAGACAACAAAGCTATAAGCTGTACAAGTTCTAAAACCATAGAAAAATCAGTAACAATGAGTAAATTAGTTAAACCTTTAAAATCACCACTGGAAAAGTTGGAGGAACAAATGAATAAAGGAGATGTTGTAAATCATGTTCAGAGAAATGGTAATTCTAAATTGGTGCCATATGATTCAGAGTCCAGCAGTGATGAGCGCAGCGAGAGACTGTGTGATGAGCCTTCTCGTAAGCCAAAGCCAAGTCGGTGTGAGTCTTCACAAAGCCTTATAGTCACTACTAAAGCAATGCACCATGCCTGGACTGTCTCCAAGGAAAAGAGTGGCCCCCTGTTGAGCCCTAGTCTTAATGGTGATACTAATAAAAAGTAAGTTGTCTTAAATTATGAAACTTCTACTACTTCTACTTTCAAGTAGTAATTTTGGATAAATTATAATAATAGTGCATAATATCCACATGATATCCATTATTTAAAAACAAATTTTAACTTGTTTTCAGAATAAAAGACAAAGATGATCGCCGTACAGATGAAGAGAGTCCTAACACAAGTGTTAGTAGTATGTCTCCTGTTAGCGACCGTAGCGAGGCTGCACCTGCGACTCTACCACCAGCAGTTAATTCACCTAATGTGGGACTTCCTTGTGAAGCATCCGCATGCGCTCCGGCCTCCGCTCTCGCCTCCGCTGCCGCTCCAGCCGCCGCTGTCACTGTCACCACCGCTGCCTCGAGCGGCACACCCGCCAACACTATAGAGACAGCGCGTCACTTACACGGCCTCTCACATCGCGGCTACGGTGCACCTGTCTCTTCTTGGAACGGAACGCATAGTGCAATGTCGCGACAGGTACTGTGCAAACGAATTCCAAATTATTGGATTCTTATTTTCAGAAATAAACTGACCTAAAGATATTTGGTTATTAACTTTTTCTCCGAATTGTACGAAAATTTTAAGAAAACAGAGAAATGGGAATAATTTTATTATAATGAATGAAAATTTCAATGACTTTGGAATTTAGATTGAATCGACAACCCTAGCCTATTTACAGTCAAATACTGTCTACTGTGCATAATGAACATATTATAATAAATAAATAAATTAGCTTCACGCTGTATCCCGCACACTGCAGGGTAGGCAGAGGCAACCTAGTGCTAAGACACTACGTTCCCCACTTTCTACCGAATTCTGGAGGCATTGCGTGTTAAGTGGCAGAACTCAACGCCGCGCTAGTCCTCGACACCAGAGCGAAGAAATGGAAATATAAATTTAAGTAAATATTTCATCTCCTCGAGTGGGGATCGAACCCACAACCAGTCGGTTTTACAGTCACACTTTGCGCCACTGCGCCACGACTGGCCTCTAACTGAACATATTATGTTGTTAAATGGTTATATATTTTAGTGGATCTAAGAATAATTTAATTTACAGGTTTTTGAGGAGAGACGCGACGAACGAAAACGCGCTCACGATGCCTCAGACGAAATGGATCGCGGCCGAAGCAAAAAAATTAAAAAATTCCATCATTATAATCGGTTTAATAATAATAGGAACGGATATAATCCTTTCCAGGTATTCTAGAATTCAGTTTATTTTTTAGCATTTCTTCTACTATGAATTGAAATAAATATGAAAATATTTGCAATAATTATTATAATACAAGGTTAAGATTATAATAGGATTTATACGAAAAGTAATTACTATATTTTTTTCAGGATAAACAAAATAAATTGCATTGGGGTAATAATAACTTTAAATATCGCGGCGACCGTCGCCCGGCACATCATTTCAATAAGCATCATAGCAACAAATACAAAAGATCCAACAGGTAATATATTATGTTTTATGGCCAGTATTTACTAGCAGATTTATCGCATGAAAAGTAAATGTGCCTTGTAAATTCGCTTATAGATTTATTTAAAACAACCGTAAGAACGGTATCTAGTACATATAATAATTAAAAAAGAGATGTGAGCAAAGCTCATCTTAAGCTAATAAGTTGTGATTTTTTTTTGTAAACTGTAGTAAATGTTCTATGTGATTTTTTCTATATTTTATTTGAAAAAATAATGTATTTAGCTTCACTTTGTTTCCCACTCAGGAGAATCCCACCCAGGAGAATGGCAGGGGAATTCGAGTGTTAAGACTTCATTTCTTAATTTTCTGCCCAATTTTCGCGATATTGCGTGTTCAGTGGTGGAATTCAACTTTTTCTTTTTGTCTTGTTACCAGACCGAAGAAGTTTTTAACTAAAAAAAATTATCAATTTATAAACTAAATTTGTTTAATAAATAATTCTGTCATCTACAGGTACACAGCAACCAACGGTCACCACTATCCGCGGCATCGTTGACCCTGGCCCCTGTTATCCTTGTATATAGATGAATGGACTTAAAACAATTAGCTAAATAATATAGCAGATTAAGGTAAACCTAAGTAATAAAAGAGTAGTTGTGAGGTTCATACAATTCCACTACAACCATCAATTAATATAGGGAAGTGATTTCTAGTGTTATATATGCAAGACTCAAGTTTTTTATTAATATAGTAAAGTGATTAATTTGCGTTTTCTTTTAAACTATATAAACATTTACTTGTAATTATTAAAAATGCCAACATTGTTGGAGGCAGTAATGTTATAAATTATGTAAGTGAAATACCTTAAATAACATAACTACTGTGTTGCAAAATCATTTTACATTTGTTCACTGAGTGTTCAGTTTCATATGAAACGTGACGTTCGTTTTTTTTTATCTGATATACATGGTTAATATTATAACTAATTGTTTGATCGTTTATCACAAAATTAAATATGCTCACTGAATTACAGAAGCTAAATAGTAAACATTTTGTAGCTATAATCACAGAAATTATGATGTTCAATTTATTCATAATTGAGAAATATTTTTTAAATATAATTAAATAATATTTTATAACCAATGTGATTTGAAATAGCTCAACTGTGACAAGTAATTTAATATATCAATATTTTTTTGAACAACAACTATTTGTTGTTTTAAACAAACCACATGCGTTGTGCGTATGTAATCGTAAGTGAGCTCTTAACTAGCTTAGTTTGATGTCATTATAAACATCATGTAAATATAGTAACCTCAGTTATCTTGTAAATACCGACATGTGCTTATATTTTTGTAAAATAAATACTTATGAACTCAGAAGCATAATTATAACATAACATAGTAAAATTGTAAGAAAATATGCTTAGGTGTTAAAGTTCAAATATAATAGGTAGGAAATGTTAAAAAAATAAACAGACTTCAGTTCAACTTGTTTGTATATGTTTGCTTAATACTTCTCTACAGCGACGTTTTTTATGAAACATAAAATGCATTGAAAAGGTTTGTAAGTGATCGGTGGTCATTTTGACGACAGTCATTAAAGTTGTCTTTGTAAAATAAATTGATGCGTAGTATGTCGTATTCAACAAAAAAATATACATATAATGTCATATGAGATGACTTGCCGTTAAATAATAGTAATAATAATACAACCGATAATAATAAAGTCATCCGCTTGCCTTAATTCATTTCTCAAATAAGGTTCAATGACGTTTTTATAACATACATATTATATTTATTCAACATGTTGAAGTTATATAAGAATGATATTAATATTGTAAATTTACACATATTAACAATAAAATATAATCAGTTATTTTAATGTTTTCATACTTAAATATAGAGGTAAAAAGAATGAGAACATCTAATTTTATTTATACGACTCTATTTCTGCTTAAAATTGTATACTTTGAAATATTTCCTAAAAAAATAATTGCTACAATTATAAAATGGTTAGAAGTAACGCGATTAATTGTATTCTTTAATTATGTAAGCATTTATAATATTTATTTACTATAAATATTACACTAGATTCAATAGATACCATTTCCTTTACTTAAGTTTTAATTATGATTATTTAGTTTAGTGTCTTAGTTTGTTATTTGTAAGCTGTTATTTTTGTTATTACAAGAGGTTGTCGCTTTAGTTAGCGGGCGTGTAAGGACGTCCCACATTATTAAACTCTGTACATTTAACAATATACTCTTCATATGTATTAAATTTATACACTTCAGTATTTTGATAAATGTGTGGTGTACAGACATTTTATGTTATACATCCGATGGATATAATTACTAAATTTAGTATTTTGCTAAAACAAAACAATCTTATTTGTAATGTCTGCCTTTTATTTAACTCCTCGTTAGTCCATTCATGATAAAATAGTGTATACTGCCAAAGTTTTTAATGTTATTACTGTAGTGTTTTTTATCTAAATAGATAGCATTAAATAAAATATGACCAGTCGTGGCTCAGCAGCACGAGATGTGCCTGTAAAACCGACTGGTTGTGGGTTCGATCCCCACTCGAGAAGATGTAATATTTAATTAAATTTATATTTCCATTTCTTCGCTCTGGTGTCGAGGTGAAGCGCGGCGTTGAGTGCAATGCTTTCCAACACTAGAAGAATCATCTCAAGGCTGAGATTGTCAATTCCAAAGGTTTTGGTGGAAATGGAGCAGACACACATCTTAACATCGTCCTCCGACACAGCTTTAAAAGTAAAAGGAATGGTAGGTCTGGTAGGTCGAGACGTGACAACAGTGATAATGTTTCAGACTTTATTAGGGGATTTATATTAAATGGTGAGATTGTAAAAAAAGAATTGAGAGTGTGAAGGTCCACTGAGACTTGACGGGTTTCAGTGGTTTTGCCTACACCAAACCACTCCAAGAATCTCCAAACTTGTGCTTGATTAAGATTGTGAATGGTATCATGGAAATAGCGACGCTTAGCGTCCCTATACATTCTGTTGCAGATGTTTCGCAGTTTTTTATAGGCAGTAAGATTTTCTGGCGAAGGGGATTTTTTGTTTTTTAACTTCGCTCTGTCACGTTTAGTCATTGTATTCAGTAGTTTGTTAAAGTTAGTCAGTTAAAGATTGTACCATCATGTCAATACTATTAGATGATATAAAGGAAGATCAGTCGATGTTCCTCACATCTTCCCGTAGGCGTTTAAGATTCATATGCTTAAAACTGCGCTGAAGATGAGTTTTGCCTCTAACCTTGGGAAGACATAATTTATACGATAGAAAATCAAGACCGTGAAAGGAGAGAACTATTATAACTAAAAGAAAACAGTACGTTAGATAACGTATTTTCTTGGCAATATGTAAAACAAAAGCTCGCTCGATCAATGACCTTATTTTTTTATAAACTTTTTTGCGATCGATGTTTGTGTAGCTACACCTAAATTATAAGCACGTTTTATTATTAAAAACTAAATTTTTGTAGTACTAATTTCATTAAAAATAGCAAAAAAAAAATTAGTTTAATTACGAATATTTTTGAAAAGAAATTAGCTAAGAATACACCAAATCTCCACGTAAAATATTAAAATTTAATCTTCAAAAAATGATTTTTTTTTCTTAAAATATATTTTTGTATACACTAAATCATTAAACTTGTCTAGACTTATTTATTTATTATTTAGTTTAGAATGATAAGATGATATTCGTCTTCTTAAAATAATTTACTATTAATGAATAAGACACAAGAAAATTTAAATTTGTGCATTTCGGAGACCTGCCATACAGCGAGAAAGCTTTCATTAATTATGTATAGAAACTACTGGATAATATCAGAGAATGATCTAGGTGTTTAAATTAAACTTACTTATGAAGAAAAACAAAACAATATAAATATGTTCTTTTCGTCAAATAATCACTCTTAGGTTCCACTTAAATGGATATTACTAAGGTTATAGAATCATTGAAAATCAACCAGTGTTTTAAGTGCAGTTGCAGTGCATTTACGGTTACGGTGGATCACAATAAAAAAGCTCTTATATTTCTTTACTTTTAATTCATTCCAAATAAATATGGATCCTTTAGTTTCGTTAATAAACAGCACTTTAGTAGTGTTCAATATATAAATATGGAAAATCACAAAATTATAAATTACTTAATCATATTCATATAATGTAATATTTTTATAACATAAATTAACCGTTTATGTTATCGTTTATTTTTTTGTAAAATATTCTCAAATTCCGGTGGTCCGTTGGCCGCCGTGCAGTGAGTGAGAAGAGCGCGGGTAGTGGAGCTACCAGCTCGGCCCTATAAATGATATGTCTGCCTACGGTTGGATTATTTCCTCAGTCAAAAATAAATTGTTTCGAAGTTTGAAACTTTTAAAATACGCTTATTAACTCATTTTTTTCAATATTTACTTAGAAATTACACTAATACAAAATTACAGAATGTTGTTGCTAAAGTATTTCTATTTCATTTTAACTAGTGTGAAAACAAAATATTAAATTGTTAAATAGAAACTCTTAACAGTATTAAACACAAATACATTTTATCTAATGTATTTTACTAAACACATTAGGCAATTAAATAAAATATATATAATTGTATATCACATTTTTATTTTTATATAAATGTAACGTATTTCACTTAGGTACATAACAAATTGATGAACTTATAACGAAATATACAATGGTGTTACAATGGTATTAATTAAATGAAAATAGTTTTTACTTAAATGGATAGTTTTTTTAGCTTCACGCTGTATCCTGCTTAGGGCTGCCCGATGTTAAAAAAACATCGATGTCAACATCGAAGCTAAATCATCGATGTTCGATAAAAATCGGAAGAAAAACATCGATGTTAGCCAACATCGATATTTTTTTGCACATATCGTCATCAATAAATAACAAAAACTGGACAAGCGCGAGTCGGGCTCGCCTATCAAGGGTTCCGTACTAAAAAGATCGTCCATTCCGTACTAGAGGTCTCGAGCTTTTTCTGAAATTCAAGCTTAGCCAGAGCCCTTTCATCTGATACCTCACTTGAACTTAGTGACTTTAAAATCAAATTTTGCCCCATCCCATACTCTTTAAGGCTATTATTTTTTAGGATTTAATCACAAATGTAAAGTTTTTAGATTTTTTCCTAAGTTAGTTAGTACCTGTCGATGCTAGCTGCCAAATTTCATAATTCTAGGTCAACTAGTATCTTATTAATTTTGATTCCCTTTATAGTGTCAAAATAAGCGTTTTTTGCGATATAAAGTGATTTGCGGCCATATCTTTTTTAAATTAATTGACAATTGACTGTAAAAGTAATAATTTTGAAACCACGTGTACGCGATTAAACATCGATTATATGTCGCTGCTGACATCGATGTTACGATGTGTTAGTTAATGCAACATCGATGTTAAAATATCGATATTTTAACTGCTAACATCGATGTTCATCAAAAATCGAGGATCATCGGGCATCCCTAATCCCGCTTATAGCAGAGTATTCAGAGGGAACTCAATGTTAAGACTCTCCATTTCTCTGAACAGCCAAATTTTCGAAATATAGCGTGTTGAGTACCGGAGCACAACTTTATCTTGTAGTGAGAAAATGAAAATAATATACGATGACAAGAATTTCTTCGAGTGGGAATCGTACCCACAACTGTCGCTTTAACAGTCAGACGCTGTGTTGTTGCGCCACGACGGTGCACGTGGCGGCACGACGTAACCGTGGAAAAATTAATATAAACGAATCAATAGATACACTTAATCAAAATGGAAAAAAAGAAAATATATTTTACACTGTCACTTAATTATATGCTTGAGTACATCTTCATGAGAAATTGATTGTTTGTGCGACGTTGCCGGTTGACACAATTTAGTAGGAAGAGTTACGTAGACGTTTCGCTTTTGGGCATCGTCGATTAGTGTTTGCCATTGATTGTTTTTCTGTAATAGATAACAATTAGGTTTTAATGTAATAAGTTAAAGACATCTAATATTTTTCGCTTTGCTTATAAATAATAAAAATATTACAAATAAAAATATTATTTATGAATGTAAATATTTTCATGCCACAAAACATTTTTTATATGTTTTGTGGCATGAAAACCCGCGACTCGAACCCGCGCCTCCTGGTCGGTTTCCAGGAGGCGCGGGTTCGAGTCCCGCTGCGTTCAAATTTCTATACGTTTTCTAAATAAGTATTTTTCTTTCCTAAGTGTGGAATAACACTTTAAAAATGTTTAAAAAAAAAAAAAAATATTTTTTTTTTGGTAGGCAGAGGGAATATGGGGACCTAGTGTTAAAATATTCCGTCCCATTAAGTTATACTTCCTTTTCCCACTTTCCGCTAAACTAGAGGCATTGTGTATTAAATGACGAAACTCAACGCCGAGCTTTGCCTAGTTATCAGAGCGAGGAAATGAAAATATTAAATTTCTTTGAATAGGAATTAACCCACGTTTCCGCATGCTTGTTTCCCTGCGCCACGACTGGTCCTTATAATTTAAACATTTTGAAATCGTATTTCCATAAAGAAAATTTGTTAATAATATTTGTGAATAAATTTCGTTGCGTAATTGCCCTTTTTAAAGAAACAAGATGAGTGTGCAGTATCCACGAGCACATGTACTAATGTATGTCTTACATACAAACTTTAATAATAACTTTATTTAAACACTTATATAGTATACAATACAATTGGTTGAGGTACTGTCCTCTTAGATAGGTTACAAAATAGCCCGTGATAAAGAGAAACAGTGCCGTATCCCACGGGGGATGATAAAAACAAGTGTTATTCTAATACAAGTTACAAGTCTCAATGTACATTTATTATAACCTAATTATCTTTACAATTTTAAATATTTTGGTGAATGTATAGGATGTGTGTATTTGTGTTATGTATAGAGTAATGTATGTATATGTGTGTGTATGTGTTGTGCAAGTAGAGTGTGAATTTTATAATATTGCTTATAATAATGTTTGCAAGAATAATTCTGTTTCTTCATATGTTTTATTGTGTAAGAATGAGCGAATAGTTGCTTTACATTCATGGACGGATAACTTATAAATAGAGGTACTTGTATTAATTTTATTGTATAAG
The DNA here is from genome assembly GCA_021202915.1 of Heliconius himera. Lineage (NCBI taxonomy): Eukaryota > Metazoa > Arthropoda > Insecta > Lepidoptera > Nymphalidae > Heliconius > Heliconius himera. The sequence continues at coordinate 433,233 of JAJHJA010000486.1, forward strand.
AAAGGGCCTAAATAGAAGAAAAATTTTTTAGAAAAAGAGTAGCGTATAACAGGGAGAGGACAAATATTATCCGTACGTCGCTTAGTTATCTTAACGTAGGGTGTGTTTTTGTGTTGAAGTAAGATTGTATGTAAAACAAATAACTGCCTGACGCTAAGAACTTTGCAATCCTTATAAAGTTGCGTTGTAGAGTATAGGATTGGTCGAAAGGTGGCAACTTTCAGGATGGCTATTTGTGCAATTTCTAGTGGGAGCATCACTGTCTTAGACGCCCCCCTCCGCCCCTCCCCAACAAGATATGCAATAAGATAATATAGATTGACCGAGTGCATAATAAACATTGCGTATAATAAATTGATTCGCGACGTATCGAAGTGTTTTAAAAATAAATATTAATTTTCGTACTCTGCCTAGGGCTTCCACGTGAGCTCTGAAATTTAATGTCTTATCCAAAATATTACCCAAGTACTTTATGTTGTTTACTGAAGCTATTTTTGAGCAATGGCAGTTATCTTCCATTTGTGTGAAGTATGAGTGGGCTATGAGGGTAATAGGATTTTTAGGTTGGGATGTTAATTTGGAAGAAAAAGTGATAAACTTAGTTTTGTCAGTATTTAGTGTGAGGGTGTGGAAGCGTAGCCAGTTAAGGATAAATGTAATACCATTTTGAGCCACTCTTTGGATGTTCGACCAGGAATCATCATAAAAGGTTATTGCAGTGTCATCTGCATACGTAACGATTTTTGAATTTGGTATACTGAGATTGCAAAGGTCATTTATGAATACTAGAAACAAAGTGGGCCCAAGAATACTTCCTTGGGGCACGCCATATTGTATATGAAGTTCATCACTTACGTGGTTACCTATTTTGACCATTTGCGTCCGCCCTGTCAGATAACTCTGAAAAAACTGAAGTTGTTGGCCTCTGACACCTATATTTTCAAGTTTTTGTAAAAGAATTGTAATGGGAACGGTATCAAAAGCTTTTGCGAGATCGAGAAACACAGTAAGTACCTTTTTTTTATTATTGAGGTTGGTCACAATAAACGTAGTTAATTCGTGAACTGCTTCAGCTGTGGATTTATTTTGACGAAAACCAAATTGTTGTTTTGAAATTAAATTAAAATGCTCCAAGTAATGCCTGAGTCTTTTATTGACGAGGTGTTCCAATACTTTGGAAAGAGCACTTAATACTGCAATTGGACGATAATTATTTACTTGGTTCCCATTACCCCCTTTGAAGATTGGATGAATAATAGCCTTTTTAAGCGCAGATGGAAAGACCGAAGCCTGAAAGCATCTATTGAATATGTGGCACAAAACGGGTGTCAGGGCTGCAGAGTATCGTTTTAGTATAGTTGATGAAATTCCGTCCCACCCAGTAGAAGCATTGGATCTAAGCGAGTTGATAGTTTTTAGGATTTCATCATTATCAGTTTCTTCAAGAACGAAGGAGGATAAGGTAGTATTAGTATGTGAAAAGGTTTTTATCAATTGTTGTGATGAGTGCATTTTACTTTTATCCGCAAGTTCCTTTCCGATATTAACAAAAAAGCTTTTGACGTTATTACAAGAGTAAATAGGAGAGTGAGATTGTTGAATAAGTTGAGTGGATGAGTGTCTAGATTTGCTGGTGTAAGTTATGGTTTCTATAGCGTTCCACAGTGCCTTGGTATTATTACAAGATTTTTTTAATAGATCAGTGTCATATTGTCTTTTAGCCTTTTTCAATATCTTTGTGCAAAAATTTCTGTAACGTTTATAAGTTATCTTAAGAGTTTCATTGTTAGGACATAGTTTTACTTTTTTGTGTAACGCGTCTCTATTTCGGATACACCTAAGTAAGACTGTTGTTATCCAAGGCTTGAGAGTCCTCTTTCTGGCAGATCGTTTAATTTTGACGGTGTTTTCCTCTATGACTTTGGATAATAATATTACAAGCTCATCTGTCGCAGTATTTGGATCTTCAATAGATAAAATATTTGTAAAGTCTAAGTTTTTAAAAATTGAGTCTAGACTTTCATAATCTATTTTAGACACTATAGAGACTTCCAAGGCTCGCGCTTTTTTTATTTTGACACATGCTAGGGAAGAGTAATGGTCCGTGATGGTTGATTCAAAAATTAGTGTAGTGACGTGACATTTTGTGCGAACGAAAGTGTGATCAAGACAGTTATTTCCTCGAGTCGGTAAGGTGTGGGTGGGAAGAAGGCCATGGAATGCAAGGCAATTTAAATAATTTTGAGAACGAAGATCTAAGGGTGACTTAATATTTATATTAAAGTCTCCAGTTAAAACAACCGACTGAAATTTACGTAGCGTTGGAAGTATGGCATTAAATGCATCTAAAAATTTGTCAATGTTTTCAGTAGACGGTGAGCGGTAAATGCAAAGAATAGCTGTGTCATATTTGGTCTTAATTAATAATCCTGAAGCAGATGCGTTTAAGTCTAGTTCCTATACGATTGGGTTTAGGAAAGTCTTTACATACACTACGACACCATCACTTTGATTTACATGCTTAGTAGTTTTATAAGAAGAATAACCGTTTATTTCGGGAATTTGATAATTTTTTGCACAGGATAGCCAGCACTCTGTAAGTACTAGTAGTTCCAACTCAAAAGAAAAACGGCTTAGGAACACTTCCAAGTCAAGAAAGTGGCAATTTATGGATCTTATGTTTTGACAATATGTTTTTATATAGTGGGTAGTGTTACGTAAAATTTTACTAGACTGTTCTGGAGTGCATATGTGAGTATCAGAGATTGACGATTCGTCGACGTTATTTAATAACGTTATAATATCATCTGTCATAGTATTAGTTTAGTGCTTGTGTTTTACATTGTCACAAATTGACCGGATTGTAGGGACTCCAGAGACAAAGAATGTGAATTATAAATAAAAGTAAAATAAATCAGCTTCACGCTGTATCCCGCACCCTGCAGGGTAGGCAGAGGGAACCTAGTGTTAAGACAATCCGTTCCCCACTTTCTGCCGAATTTTGGAAGCATCGCGTGTTGAGTGGTAGAACTCAACGCAGTGCTTAACCTTGACATCAGAGCGAAGAACTGGAAATATAAATTTAAGTAAATATTTCACCGCTTCGAGTGGGGATCGAACTCACAACCGCTCGGTTTTACAGTCACACTTTGTGCCGCTGTTTCATGACTGGCCTCATAAGTATACAATGATTATTTATTAATTATGTGTGTGTGCCAATGCGTTTTTGTTAACATGTGTGTTTGTATTCTAATATGAGTTTTACGAGTCTATGTGCCTTTTATTGCATCGTAGACGTGAGGTGTGTGAGAAGGGACCATTCACTTCTTGATCATTGATCGCCTCTATCTATATTCTCATATGATATATAAGCGTGTAAGCGCGTCTCACCACGAGCGCGAGCGGGTTGAGGCACACGAGGAGCGCGTGGCGCGCGCGCGTGAGCATGACGTTCATGCGGCCCGCGTCCGTGAGGAAGCCCACGCCGTGCGAGCGCGCCAGCGACACCACCACCACGTCGCGCTCCTGCCCCTGGAAGCTGTCCACGGTGTTGACCTCCACGGCCTCGGGCCCGGCCAGGCGGCGCAGGCAGGCGCGCAGCAGGTCGCGGTGCGCGCTGTAGGGCGTGATGACGGCCAGCGAGGCGGCGGCGGCGCGCGCGCGCCCCGCCAGCGCCGCCGCCACGCGCGCCACGCCCCACGCCTCCGTCTCGTTGGCGAACGTGGGCCCTGCGCAACATCATGATACCCACATTTATTATAGATAACATATGAACAACACCGGCCAAAAATATGTTTTAGCGGTTTGTTTTTAATACCAATGAATATATTAAGGGGTAACGCGGTCAACTGATCAACGGTTGCCTATGACTGGAAGACTTCAATACCTAGATATTTATTTTCATCCATCATTCCAAAAAACACGAACGTAGACTCAACGGTTGGGCTCTATTTGACAATTTTCTTCAAGAATTTAATTTTTTCCAAAAAAATCGCAAACTCAAAAATCTGCTGAACCATAGAAAATCGCTAATCATACATGGAAGTGAAATGTATAGTTATTAATGGCCTAAGATCCCATCGTTTAAAACTGTAGGGATTAGATTTTCTAATGAAACTTATATTTAAGAATGATACATGATAATAGAATAGATTACACTAGGGTTGCCCATAAAAATCCTGCCGCAATCACCTTTAATTAATGTTTTTCGTAACTCGTTTTTGGAGAAAATTGCACTCATATGTTTTTTATGTGAATCGCACATCATTTGAAAGAAAATCGCATAAGGAATTGGAAAAACAATGGTTGCCAGCTCTCAGTCTGCCGCAAGTCCAAGGTTGCCTGGTTTAAAGAGGTTACTTAATGTGAATATTTGCACTCATGTGTTTTTTTAATGAATTATATATCAAATTAAAGCTTATTTTTTTGTCATCACTAAAACACATGGTTGCCTGGAAAATGGCTGCCGCAAGCAAAGGTTGCCATCATTCGAAATATTTTATTCTGATTCCGTTTGACTGAGAATAGACGATGAAATACGCGATTTGCCTTATGTTTTAAAGTAAAATATTATAAAATAGAAGGTCAATCTTAAAATTAATATTTATTCTAGCTGTTCACCTGTTAAATGATGATTTTAATCATATTAAGAACATACAAAAAACTATTTAAATATGAAATCATCCTTATTTTTCAAGTGAAATAATGAACCCATGATATTAAGTCTTTGCTAAATCTGTTTTCTAAATACTAATACTAATTTAAATTATCATTTTAAATCGACTAAATTATCTAATTAAATAAATGCTTACAAATATCAATCTATTATAATTAAATAAATGCTTACAAATATCAATCTATTATATAATTAATTACATCATGTTTCCTTAAGATAATGAACGGTGACAATTATTGCGTAAGTTTTTTTATTAATTAAGAAAATATGGAAAATAATATTTCAATATACTCTCTCTCTCTCTTTGTCCTCTGCTCGTATAATTTTTTTTTTTCGTTTTTTTTGATAACGGTTGCCGCAATCTCTTTTTTCTCACGCAACTTTTAATAATTTGCATTGAAAGAAATATATATGATAGAATTATAATAAACAAAATTAAGTTATCACAAATAAATTCTAAGAAATTTCGACAGTAATGCCGAATAATAAACGCTATTCAAGGTTTATGACCAGAAGTCGGCAAATATCAATTAGTTGTCTACTTTTTACTATAGATAAACATTTTGCGGTGGTATACAAAGCAAACAAAATGCAATAATTTTATTTTCGTAGATGTATTGTTTCTAAATGCAATAACAGTGCAGATGGCCAAATGAGATGTTTTTGAACATATTACTTAGTTACTTACCTTTCGTTTTGGAGTGAAGACGTTTTTAGTTAACATGACAAAAATGAAGATCTGTTTTTTGTGCGAAAATGTGTGTGGAATTTAATAATGAGTCTTAAGTGTAAAATTATGTTGTTGTTTCGCCAAAAAATGATTTTTATATACAGTAACATTTTCTTAAATAGTAACACAATGCACGGTTATCACTTGTTACAAAAAGTTCATTGTTGTAAAAAAAAATATAAAGAAGAACCGCACTCGAGGAGATGAAATATTCACTTAAATTTATATTTCCATCTCTTCGTTCTGGTGTCGAAGCAAGCAAGCGCGGCGTTGAGTTCTGCCATTCAACACGCAATGTCTCCAGAATTCGGCAGAGAGTGGGGAACGGAGTGTCTTAACACTAGGTTCCCTCTGCCTACCCTGCTGCATGCGGGATACAGCGTGAATCTGATTTGATTTTTATTTTTCAATTATTTTCTAATGCAAAACGTAAGTATAATTAATGTTTGATAAGTATAATTAAATTTAATGTTTAATATTATATATTTTTCTCTGAGGACGAAGAGAGAGATTGAGAGTTTATAACGAGGTAATTTTCCATATTTTCTTGATTAATAAATAAAATATCTGCAATAATTGTCAACCTACATTATATTATGAAAACATTATGTAATTAATACCTTATAATAGAACGATATTTGTAAACGTTTATTTAATACTAGTGGGCGCGCGCAGCTTCGCCCGCTTATTTGAACCCTTACGGGGTATTTTTAGGAGTCTGAATTTCAAATATTATAAAAATCGGTGCCGATTAAAAAAAAAACATCAGTCCAAATTTCACGTTTCTACCATCAGCGGCTGTGCGTGCGTCTTACCTCAGTCAGTCAGGTACTTGTTTTATATATATAGATGATAATTTAGTCTTTTTAAAATAACGATTTAAACGAGTATTAATATCTAGAAAACAGATTTAACAAAGACTTAATATCATAGACTCATTATTTCAATGGAAAAATAAGGATGATTTCATGTTTAAATAGTTTTTTGTATGTACTTAATATGATTAAAATCATCATTTAACAGGTGAACAGCTAGAATAAATATTAATTTTAAGATTGACCTTCTATTTTATAATATTTTACTTTAAAACATAAGGCAAATCGCGTATTTCATCGTCTATTCTCAGTCAAACGGAATCAGAATAAAATATTTCGAATGATGGCAACCTTTGCTTGCGGCAGCCATTTTCCAGGCAACCATGTGTTTTAGTGATGACAAAAAAATAAGCTTTAATTTGATATATAATTCATTAAAAAAACACATGAGTGCAAATATTCACATTAAGTAACCTCTTTAAACCAGGCAACCTTGGACTTGCGGCAGACTGAGAGCTGGCAACCATTGTTTTTCCAATTCCTTATGCGATTTTCTTTCAAATGATGTGCGATTCACATAAAAAACATATGAGTGCAATTTTCTCCAAAAACGAGTTACGAAAAACATTAATTAAAGGTGATTGCGGCAGGATTTTTATGGGCAACCCTAGTGTAATCTATTCTATTATCATGTATCATTCTTAAATATAAGTTTCATTAGAAAATCTAATCCCTACAGTTTTAAACGATGGGATCTCCACCTATAAGGTCCTCTACTCATAGACAACCGTTGATCTGTTGATCGCGTTACACATGTATGTTAAGATTGTTTGTTGTATTTAAGTAAATAAGTTTGTAAATTTAAGTCGTATGTTTTGTTACATATAAATATTGTTTGAAAATTACGATCAATTTGTAAAAAAATATAAAGGTATAAGGAACAAATCAGTCAAAGTATTTTTAAAAATTAAAATAAATTATGTAAACAATACTTCTCGCTGTGGAAATCATGCTTAAAGGTAAGGCGTTGGAAAATAATAAAGAAAAATTAAAGACAAAGTGCTGGAAAGATGATATTAAAAAACAGTATCAACATTTTACGATTAATAAGTCTCTAAAAGTCTAGAGGCACTTTTTATGTATTTTTTGTAATATATTCAGGCGAGACTTCATCAAACGACTTTGATGAAGTCTCATCTGATTATACGACGATCTTAAAACAAGTTTAAAATATTGAATTGAAATACATTTTGCAAATATAAGGTAAGTTTTTGTCATTACTTATAGCGCAAGCTATATAGGCGACTCACCCTGCCCCTTGTCCCCGCTGGCGACGGCCAGCAGCAGGTAGGGCGGCAGCGCGAGGCGCGGCAGCGGCGCGGGCGGCGCGGAGCGCACGCGGCCGCCGTAGAAGGCGCGGTTGGGGTAGTCGGCGATGGCGGCCTGCATGCGGTACTGCTGCTCCAGCAGCACGGCCGCGCCGCCCCACTGCTCCGCGCACCCGCTCAGGCGCCCGAACAGGCTCTCGCCGAGACCGTGCTTCTTTGCGCGCTGACATTTATTTATTCATTGTATTAAAATAAGGCCGGGGCAGAAATGTTTACGTATCGTTAATACAAAAAAAAAAACTTTTTTTAGGCTTATTTTTTTATTTATTTATAATATGTATTTGCCGTTTTGATCGATAGCTTGTTGCCATCTTATGAGTAGTGAGTTCCATGATCCCACTCCCGTAATTTTTTGAGATTTTTGATGAAATAAATCTGACAGGTAGTGTTCAGTATTCTTTTAAGGTTAGCTTTATGCTTCCTTAAGAGTTCTTCAATGACCAAAAGAGATGGAAAGGAGGAGCTATAAAGAGGATGCATCAACATATTCCAGCCAAGCTCTCTCAATTTTTGCTGCGTAGCTATAGATGAGTGAGTTCTGACATTGTCATGGTGGAACACCACGCCCTTCCTATTCATCAGCTCCGGCCGGTTTTTCTCAATAACTTCAATCGATAGTTCTACACGGTGGAGAAATCGATAGTTTTACACGGTGGAAAAAGCTCATAGTGGACGATTCCTTTCCAATCCCACCATACACATCACTTTGTTCCGAGTTAGGCAGGGCTTAGGCACGGTTTGTGGGACTTGTTCATGTTTCGACCATGATCTTTTTTGTACATTCTTATTGTAAGTCAAACATTTTTCATCACCGGTAATCAATAGTTTAAGAAATGGTTCGGTATTGTTACGTTTCAACAAAGAATCGCAAATGGTAACGCGTTGCATTAGGTTTCTCTCAGTGAGATCATGTGGTACCCAAATGTCAAGTTTTTACTATCGTAAATGACGTAAAACTGTTTTATAATCAACATCCAGTTCTTCAGCAATGTCGTAGCTACTAATATGTCGCTCTTGCTCCACTTTCTCAAAGATGGCACTGACTTTATCTTTGACAGTTCGTCCAGAGCGAAAATCATCTTTCACACAAAAATTTCCAGACTTGAAACGCTTGAACCACATTTGAGCTACTCTTAATGATACCGCATTAGGTCCGTAAGCTGCACAATTTAAAATATACCGAATTTCTTCGGCACATACGTTCATTTTGCTTGCTTGAAAAACAATTGAAAAATGGCGGGAACTATTTTTTATTTTTATTTATTGCATCTTCAAATATGCCAGTATATGCCAGTTACATTCAGTACAGCCAAAGAGGTTTGATTACTTATAATACATCCAAAATACGAAAAAACTTTTGCCCCGACCTATTATTACCAAATATATGTCGACTTTTAGTTTTCCTTACTTCAGCTTTATAATAATTATATTTTTTTTTATAAAAGCTGTATATAGCACAGTCGGCAGAGAGAACCTAGTGACGACACATAGATTATTTACATAGATACACTGTGCCACTATACCACAGCGGTCTCTATATAATTTTGAATATGTTTTACCTGTGAGCATATAAATCCGGGCAGCTGCTGCGGGTCGCCGATCAGCGTGAGGTGCGTGACGTTCAGCGTGAGCGGGATCAGCGCCTCGGGCTCTATCGCCTGCCCCGCCTCGTCCACGATGCACAGCGCTATGCGCCCTTTGAGACTGTTGCGTATAGAAGTATTGGTTTGTAACATCTTAATTTGAAACTAAATATACAATTGAGATAGTTTAGCTAATAAGCAAACAAAACATATTTATCTATATTATAAAATACTGTGAAACAGCAGTCGCCATGACACGACATCACACGGTCTTGAATTCTTTTCACGAATTTATAAGAGATGAATAAAAAACAAATAGAATAAATGAATGAACATAATTACGCTCTCATCTTGTGGTTGTGCGCGCTGGCGAGCGTGGTGACGATGATGTCGGCGCACTCCACGATGCGGCGCTCCGCCTGCAGCAGGCGCTCCGGCCGCACCTCGTCCGCGCCCGCGCCGGCGCCGGGCCGCAGCTGTGGGCAGGGGTTCCGGCCAGTTAAATTAAACGTCATTTCTACCCAACTTGAAGAAAGAATTCTTTCTTCAATTCCAAAGTTTTTAGCGGCGTTGAATTACGGCACACAACACGCTATGCCATAAGAATTCGACGGAAAATGGTTACCGGAAGAGCCTTAATGAGAAACAGACTTCGGTAAAAAGACTTTTAGGACTTCAGAAAAATGTGTTAAAAATGTATTGAACATACCATAGCTTTCCTCGAGACGAGTTGTGCAATCCGTCCCCGGCAGTAGGCAACTCGAACAGGATCTTTTGCTTCACTCTCTGCAGTTTTCCACATGTTTATTTTTGCTTCTAAATGCGATATCTGTTGATAAAATATATTAACATTTATTCGTGTGTGTAAATTATACCTGTTTTGTCAGTAACATTTCAGATTTTCCTAGTTGTGCCTCGTATCGCCGTTATGACACAATTATATTTGTTTAGCATATTTAAAAGTAATTCGTTTTTAATGAACATCTGTTCCTGCAGCGGTTGACACCCTGTTTGTTCCCTTTGCTATTCTGCTAGGAATAAATCGTGAAACTAAAAAAAGCCGTAAATCACCTCTTCATCGAGCCCGGGGTGGTCGAGGGTGCGCACGGCGTCGCGCTGCGCCAGCTGCTGCGAGCTGACATCGCGGGCGCGCGCGTGCATCGCCTCCAGCCGCCCCACGCGCACCATGCGGAAGCGCTCCTCTGTCGAAAAACCACGAGGGGGTCATCGATACTCATCCATGTTTGAAGAACTTCGACGTTTAGTAAAAAACATTTTTGTTTTGGCCAATGATAACGACCCCCCGATAATAAGACCGTCCATAAATTTCATAATTTTTTTGAACCCTCTAAACTATACCATATTATATCATAAAATTTAGGAATCCTTTATCCTTCCGTGGTCTCCAGATTATATTATTGAATTTACACACACCTAGGTGTGAAAATGTAACTAGTAGTAGTGGCTATTCTTATTGATAGAAGTTACGAATTTTGTTGACACAAAACTACTTATCTTTTTCAGTGACTTATCAAGCAAATTCACATCTTTTAGTTAATTTAGTTACAAGATACTAAAACAATTATAAATTAAAATTAAATCAGCTTCATGCTGTCGTCGTCTGCATGTAAGCAGAGGGAACCTAGTGTTAAAACACTCGGTCCCTACTTTTCGCCGAGTTCTGGACGCATTGCGTGTTGAGAGGTGGAACTCAACGCCGCGCTTTGCCCAGAGCGAAAAAATGAGAATATAAATGTAAATAAATATTTCATTTCCTCGAGTGGGGATCACAACCAGTCACGTCACGACTGGCTACTAAAATACTCTATATTTATGATAAAACCTTTATTAATAGTATTTATCTCTGTTCATCTGTGCGTTTGTTATCGCTAATCTCAGAATCCGCTTAACCGATTTAAATGCAGTTTTCACAGTTTTTGCAGTTTTTTAGATTCTAGCAAATTTTCGTTAAACGTTAACTGGCTTGTTTTATTACAATCGGTTCATAAATAAAAAAATTACATCAGTTTAAAATACTTAGTTCAAAAAATTTGTAATGTGTAGTAATGCATAACAGTAAAATAGAGATCAGACGTCGTGGTGCAGGGGCACCAGGGTGTGATTGTAACGCGACGGATGTGGGTTCGACCCTACTCGAGGGAATGAATTATTATTTATTAATATTTTCATTTCTTCGCTCTGATACAAAACCAAAAGCCCGACGTTGAGGTTCGCCACTCAACACGCAACGCCTCGAAAAAGTGAGAGCGAAGCGAGAGTGGGGAACGTGTCTTAACACTAGGTTCCCTCTGCCTACCCTGCTGTGTGCGGGATACAGCGTGAAGCTGATAAAAAATATAAATAATTACCTTTGGGTAAGCTTTGCCTTATGTTTAACAACCTAATGACTAGTTCATCCACCGCGGCGTTGCTTGTTGCACAGATTAAAATTTTCCCCCTGTTTTGCTGTCTTTTGCTTAACGCGTTATAAAAATATGTCATAACTATAGCACATATTACACTTGATTTTCCTAAAAAAAAATATGATTGTATATAATTTTTTAAAGGTATTTTTTAATTTATTTTGTATAATATAGCTTTATATACCAGTTCCTGGAGGCCCTTGGACCATTTGTATGCTTGGTCTGTCTCCAAGCGCTGCATTCACCGAATTTGCAACCGCTTGCTTTTGACTTGGGTTCAAAGTTAATGTCCACTGTAAATAAAAGAAAATTTGGTAATATATCTATTATGACATCAAACATTATAATTTGTAACATAAATTTAAATGTTTCTTTGAAAATATTGTCTCCTACAGGTTATTTTATGCAAAATTGTATTTAAAAAACAAATTAATAAAAGGCGGAAAATGTGGAACAGAATGTCTTAATACTAGGAGCCCGGTGCCATATGCCGGATACAGCATGAAGTTGATTTCATTAACACAGGGGTTCCCAACCTTTTCTTGATCAAGGGCCACTTTTATATCATTCTTGGGAGCAGGGACCACTATGCATGTAGGTATATTAAAAATTAACTGTGATAATTAAACAGAACGTTCGCCTCCCCATCCCCAATCATAAAATTAAAATCGTTCGCGGACCACATTTACGCTTCTGCGGACCACTGGTTGGGAAACACTGCATTAACAGAAGACTTAACGTTAATATATAAAAACTATACATACTTGTGTCTTCATGTCATCAGCACTTGTAATGTTGGAGCACGCAAAGTCATGATGACTAGGTCTTAAAATGGCATTCCGTAAGGGTGACCCTGCTAAATATTCCATTGCATCGAAGAGCGTCAACTCCTTATTTATGTAAGCCAATGTTCGTCCAATCATAACTTCACCGGGTCTTAAAAGTTTTATTCTATCAGTAAAAGTGGCATACAATGATAAACTGAAAAATGAATTTTTGTTATCTGAAAAGAAAAATTAAAATATATTTATCTTATATATGTATAATTTCAATATTTTTTGCAGGTATATCGTAATTTGTGTATATGTAAAACCAATAGCACTTAGTAAATGCAGTTTGTTGTGTTCTGTAATAAACCAGCTAGAACAAAAAACTATTAAAAAAAAGCTTTATATCAGTATATTCAAATGACACAAATCAAAAATCAGGAATTGAAGCTCTGAGAGATTAGTTAGTTAATAATTACAAACATTTATGAATATGGCGCCTTAATAAAATTGGTTTATTCATTTTTTTTTACATATAAATTAAGATTACAAACTAATTTATATAATAAGAACGATAATAAAATAGATTGTTATAAAAAAATAAATGATTTTTTAATATTTAGTGTTATTGACATATTGGATACGGACTTACATCCATCCGTGAAAAGGTTAAAATGATTGTATAAGATTTATAAAGGTCGTAGAACACTGCTGGAGGCTGTCCTATTGCAAGCACACAACCGTGTGACTTGAAACGTGACCCGACGGTTGTGGGTTTGGTTCATACTCGGGGGAAATTATTTTTTTTCCTCACTCTGGTAACAAGGCAAAGCGCGGCGTCGGGTTCCTTCACTCAATACGCAATGCCTCGAGATTTCGGTAAAAAGTGCGATACGCAATGTACTAGGTTCCCTCTTGTCTACCATGCAGGATGCAGTGTAAAGGTAAAAAAAAGATTATAACAAAATGTTATTTGACGCAAGAAAAAAGTCCTTACTGGGTGGCGATGGAAGGCAGCGTACATTGTGGACGAAAAAAAATCTTCTATTTCTGCCATCTAAAGGTCCAAATTCGAGTATCATAACTTCACCTACTCTCGGTAGGCTTTTCTCTTCTGATTTTAGTAATGAAACTGAAATATATAAAGGAAAGATCACAGTATCTTTTATTACAGAGAATTTTATTATGAGCAGGCAAGATACTTTTTAGTAAGATACACAATAAACATTGTGCTTTGTGTAACTCTCCCACAATACCCCACAATGAAGATTTTTTTTATTTCTTATTAGTATTATTCACTTACTGTTTACACTAAGGTTACATAAGTCAAAATATTTTTCTTGAGGCGGCACCGGCGGTAATGATTCAACTCTCATTTGGAAAATGTTATTTTGATTGTGATTTCTTGTATATGCTTGAGTTAAACATTCCCAAATTTCCATTAAAAGTAGATCTCCTACAACCCTGTAGTAAGTATATAAATACATATTATATAATTGTACACAGTGTGCTACAACAACTATTATTTAATTTTTTTACACTGTGTTCCCTATATATAGCACGACAGAGGGAACCTAGTGTTAAGACACTCTGTTCTCTACTCACTGCCTAATTTTCGAAATATTGCGTACTGAGCAGCGGAACTTAACACCGCCCTTTATAAAAAACGAGAAAATGAAAGTAGAAAACAGAATGTCAACAGTTAACATTAGGTTCCCTTTGTCATACAATTTTTTATGTATCTCATTGTGTAAAGCTGAGAAAAAAAATGTCAGATATATTATACTGTAGCAAGACATACCCTACATATTGACTGTGGCTATTAAAATTGTGAAAAATAGCCATGGGTGGATTGTCATGACCTAAAATTGGAGGAGGATCCACATTAGACTTTTGTTCATCTAACCACTGTGGGTTCCAACGCAGAATTTTCATAAGTGTTATTTTTTCCAATGAGAAAATTGGCATTTTTCTTGCATCTACTAATCTTGTTTTGACTGAGCTGGTCTTTCTCATTATATTACCAGGTTCAATCTCAAATACAATCACTTCATCTGGAGCATTTGAAAAGCGAACTTGTTTTTTCGATTTTATGGGAGTGGCTAAAGGTAGCACTTTGGAGAATGGTTTGTTCGGCTGTGACTCTGTACTGTCAGTTAAAGGCTTAACATTTTTAAGAGGGATAGGTGCTGGTAAACTTTTTGATGATTTACTTAAGCTTGAAGGCAGTTTATTATGATTTTTTTCTTTTTCAATTTCTTTATCCCTACTACTGTGTGATTTTTTCAAATTTGAGCCACATTCTTGATCATTAATTTTGTGTTTTGTTATATTTTCGGTATTATCTTTATCTATATGAATTTTCACATCTGTTTTAGTTGATTTTGATGATTTATTGTTTGTACTTGAGCTAGACTTCTTTCTGTCTTTCCTAGTATATTTTTTTTCTTTGGTACTTGTTGATTTGTCTGTTACTGCAGCATCATCAGTTAGGAAAGCACCACGATTCGATGTCGTAATTTTAACATTAATGACTGATTTAGTTGAATTTAAAGCTGTTTTCGTATCAGAATTATCAATGTCAGCATCTTTAGTTTTGGAAGCAATTTCTTTAAGCTTCCTTTTTCGATCTTCTTTTTGAGAATTTGTAATATTTTTTTTAGAGGATGATGATTTATTTTTTGTCTTAGTTTCTTTTGTGGAGGGCTTTTTACCTGTAAAATCATAATATATAATTAAAGTAAAATAAAAATATGTAATATGTAATGTAATACTTTGTAATTTTAATTGTGTACTTGCTAGAATTGCAGAATTATAAAAGTTAATAGCAATTACTATCATATTATCTTTACTTACTATCTTTATGAGTATGATGAGACTTTCTTCTGGCTGGTTTTACAAGAGGCTCTATCATTACAGCTTTTTTTGCAATCTCTGTGGTAGGGTGCTGATTAGAGCTGGAATTTATACTGGGTTTTTCTTTTAGGTCTATAAGTACATTGGTACTAATACCATCAACTAAATCTTTAGGCTTTTCAGCTACACTATTTAAGTTTATTTCAACTGGAGGTTCATTTTGTGGAGGATCACTTGGAATTGTTATTATGTCGTCAATAAAATCATCCTCATCAAAAGCATGCCCCATGTTATTTACGAATATAACATCATCATCTAATTGACTGTAGGAGCTATTTTCTTGTGGTTTATCTCCGCTGATATTACTCCTGTCCATTTGCATATAAGTTTTACGAGGTGAGCTTTGAGATAGCCTAACAAAAAGTTCAGAGTCACTGTCATTATCACTACTTATTTCTATTGCTTCATCATAACCTAAATATTCTTGTTTGACGCTAAATGCTTCGTATTGAATATCATCGGCCTCACTTTTTATTTCAGCCTCTGTTAAAAAAACATTTGGTTCACCTAATTTTTTTTTCTTTATATTATTTGAAACTAAATCATTATCACTATCAGATACATTGATGATGTCATTATTTTTTAACAATTGTAAAGGCTTGGATTCAACTTGCAATTTACGCTTCAAATTAGATTTTGTTTCAAGTACAGGTGATACTCTTTCTACTTTGGGAACATTTGCTTCATTTATGTTAATATCAGTTATTTCATCTTCTACATCAATGTAACTTTGAAATAAAATTCTGTTCTTTAAAGGTGTCACACATTTTATGAGTTTAAACACATATTTTTCATCATCTAATATTTGTGTTAGTGGAGCCCCAATGGTCCAGCCAAAGCCTATAACATCGGCATCACTTACAGAGTAGGGGCTGTTTGATGGTATCCTTTTTAATCCAACATAAATACCATTTGAACTCTGTGAAAATATATTCATAATTTTATTTGTAGTTTCACACTAAATCTTTGATACAGTAGAGCAGTAAAAGTAATTGGGGAATGCAAAGACCCTAGTGTGGAATGGCAGAAGTCAACCACATATTTCACCTACTAGAGGAGAAAATTTAAATACTTTTAATATGGTGTTGGGTGACAGTAGAACACACAGTCAATCATTGTCCCACTGCACCACAACATCTTAAAATTTTATACCAAAATATATATATACATATCTATCTATTATTATATTTATATGTAAATATTATTAAACATACCTTTAAATCTGTAATTATTATTTCATCTTCTTTTACTTTAAGTAAACAGTGATTTCTAGATATAACTAAACTGGAAAGTGTTATTGTATTGTTTAGTCCACGACCGATTGTAACTTCATCACCTTCAGAAAGTTCAAATTCTTCATTTCCAAATGTTTGGCGACACAACTTCCATTTACTCATTTTTGATTAGTGGTATACTATAATATATTTATAATTATAATTTTCAAATTTTAAAAGTAATTTGAAACAGAAAGGCAATATATAATTTTTAAGATATTACAATTATAATTTTAAGAAACTTTGCAAAATAAGAAAAAAATCCTTTTTCAATAACCAGAGGCCAGTCATGGTGCAGTGGCACAAAGTGTGACTTTAAAATTGACTGATTGTGGGTTCAATCCCCACTCAAGGAAATGAAATATTTATTTAAAATGTATATTTCCATTTCTTTGCTCTGATGTCCAGGCATTTTGCGGCGTTGAGTTCCACCACTCAACACCCAATGCAAAATTCGGCGTAAAGTGGCGAACGGAGTGTCTTAACATCAGGTACCCTCTGGCTACCCTGCTGTGTGGGATACAAAACAATATTATTATAAAACAAAAATAGTATTCTTATCTATTCTGTTTTTTGTATACTACAGTATCATATTCTTACCGACAAAACTGATTAAAAGCAGAAGCTGAAATTCTTTTTAGCCGACGTTCAACTCATTATAAAGTAAAAAAGTATACCAAAATCAAACATTGGTGAAATAAAGTTTTCTCTTAGTTTCAAAACTAACGGCTAAATAATAAAAACACAAAAGGGAAGTGAATATAGAGAGTAATAATATAAATTTCTTTCTTCGTTATCAACTAAAAGGCTAAAAACATTAGTTACCACTAATAATAACTAAACTAATTACTTACAAACAAGCATAGCGGTGTAATTCAAAAAATTACCTATCTTATATATAGTCTTATCATGTTAGTGTGTGTCTTTATTCTTATCCTAATTATATATCAAAAAATGTTTAGGAATTCGAATATCGCATTAAGTAAGTAAAATGATTTAAAAAAACTGCCATAGATCGCAACACCACTAAACTCTTATGACTAATGACATTGACATAAATACTGTTTGACATAACATTCAACCATAAAGTTACTCGGCACAGATTAAACTATAAAGACAAGATAAAAAAATTATGCATGCAAACAGCGCCGCACATAAGTACTGTACTATTCTTTGGTACAATAAAACAGTAAAAAAATTGTCTGCGCATTGAATATATTTGCAAAAAAACAATGTAAGCTCGGTGAGCTTGATGTATGGACGAGTGGTTGGATCTAAAACCGAACTGTTCAACAGTTGAACAGTTGTTTTGCCTCGACTACTTCTTTTAATCTACTAAGAATGATTCCCTAAACTGCCAATGAGATTGACAGGTCTGTAGCTTGACGGAAGGCTGGCGAGTTTTCTAGGCTTGCGAATGCCTATGATTATAGCTTCCTTCCAATTGGTAGGAAAGGAGCAGCCTGCTAGAAGAGCATTAAAAATTAAGACCAGCAAAGAAATGAATTGAATCGGAGGAGTCTGTAAAATTATGTTTGAGATGTTGTCGGGCCCCGGGGTCTTTTTGAGGTTAGGTCCTTCAGTTCTTTTTTTTAATGGGGGGAAATCCTCATGGGGAAAGGCGCAGGGGAGGGCCGGACTCTTGCCGACTAAAACCACCCCGGTGTCTCCTCGCACATGAGCGCGGGGCCGCGGGAGTCCAAATTCACCCCCAGCCCCTCACTAGTGCTAGGCGGGTCTGACCGGGCCTCTTCTCCTGCGCGGGTTAGTGAAGTGTTAAACTACCCCGTTCCCCCCGTCGTCTCAGAAGCGCGCGCCGACACCCGCGCGCGTCTTCGGCAGGGGTCTGTGGAATAGTGGGCGAGAACTACCCCAAGTTCCTCGCCTCCCTGCATTCATTCATGGAGGCCGAGATCTCCCTCTCCCTTTCCGCAGTTTCCTCCTGCGACATCATGTCTTCGTAGAAGGACGCCACCGCGTCCCTAGTTTCAGCGCTACCAACCATACTCCGCACTACGTCAGGCAGCGACAGATCACCGCCTACTTCATTTGTGAGGACACGACGCTGCTCTTCCCAAGCTTTACACTCGGCGAGCGTGTGTTGTGTCGTACCTCCCCACAATGGACGCAGTGGTGGCACCGAGCGTACGGCTCTCTGTCTATTCGGCACAAGTACTTGCCGAAGCAGCCGTGCCCCGACAGCACCTGCGCCACCCTAAATGACATGGAGCCGAACCTTCTCCCGAGCCCGTCCTGGAGTACTGGCCGCATCACCTCGACGGTAGCGAGGCCGGCGGTAAGACGCAGAAGCCTTTGCTGCCATTCCGCCACCAGGACCTGACGGGGCTTCTCTCGGCGCAGCGCAACCAATCTGGCACTGCACAGAGCTCAAGCTCCGTGCCCGCTCTTCCTCGCGCCATCGATATAATGACGCGAGTACTTTCGCCTCTACGTCCCATGGCGGAGATCTCGCTAGGACGCAAGCCGCCTCGTAGGAAATCGCGCGATACCCGCAGACGATTGTGACGGCCATCTGTGGTTTGCGCAGAATGGCGAGAGTGCCGGCCGTCATGTCCATCGCCCACACAGGGCCGTGGACCGCACGATTCCTACGTACAACCGTCTACAAGCAGCGCTCGAGCCCCCCAAGTTGTGACGCAACGTTGAAAGCGCGCCCGTTGCACCTATCAACTTGGACGCCAGCCGCCAGAAGTGCGCCCCGAAATCCCATCGACTGTCAAGCACCAATCCCAGGTACTTCATGGTGGACTCGACAGTTATCCGGGCCCCGCTGACCACAATGTTTGATCCCGGCGCTGGCGCACGTCGGGGGCCATGAAATACCATGTCCCCCGACATCTATCAACGTTGCTTCCCTGTGAGATCCCTCGGGCAGTTATGAGCGTGTCGTTCGTATAACACGTCAAGTCGGTGCTCGACGGGAGTTCGTCTCTTAGCATCCAGTTGTAACCAATGTTGTAACCAATGTCTGGTAACTATACTAAGTGATTCAAGATCCTCACTAGACTTACTAAGGAACCCTAGATCCACTCATCCCTTAGCAAACGCAATACAAAGGAATATCCAGCGCATAAGGGAACAGGGAAGAGAGGTAAAATTGACATGGCTTCGTGCACACATAGGAACAGCTGGAAATTAAAGAGCAGACGAACTTGCCAAAAACGCCGCACTGTCAGCGAATCCTCACACCTATGTGAAAACATCACTGGCCTACGTCAAGACCAAAATTCGAGAGGAATCTATCCTGAGATGGCAGGATAGGTACACAACTTCAAGCACCGGAGCAACCACCAAGGAATTTCTTCCCGACGTAATAGCCGCGTTCAGGATCACCAGAACCGTCAAATGGAGCCCTATACTTGTGCAAATATTAACTGGGCATGGAGGTTTTGCTAGCTATCTTCATCGATTTAAGCTGAAAGAAACCCCAGGATGCGAATGCGATCCTAGCATCGAAGAAACGGTGTGGCATATAATCTTGGACTGCCCACGGTTTTCTTTAGCTCGTATGAACCTAGAAACTTTAATGAACACCAAGCTAGAAAGACCAGGTTTAGCTTCTCTCATAGCTGACAACCAGAGGCGCCCAAGTTTCTTAAAGTTCTTAGAGGATATCTTTCAGATAGCCATGGCTAGAAACGGCAGTAAGATAGCAGCAAACAGCATAACCAAGAAAGTCCAGCACCCTTCTACACCCACTCAAAATCTTACAACTGGACAATCAACAGACCAACTAACAACAATCCAACGCTTTCTGTGTAATGGACATATCAGTCCTCCGGGTTTGAAACTGAGACCTGTGGCCTTGTTTATGGATGAAGGAGAGGAGAAACTGGGTTTCAGCTTCTGTGTCGTAGGGCCGAAGAAATCCATTTACATATCACCTGGTCTAGCTGCCCTTATCAAGGGCTATACCAGCAAGACCACCATGAGGAAATCGGACTGCGAAAGCATGCCTATCATCAGGTTAGGGAACTGGGAATGTCGGATAGTTCGAACTAAAAACAAGACCATCGCACTATTCGACGGACAAGACGGAGTTTCCCCTTTCACCAAGGTGTGCAAGGTGCTCGACCATCTGGGCACCGTGAACACAGATGCAGCCAAACATGGATCCCGGACACTAAGCGTTGACGTAATGAAAGCAGATCTTGTAAAAGGTGCCGTCACAGACCTACTGGGATGTATTCCAGCCTCAGTAAAGTACAACATAGTTGTGTACGAAGATCGAGGACAAGATTTAGCTTTCTTAAGAGCAAAGAAAAAAGACGACGGGATTCCAAGCACTTCAACATTGAGCGGAGCGCAGCGCCTTGAAAGGAAGATAGCCACGGAAGAGGAACAACAAAACAATCAGAAACAACCTTAAAACCAAAGCAAAAAGTTTAATTTCCCACCTACAATACTAAAACCGATACAAAAACTTATAAGAAAGGGTAGAATCACTAGAGCAGACAAAGGCCAAGTAACAGCACCCGACCTGTCCCCTGCAAACGATGCCATGCAACACATGCAAAACGCATTCCTAGAGTACACAGCAATTGTAAGGGAAACCATCAAAGTCAACCTTGCAACCTGCGAGAAAATTAGGACGACCTTTGAACTCGGAAAGAAGGTCTGCTTAGAGTGTTACTCGAAGAGGAGAAAGCCGCCATATATGACAATAATAAATTGGAATATTTAAGGGGAAACCCACCTAAATTCGCCCATATGGCGGCTTACAGCGGTAAAGATGGCTTTGTATACAAGGATGACATGTCAACAGTAGAAAATTCCCCACCCAGGTACGCAACATCTTCGGACGACCCAATCCTCGTCATAGCTCGATGCACGGAGGCAGCGCTGGAACAAAGGATACTAAACACAGCGCTTACCATTCAAGCTTCAAAAAATCCAACCAGCATCTGGGAGCATTGGGAGCCACCTGACATAAAATGGGTGAATGGCGTTCCTGGCTGCGGTAAGTCCACTTGGGTGGTGAACAATTTCATCCCCGATAGAGATCTGGTAGCAACTACAACTACTAAGGCAGCCGAGGACCTCAGGAGTAAGATCCCTTTTAGTTGCACCAGGGACGCAAAAATCAAAGTCCGAACGATCGCCTCTATTCTGGTAAATAGTGTTACAGAAAATCCCGCAAGACTTTTCGTGGATGAGGCCCTAATGAACCATTTTGGGGCAATCGTAATGGCGGCCATATTATCAAAGGCCAAGACACTTATACTTATCGGGGACATAAATCAACTACCCTTTATCGACAGATTAAACCTCTTCCAAATGCACTATATCGGCCCAAACCTCGTGACGACCATCAGTCAAGAGCTAGCGAGATCATATAGATGTCCAATGGATGTGACATACGCGTTCAACGAAGTTTATAACGGAATCTACTCATCCCGACAGATAACTCGCTCCTTGAGAAAATCGCGATATACGGGTGCTTCCATCCCTATAGATTCCCCCAATACTCTGTACCTGGTCCATACACAAGCAGAAAAATCGGATCTAACCAGGAAAGGATACGGAAAGGGGGGAAACTCACGCACCCTGACCATAAACGAATCTCAGGGACTTACATACGAGTTTGTAGTAATCATCCAAACTAAGGCCATTAAAAACGCCCTACACGACAGCATATCACATGCAATCGTCGCCTTAACAAGGCATACAAAAGGATGCATCTACTACACTGACGCCGAAGAAGACGCTATCGGCAGGTTCATTCGCCGGGCAAATGAAGGTTCCGTGACTGATATAGTGGAACACAATATTAAAATGGCTATTTCCTATAGAGATGAGGAGGCAATAGATTTATTACGGAAACAACTAACTGTGCCGCAATCAACATAATCAACCGCCAAAAACTCGGATTTGACAAAAGGAACTCGGATTTGACAAAAGCAGACCATTCAAGATATTAAAGTCCACTTCACATTTTAAAAAAGAAAAACTAACATTTTTAAAAATCAATTAAGAACAAAAAAGGCACGGACAACAAAAGTCTGTGGCGCAAAACAATTCAAGCATAAAAAAAAAAAAAAAATGTTCCACAGAAGCGGTCCCAAGACTGAACCCTGTGAAACACCACACGACCTGAGGTGCCGACCGGCACCGTCACGTTCCCGATAAATAACACATCTACCCTCTAGGTATGCCTCTACTGTACGGCGGAGGTAGAGAGCCCCGCGATGGTTTTTCATAGCCTCCCGAATACAACTCCAGGGTCGGGTGTTGAATGCGTTGGAGACGTCTAAAGACACCGCCAGCACCACCCCTCGGCGGTCCGCCAGTACACCTGGCGCCTTGCGGACTATTATATATATATACAACGGGGCACGGACGCATCATAGATCTGCATCATCGCCCTGCGAAACCACAGTGTCCCCAACTCTATGTTGACGGGGCCGTCCGTCGACTCCCAGATCCAGGACTGGACTAAGGCAGTTTTCTCGAGTAGTTCCCTGTCGATGCGCTTAAGCGCCCAACGCGGTCCGTCGTTAATCGGAGTTATCGAATGGTGCCCGTTCGTGGTCTGGGTAGAGACGTCAAACCGGATATACCGATGGTCCGACAGCGTCTCCACCTCCACAGCGACACACCAGTTGCGGAGTCGCGGCGACAGAGGGATTAGCGAACGAGATAACCACTATCGACCCCCCGCTGCCGCACGCACGTGTATTCCGAGCCCCGATTCAGGACGACTAGACCAGTCGTCTTCGCCCACTCTTCTAGCACCTCGCTCCGAGGGTCAGTGACCGGAGATCCCCCCGCCAATGACTTTGATATTGAGATCCCAGAGCACCAGAACGGGTCGAGGGTGATAGCGGCCTACGACGATGCCCAACAGGTTCTTCAGTCCTGGGTGAACCCGAATGCGCACTAGCTTTTATAAGTAAGAGTACGGGGGTGGTGGATGTCAATACTATTATAACACAAGAAAGGAGCCTTCTCTCGCGCGCAGGATATTCCGTCGCACGTTCAGTTTCTCAGCATATTCAGCTCAGTTTCTTAGCATTGTGTATTCAGATTTATTCACTCAAAAATATGACGAAAAGTCAACTTTGTAATAAACTGCTTGTAGTCCATCCTGAATTGTCTCTTTTTATATTAAACACGTCTAATTCCTAAAATATATAAAAAAGGCCTTAGCGAAGAACTCATGGTTCAAATAGTGGTCCACGATATTAGCGACATACAAGGTCGCGCGGCAGCCACTAACCCACCTTACGAAGGAAAACCTTGTTTCGTTTTTATCCTCATGTATTCATTAAATCGACCCGTAACTTTGATTGATAGTTGACTCGAAAACAGATGTTTAGAATACGGTCAACTCAGTCATCCTGAGAACATGTGTCCGAAGGAGCGAAGCTCCGCCTACAGGTACAATAGGAACATTAAACCTCTTTGATCATTTTGTAAGAAAATGATACATTAAGAGAAAGATTGTTTTTCTAAAGCTCGATCTCAAGCTCAAGGCAATAATAATCATCAGCACAACAAGGCTTTTATAGAGTAGTTAAAACTATGGTTTAATTTAAAGTCATGCTGATACTTCCACCTTTATATATATACAGTATATGTATTATTTATATATATTGATTTATTATCATAATTTTAGTATGTATGTCTTTGCTATTTTTATTTTTTTTATATAGCAGGGGTTCCCAATATTTATTTGCTCAAGGACTACTTTTTATCATTCTTGGTACCAGGGACCACTTTGTAGGCATTATAAAAGCAAACTGTAATAATTCAACGAAAATTTTAAATAAGTACTCAGTAGGAATATAAGAATTTAAAATATTTTTAGAGGAGCTTGGACACTCCGCTACTGCAGGGTGCCTCTCTATCTCCGGCGGCTATTAGACGACTACCTCCAGGATAGAGTCTTATAGATTGAGGCAGACAGTGGGATCGGTCGACGATCGGTCCCATAGGAGTTGGTGTTGGACCCGTTACTGCGGAATCTCGGATACGATTGCCTTCTGCGTTGCTATAATTTGCTATGCCTGATATTGTGGCACTTTCATCATAGCCCGGGGATCGAATTACGAGGAGGCCGTAGCCGAAGCCGGAATCCGCCTCGTCGATGACTGCATCGTAGCGCATAACCGGCGTAGGGGCCCCTCATATAGGGCTACTCTGCGCATCCAGGGAAAGGAAGTATGGGCTCAGGTGAAATATCTGTGTCTAACCCAGAATGGACAAAGGTCGTTTGCGTCGCACTTCGCTCAGCTTGCGCCGAAGCTAGTAAACGCCACCGGGGCCCTTGGCAGGCTACTGCAGAATGTTAGGGGGCCGGATTATTCATTCAACCAGCTTAATGTCGGCGTGTTGAGATCCACGGCTCTGTATGGTGCTCTTATGTGGGCGGGTTCTCACACTGTTCGCAATATGACCCAATTGCGAAGGACGCATTGGGTCTCAGAAACAGCAACTCTCTTGGCAAGTGATCCGCTTTGGGAGCTACAGGTGGAAGTGCTTGTCAGAGTACATGCATTCCTGGCAAACGAGCTGCCATGAGACGTGCAATCATCGTGGCAGGATATCGCGCGGATTAGGAGGGCAGCGGAGGTAGCCCTGATGTAGCGATAGAAAGAGGTCTGGGATCCCCGATGGCAGGCCTAGCGATGATGGAGGCAGTCCGCCTCGTGAGCCTTGACTCCGGGTTAAAAGGGATTTTTGGGCTTTGACGTTCAGGCTAGTGCAGGTACTCACGGGACAAGTTTGCTTCGACAAATACCTGCATCGGATTGCACGTCTGGAGACGTCGCCAGTGTGTCATGAGTGAGATGCCTCCGACGAATTCTCCACTCGGTTCCTACAACGCCAAGCCTTGATGACTGTAGTGGGTAGGGAACTCCCACTGAAGAGTGTGGCTATGCTGTGGGAGGAACTGGTATGCAATGGTCTCCATTTGCGAATCAGTTATCACAATGAAGGAGACCACGCTGGAGTCACACAGCCGCGTGACTCCAGCGCAAATGCTGACTCACTCCACCACCGTAGGCCAGAAGGAGTAGAAGGCCATCTTCAACTTCCTCTACCCTAGAGAAGCTACTGCGAGGGGGCCATACTCCCAGTTTTTTAAAACCAACTTGGCCTTGCTTTCCAGATGATCGTGATACTGGCAGTCGCTCGACTCGCATCGAGCGGCTATAACAGGAGCGTTTTAGAAGACTGGCGACACGACAAATGGGATTTTTTTTTTTGGTTAACGCGTAAACCTGTGTTTTCTTACAGTTGGATTGATTCGTCAACCTTGATGCTGCGACCAGTGAGAAAGCTGGCTATCCATTATATATATTTTATTTGACTGAGGAAACAATCCGATTGTAGGCAGATGTTTTATCGTCTTCACTACTACTGCCTATGCTTTTCTCACTCACTGACCAATGCTTCAGCGTCCGCTGAGCTGAAAATCGTTCGAGGACCTTATTTAGGCTTCTGCGGACTACTGGTGGTCCGCGGATCACTGGTTGGGAACCATTGGTATATATGATATATACATATGTTTAATTGTGTATGTAGCTATTTTTATATTTGGATATTATGTGTCATCTTTATTATTATTTTTTTATGTTTGTCTCTCTGATTGAAAACTGCACTGTAATCTCTTCCCGCTGTTGGATAATAAAAAGGTCGTGGATATTCATTCCTCTCTGACGACGGTGCGAGGTCGCTCCCTATACCAGAGCTGCCGCCGGAGGACTCCAGCTTGCGGCGTGCGTTGATCCCTACAATGTTCTAATTGAGACACCGCCTAATATCTATGTTGCTCAAGTTGCCCTTCTGGCGGTGCACGGTGTCGTTCGTAGTCACGTGGAGGCAAAAGGATTGGACTTTTGCCTGAAATATCATTTTTTTATTCGCATTTTTTTTTTTTTATATTATTGTGCTAAAATTTTATGACTGTTTATTAATTTTACTTTTCGGACGTTATAAAAATGTCTTATTTTATAAGGGATTTGAACCCTTTATTTTTATTAAAACATGTAATTATCATATTGACTGCATCACAACAGACAATTTTTATGATAGGCTTGACCTAATATTAAGATTTGTATTTTTTGTAAAAAAAAATGAAAAATCTAATGTATTTTTTATAAGTTAAAATTACATTTTTATTCATCATCACATCCAATTGGTTGGAAGAGATTTCTTTTAGAAATAAGCCCACCATTGTTAACTAATATTTTAATTTTGTATTACCTATAATTTCAATAAAGAATATAAAAAAACTCAATGGGCAGCCAATGAGTTTATGGACGAAGGGAGGGATTCCATTGATTTCCAGCACCGGAGGCACTGGTAATGTTGTTAATACTACTGGTGGTAATGTTGTCAATACTACTGTCAAATTCTAAGAAGGCATTGCGGCTGAGCACCAGAACTCGACATTACCTAATGCAGTGGAAAAAACGACACTACTTAACGCCGGTTTTTAATACCGAGTTTAGTATTGGTCCAGTCGAATCTAGGTATAAGTGCTGTAGTAACGTGTTGTTTATCTGTCTGTAATTATGTTATGACATAAAAATACGTTAAAATGTATGAATTAGTAAATCCATTTTTAACGTATTTTGTTACTCAGGCGTCCATACAATGTAATGTTGGCGAAGTAATTCGTGTTCTACAGGCACGCGGAACGACATAAACAAATAACAGAACTCAAATATTGCTTAAGCATCGCCAAAGTTTTTATTGGATTAGATAAGTTGTATGACAGTGCGACGTAAATTTTTAGAGTTCCGTACCTTTTAAGAAAAAAAAGGAACCCTTAAAACATTATTTTGTTGTCCGTCCGTCTGTCTGTCTGTCTGTCAAAAGCATTTATCTCAGGAACGCTTGGAGATATCGAGTTGAAATTCAAGCCATATATATACTCTAATCTGCGGCCCCATAATTTCCAGACAAAAAAAAATTATATTTTTCAATGTTAAAGGGTACTGCTTCCTTTTATTTTTTTGGAGGTAAGATTACATGCAATGAGATTTTTGGTTTTCGCGATTTTTACTCAGTTTAAATGAAACTATTTTAGACGATTAATCTCGTCTACACATTCTCCATCAGTAGTCATAATCTACCTGTGATCACTGGTCTGTATCACAGATTGACAAAATATTCGAATTATTGAAGTTTTTCTAATAAACTTTCCTTAAAGATTCCTTAAAAACATATGTAAATGTAAAATTTTCAACGTACGTTTCTATTATGCTTTAACACGCCTGCGTTCGTGTGTTTTGTTTTAAAATTATTTTTAAGAATTTAATTTAGTTCTACGTTGTCGAAGTAAAAATATAATCAAAATAAAATGTTAGATACTAATTGAACTTGTAAAAGTTATACTTGAGGGCGACTAGTACATTTTTACCAAATTCAAATAATGAGTTTAACGTAATTTTAAATAGATAAGTAACTTCTGTAAAAGCTTTTGAAAACTCGAAAAGCGTTCCCGTTGCGCCGCGCAGCGAAAGCTCAGGGCGGCTCGCGGGGCGGGCGGCTGGCGAGCGCAAATAGCGGCAGCGCGCAGTCGACGAGCTCTCGGCCAGTCCGCACCCGCACGCTGTCGGTGCTCCTTGGCGTGCTCTGGGCGGGTGTCGAGCTCTCTACGAGGACCTCATATTGCGTGCCGTACACACTCCGCCACACCAGCTACCCGCTCGACGCTCGCTCGATACATTCGGAACCCTAGACGGTGTGTGCCTCCAATTCGCTGTGATTGTGTAGTGTAAATGTAACGTTTGACAAAATTTAATTCAACTTTTTCATTTAAACTGTCACTGAAACCAAAGACGCTCGGAAATCATAGTGGACTTAGGTAACCGATCAGTTGATCGTCCTTCTCAAGGTCGCATAAGGAGGTAAATATTATATCTATATTTTTATTTCTTAATAATTTTATTAAGTCAATATGTAGTTATTTTAAAATAAACTGATAAACATACGCTTTTATAGTTATCACTTCTGTACCAAAATAGATATTTTAGTGATTTTTTTTAGTGAATTTAGGTGACGAAATTTTTGACGACGAACAATGGTATTTATTAAAAAACCTTTGTTTGCACTTTAAGTGCAGTTCTTTCGTCCTGTGCACGAATTTGCATCGATTAATGTAAGTGCATAGCAGCAAGTGTAGTGACCCATTTTCGTAGCTAAGATACTTGAAAGCTCAACGTTTGGCAATAGTTACATGATACTGAAAGTGAATTTAATGCATCAGAAAGACTACATAATCATTACTTTGGCACTTTGTCCCTTTTTTTGTTTTTATCACAGAAATTAAAATAATAGATATTATTTTTTAATGAGGTAAAAAAATGCAGTTTAATATAAGATGTTGATTAAAATCACACTAACTAAATGAATGTTAATGAACCAAATAATAAATAATCGCATTATATCTGATTGCATCTCCTACATTTGCTTTGCGTTTGCGAGATAAGCTGACAGAGCCTAATGTCATTTAATTGGGCGGGTATCTTAAATGATACCCGACCAATTAAATAATTATTAATTATTATAACAACTATAATTTAAATTTAGCCGTTTGTAACTACTGTACAAGCATAACAATGCTTTAATTTATTTTCTACGTAAATTTCATTTTCTAGAACATTATCCTATCCTGCTAGTCCTACAGTCTACTAGTGTTATAAATGTGAAAGTTTGTAAGGATGGATGTTTCTTCCACTTTTACCCAAAAACTGCTTAACGAATTTCATTGAAACTTTACAGTTATAAACCTCATTGAAACTTTACAGTTATAAATCTTTTACTGTAAAGTTTCATAATTACTACAATATTTATCTAAATATTTTATATAATTTGGTTATATAATATATAACAAGTAGCTTAAGCGAGCGAAGCCGTGTTTGGGTCGCTAGTATTATAATGTACAAATTAATGAGATTTTTTGAGTTAAACAAAAAAACACAGCAAGTGTGAGTCGGACTTGCCCACCAAGGGTTTTGTACCAATTTCAAGATTTTAGGTCAATAAAAAGTATTTACCAATTATAAAACTTAAGATTGCAGGTATATGCACTCATTTTGTGTAACAAATATATGTTTGTTATGTTTTTTTTCTATGATATAAATTTTCACTTAACGGGTTTTTTCCCGACTGCTAAGGAAGGGTTATTCATTTATTTGAATTGTAAGTTCTTCGTGCCATATTTCATAACTGTAGGTTCACGGGAATATATATGTTTAACCCTATAAGTTTTGATTACGCGGCGTATTTAATACCAAATACCTAAAAAGCGACGCATAAATGCTCGTATTTTGTGATTGCGCTGACTTGGAAGCTTGAATTTTTCTGTGTTTCTAGGGAATATAGACTTAAATATTTGATATTCATTTCATTGCTTGATACCTCCACGCGGTTTCTAGATAAATGGTTTTGACAAACAGACAAACGGACAACAAAGTGATCCTATAAGGGTTCCGGTTTTACTTTTTGAGGTACGTAACATTAAAAAAAATTATATATATATTCTCCTGTCTTTAAATATTTTCTAATAAATTATTCGTCGTATTGTGCGATCAGCTTTTATAGACAAATGAACAACAGATGAAGTTGCCCATTATACTTAATTGTAGTTGTAATCTTTTCAAGATCTTATAAATATATATAATAGTAAGTAGGTCAACTTTATGTAAATACTATATAAATATGTTATGTTGTATGATATGTTGAATAAACTAAATACATAAAATACCTACATTTAATAGAACATCAGTTTTTATTCAAAGACTAGTAAAACCTAACAAAGTAACGAAATAAAAAATTGATCGGTGACCGGGGGAAAATGTTTTAAATTTTTTTCTATATTTCATTGCGTGACATTGTAACAACGTACATAGTGTTTTTCGTTGTGCTTATTTATCGGGTTTCCCCGAATGAATAGTTCCGACGAACTTTGTTCTATGCCTATTAAATAATTATTTGTTAAAGCAAATTATTGATTTTGTTAACAAATATATGTAGATAAGCCACACAATCGATCTTATACAATATATTTTACATCGTACTTATATTTTGTCAAAAATGCTTAAAAACGTTTAGCTCTGTTGCTGCTTATACTAGAGTATAGGTATCTAATACAATTACCAATACAATGACTATTATTAACATTTTTTTTAACAACAAGTAAATAATGGTTTTAATTGGTCAAGTTATCTACTTTTGGCTTTATCTTTTAATTAATAAAAAGTGTTTTTCGTAACGTACGACGTGACTTTTTTTATAATAAATACAATTTATTATATAAACTGTATTTGATGATTGGTTAAATATTGCATACACATAGGATACAGCGTGAAGCTGACTTTAATAAGTATACGTATAAAGATATATATAAGATATATTTTTCAAAATATGTTCAACTATATAAAAAAATTATAAAGTAAAAGCAAGCAAACTAATAAAATAATATAATTCAATATTAATTAAAGTATAATAGGTAAAAGTAGTTGGTGAAGTGTGCTCCTAAACGTTTCTTAAAACTGAACAGATTTGATCTAATGATTTTTTTAGGTAGCATATTTTAGAGTAGAAAAATAATTTTTACCTAATTTTGTATTGCTTATTGGAATATCAAGGATGTGTTAGGCAACTAGGTCTAGGCCGGGTGGTATCAGGTATTAGGCAAAATTGGGAGCAAAGATAAAAATTTAAAATATGTTAAGAAGTATACATGTAATACATGTAAATCTCGACCAAGTTGGATTGGAAGCCAGTTAGGATGAGCATGAAAATGGAAAACGTGATCGTATTTACACAAATCAAAATTTAAATGTATTGCTTTATTTTGTAGACGCCCTAACTTATTAAGTAGCTCCTCAGTTATATCCAAATAGCATACATCAGCGTAGTCAAGGATGGGCAAGAGAAGACATTGTGCAAGCATAATTTTGATTTTGAAGAGAAGAAAAATAATCGAGGCGCCTGAGAGAATGGTAGGAGAAATGCATACGTTTACTAACTTCGTTGATATGAGCCAACCATGAAATGTTACAATTCATCACTAATCTCAATTTATTAACTTTATCAATTGAAAATTTGATTATTGTATATCTGGTGATGATTTATAGTCAATTCTAGTAATCTTAACCTGATACGACCAATTGTATTGGCTTGTGATTCGTTTGGGTTGACCAAAAGGTATTATTTCAATTAGAGACAATACAATGATATTGGTTTTGATCATCTGGTGATTTAGTTTGTGCATTTATTAAGTAAGGTGGTAAAGAAGGGTTATCTACATCAATAATAATAATAATTTATTTACTTATTCAATGTTAAACGGAGTGTCTTAACACTAGGTTCCCTCTGCCTACCCTGCTGTGTGTGGGATACAGCGTGATTTTTTATTATTGTTTCTTTTACTTTTCATTATTATATATGGTATATATATACTTTTGCTATTTCTATATTTTATCTCATTATCGAAATAAAATTGAGCTTTGTCCCTCTTTGAAAACGTTAATACTACGGACGAAAAAGTGGCCATCGAGCGAGCGCAGTGGTAGGTACAGCGTCTGACTATTCACGCAATGGGTCGATAACAACTCGTGGAAATTAATTATTTTTAAGACCCCTGGTAAGGTACATCACTATGGGGAGTTCCACTCACTACACAACATCTCGTATTGAGAAAAGTTAAAAACTCAGTGTCTCAACACCAGATTCTCTCTTTAAATTCGGTGCTATGCGGCAAAAAGAGTGATGCTGTTTTTAGGGTTCCGTATCCCAAAATGAAAAAGAAAAACGGAACTCTTATAGGATCACTTTGTTGTCCGCCTGCTCGTCTGTCAAGACCATTTGTTGCAAAGCTGAGCTTAATATCAAATCTTCAGGTCTACGGACCCTTAGAGCAAACAAAAAAGCTTCTAAGTCAACATTTTGATGCATTTTGTATGAAATTCTCTATTTTTGCTAATACTAATTTAAATCAATTTTAACATATTTTAAGTTACCATAACATTTTTATTTGTAACTTAAAATTTAATTAACTTAATAATTTTTGCTTGTAATTATTGTTTTAAACTACAAGTTGCTCTATTTATCTATATTATTTATTACTTAAATAAATGAAACAAAGTTTTAAAACGTCACCAGTAGAGCACAGTTTAATAGGTATGCGACGACTATCGCGACTGTTTCAATGATAGGTGGCAGCGTGGATAAGGTATTTGTAAAGCGGATATTGATCGCTAGACGGCGAGAACAAAGGGAGCTTTCGGTTTGCCGTTGGTTGATTCTAGGGCGCAGTAGGTGTTTGGGCAACAGGTTTTGTAACAGGTATAGTAGCTAACATTTTAGGGCGAAAAGCTACGGTTCGGTCGACATTCTTTTATTGTGCTCTAAATACTCATAAAATAATAATGTTATTAACATTTGATTTAGTGGTTTTTATAAAACTTTTATTATATTTTGCGAGAACTTAGTTATTGCGAGAGAACAGTGTTAATAGAATTTAAAATAGTTATTTTTTTAAAATATTTATATAGTTAAATTGTAAAGTATTATTCATATTCGTAAGTATGATTTATGTAATAAAAACATAGTCTTACGTAGTCAGGGAGGTCTATGCTCTTTCAACGCGATCACCATTCATCGCGGCCGTCGTTCTTCACTTAGCGCCATGTTTATACTCTTCGTGCAAGTGTATATTTTTCTTATTCTTTATTACCTAACAATGAACCATGAAGCTATCATAAAAGATGCCTTTTATAGTACTAATTTAACTCTACGATCAATATATAGACAATATCTCTACGTTTATCTTCTTTGGATACGAAAGGATTTGTTTCATAATTAGATATATGTTTTCAGAATATAATTATAATGTTTAAACCTAAACTACACTTTTATTAACACCACTTGGAGATACAGTTTGTCCAACATTATAAAGCTTTTTAAATACACTACCTCTATACTAACACTACAAATATATTACTAAACTATATCTTATTAAATATGTTTCTAATATGTTATTAATCAAGTACCTAATTAAGTGTTACATCCGACTTCGTCTCTTGATTTATCAACACATATTATCAAAACATTTATTCTAATAATTAACTATTAAGAAAAGTTACGTTTTTTAGTTGTTATTTAGAAAAAATAAGTGTAATTACAAAAAATCTAATTACAATTACAGCTGTAACCGCCATATTGGTTCCATCAGCGCGGGAACGAGCCCCTGCAGTACACAGAATGGGCCAATCTCGTTAGCATTCCACACCGAGACAGTTTGCCAACTTCGCGTTGTTTACATCGCGCTTAATATCAAGGCTGGATTTTTAATCACTCAACGCGGGGCAATACTGCTCGTTTATTTATAAGCGAATGGCTAAAAACAGCACACTTGTCGCTTCCTATTTATGATGTTATCTTTATTTTATTTTTATACATGTTACTATTATATTATAAAATATTGTTTTTTTTTTGTAATGTCAACGGTAGGGAAACTCGAAGTAAGGTAAGGTTAGGTAATAAGGCCTACGTAAGGGAGAATTGAAATACAATAAAAATTATGCATTCGAATCGATAAATTTTAATAATAATTAAATGTACACGTTGGTGTGTACATTTTATTATGATTAAAATTTATTTATTATATTAAATTTATATATTATTAAAATTTATTTTATTATAATATAAATTTAAAAAATTGTATCTTGTTTCGTAAATTTCGTAAAAGAAATAAATAGTATGCCTATTATTATATGGCATATTATATTATTTATTAACACTTATAAATAATAAAAATGGAATCTTAACATTTGGTAATTGAGATCAGTAATAATATATGCATTAATTATATTCGAAATCTTCAAAATTGCAATAAAATACTTTATTTAAAAGCCATAAGGGTACTCACAATTATCTTTGTCATCAACTAGCAAACCGACGCATTCTTCATGATACCACTTGCAGCATTTTGAGGATGGTGTTATGTCTTTTATTATGTTCTCCTCAAAAGCGTGACATTAGCAACTTGCATCTTCATTACGTGACATTATGTCTCTATTATCTTTTTCAGTTTTTTCAAAAAAATCTTCAGTGACTGGAGTACCCATGTAATTTTTTTTGAAAGAATTTCTCTTTACTTTTTAGGAAAAGTAGAATATTTATTTACGATTTCTTCTACTTTTGAGTAGGAGAAGTCGTAAGCTCCCCACGACGAATGACGTCGCACTGGCAATACAAGCTTTTTAAATGCGACAAGTTTGAGGCGTTATCTAAAGATGTTAGATACCCACAATTGAGACTTTCGAGTGACTTGAAGCATTTTAAATTGTATTTTGATCGCTTAGGCCTTATTACCCGACAGGCCCTATTACCTAAACCTACCTTAGCTTTATTTTACATTTATTTTACATAGAGATATAAAAATATTAAACAAGGCCAATAAACATGACGTTTTTAGATAATTTTACCAACTAAATATTATTTCTCTCTTTTTAGAGTTCTGTGCTCAAAAGGTAAAAACGGAACCCTTATAGGATCACCTTTTTGTCCGACCGTAAATTTAAGTAAATATTTCATCTCCTCGAGTGGGGATCGAACCCACAACCAGTCGGTTTTACAGTCACACCTCTTGCCCCTGCGCCACGACCGGCCTCAATTATTCTTTTTAAGTGTCCCTATATCCATTTCACTCAAAATTACTAAATGTACAGATAAAATATTTTTACTGTTTTGTTATATATAGAGATAAATGTTGCCACTTATCGAGTAATGACGCAGTTGTGATATTTTTCACATTAAAAGTATCGTTAGAAGTGTTGATAACAAAGAATTGTAGGTAAGTCGTTATAGTAAGTAGATAAGAGATATCAGTTATCAGCTGATTAAACTTGACAGAGGAACAATCACTGTATAATGATAAAACATGTATCAATGTTAAAGCTCTTATCAGTTATTAAATGTAATAGATGCATTTGTACTTTTTTTACATATTTCCAAGTATTTGTCTAAGAATTTCTTATTAGCATTATGTAATAAATTAATTAAAATTATATAATATGTTTATGGTTTTCACTTTTCTGATTTCTGTTTCATCACTTAATTCGAATATATTACAGTTTGTATATTATTTATACTATGGTACTAGTTTTGCCAATTTTTTATATAAAACCAGACACCTTCAGCTTTAGGTATAAAACATATTAGTATTAGAAATACAGTATAGATTAACTGGTATGGATTTTAAGCAACATTTATATAACATATAACTATTTAAGTGATCATCACTTTTGTCCGTATTGCTCGCATAGTGTGTGAATCGTGTAAGTAAAATGACAGATGGTGAGCTTCAATTCTGCTAATACAGAATGAGCCAAGTCTATTAGTAAGCTAATGCTTTGTGTCACTGTGTATTTAATGCATTACGACGCATAGTCATTTATATATTTTAAATTTTAAAAATATTATCTTCTAAAGTATGGTGATAAAGAGATTAAAAAAATAAATTAAATCAGTTTCACGCTGTATCCCGCACACAGCAGGGTAGACAGAGGGAACTTAGTGTTAAGACACACCGTTCCCCGTTCTGGAGGCATTGCGTATTAAGTGGCTTAATCCAACGCCGCGCTTTGCCCCGACACCAGAGCGAAAAAATGAAAATATAAAAATAAATAAATATTTAATTTCCTCGAGTGGGGATGGGAACCCACAAACAGTCGATTTTACAGTCACACTTTGTGCCCCCGCACCACGACTGGCCTGGTGATAAAGAGATAGGTATACATAAATGGAAATGGAATAGAATGTATATATATCGTATATATACGAGCATAATATTTCAGGGACACAATATTGGCAATACCTACCTCTGCATTTGATATTTTTCATGTGTCAGCCGTGACCCATATCTATAAAGCCCAGCCTCGGATATGGCCAAAGCCCTGTCACAAATTGTATCTTTTCTTTCAATCTTTTAATCTTATATTTACGTAGGTACGAAGAAACGTAATATTTTATACATTCTTCATTCTTTATAACAAGTATATAATATAATTAACAATAAAAATTCAGACCCTTTCCTTTGCCACTTTGTAAAAGAAACTAAATAGGTAAAACAAATCAAAGTGAAACTAGTTTATGACTTTAAGTTTAAGCTATGTTAAAATTATTGAATACTAGCGGACCCGGACGCGGCTTCGCCCGCTTAAACTTTACGAATGCTTATAGATATATTTAGGAAATTGTTTGTGAAAATATGTAACTAATTTAAATAAAAAAAATATAAGTAAACGTAACCATAGTAAAATATTAATAAAAAAACTAAACAAAACCAGCTACATTATTAATAATTTTGTCTCTTTCTGTCTTTCTATTTCCCCGAGCTAATATCCAGAATAACTGAACTAATTTTTATTGGACTTTCAGTGATCGATTTTACTGATTTACCCGGGAAAAATCTTTTTACTCGTTTTCCTTGCGCGCGTACATAGATACTATATGAAATAACTAAAGTCCTTTCTACATTAAATATGATAAGTTTTGCGAGCAATATCAAATAAAATCCCAGAAAACTAAAACCACAATTTATTAAGTGTATAACAACGGTATAGATAACCATCCAACCAAGATGAAATAGCCAACAATTCTTTCCTTAATACTTAAATAATATTACACCGATACCGCGCAGGGCCGCAACTTACACCACACCAAGAAATTTATGAAAATCTAACTAATCTGCTCCTCGAATAAGCGAAGAACCAAAGAAAAGTATAAATTAATTATAAACAGCAAATAATTACATAAAAATTAACAGTAGTTCGAAAATGTATGAAAATTTACAAAACCGTCAAAGTCATCTGCCCGTTCGCGTCGGTCATACTATGCCGCTCGTAGGCTAGGTCATTTCGAATCAGTGACATCTCCTTAATTATTTATTAGAATGTTATACAGTGAACTATAATTTCAATCTAGATGAAATGCTAAAAATGACTATTATATTCATTTTCATAAGGATCAATATCAAGTTATAGAAAATACATACAACAAAAACCCGATAAATATAAAGTAAATTAATTAAAATGGTTACTTGTTGTTACTGTGTTACTTTGCTCAAGCTTCAGAGATAAATATGGTATGTGTATCGCGGACTTTTTTAAACATTATTTAAAGGACAATATTTTTGTAAAACATTATTTTTATGAGGCCGGTCGTGGCGCAGCGGCACGAGGTGTGACTGCAAAACCGACTGGTTGTGGGTTCGAATCCCACTCGAGGAGATGAAATATTTACTTAAATTTATATTTCCATTTCTTCGCTCTGGTGTCGAGGTTAAGCGCGGCGTTGAGTTCTGCCACTCAACACGCAATGCCTCCAGAATTCGGCAGAAAGTGGGGAACGGAGTGTCTTAACACTAGGTTCCCTCTGCCTACCCTGCTGTGTGCGGGATACAGCGTGAAGCTAATTGAATTTTTTTTTTTATTATTTTTATGTATCTCATCTCATAAGGTTGAGTCGGCGCACGCCATGTATGCGTTAAGCAAGCTCATTTTGGGTGACGTTTTGCTTATAACAACAAATAAATTTTGCAATCCGTTGCTTAGCAACGGTCGGTTGTTATTAACATGGCGGAATAAATTGCCTGTCAAATTGAAAAATATTTTAATATATTAGTATATATTGACAATATTACAAATATGAGAAAAAAAGTAGCCTATGTTCATCCGAAGACCCTCAAGTATCTCTATATGAGTATTTTATCATAATTGAATTAGCGGTTTGGCCCTGATTGCGGCACAGACAGACAGACAGACAGTTACTTTCGAATTTATAATATAGGTAGGTATGGATTAGACATTGATGGAGGTTGTTTTAAGGTTTCGTACCCCAAAGAAAAAAACTTTTATTACGAATTACGAAATAGTACCTTATGGACTGTGATAAAATATTGTCAATCTTTCCGTCTTGAATGATCATTTATCAAGTTGAAATGAATATCCAATATGCAAGTCTACGTATTTTTATAGCACAGTAAAAAAGCAAGCTTCATAGTTAACGCAATTTAATCTAAAGAAGCGGCGAATGGTAGGTACTTCCCGTGGCTCTACAATTATAAAATTTGGCAAGAATTAAGAATTTGCACTACAAATAAAAGAAAATTATTACAAATAAAAAGAGTTTCAATTATAGTTAATGTCGTGCAAAATGTATGCACACGCCCGTATGTAACTTACTTAACTGAAGTTTGTGAACTTTTATAAGCTGTACTTTCCGTTGACCTAGTAGAAATTGGTAGGGACTTTAAACAGAAGGAATCCTCGAGGGGCGAGTACGGTTTCGTTGTGACCGGTATTTTTTTTATTTTATAAAGATATTTAAAAAAAGTTAATATTGTGTGTTCTTTAAGTTAGTAAATGATTTTAGTCAACAAAGTATATGTAAAGAATAAGATATACATAAAGTTGACTCCGGGACGAAGGCCAATAAAATATTCAACAAACAGAGCATGCGCGTTTTATTCAGCTTAGTCATGTTTACAAAATTGAGTGCATATAAATTTTAGTTTATATAAGATTAGATAGAGAAATATTCATTTTAGATTCCTAATAATTGTGCTAATGATATCAAGCAAACGATTGAAGTAATTATTTGTAATCTTCGAGTATACAAAAATGTATCCTATGGTATAAAAGTAGTATATTATATTTATTGCTATGTATTTCTTATTAAAAATTAGAAATATCTATATATCAGTATATTGTTTTGTTTATATCTAAATTCATTTATTGTTTATTAATATACTTTTTAACTACGTCCACCACCCACCTTCTTAATATTATAACAGTTTCTTTTCGCTCTAAAGGTTGTCTGGAAGAGATGGCTACTTAGCCATAAGGCCACCTTTTTGTACATTTGTTTTCTTTTCTGTTTTTTTTTGTGTATTTTATGTAAGTGGTGTACAAATAAAGAAATAAATAAAATAAAAATAAAAAAATCAAAAGTAAATTGATGAATAAATCAGAAGATTAATATTACAAATCTAAACATTTAAATATGTACATTAAAAAATCAAATCAAAATTACTTCACGCTGTATCCCGCACACAGCAGGGTAGGCA